>JAWMAG010000114.1:600000-1135000 GCA_037013455.1 Ceratitis rosa | reverse complement strand
ATAAAAAATACATAATTTCAAAAAGAAGGTGTATGTGCTTGATACAAAAAAAAAAAAAAAAGTGAACAATAACGTCTTACATACACACCAACAACATCTATCAACACACAAGGACATTAAGAAGGAAGACACTACACCACAGGAACTTGCCACAACGAGGCCTGCAACACCAATTCAAAATAGCACTACAGCAACAAAAACAAGGGAAGTAAAGAGGCCATTAATTAGTAAGTAGGCAATCTTTTTAATTTCCTTAAAAAGAATTATCAATTGTACACTGCAATTAGTAGAAATTCATGCATATATATATATGTATTTAACAGCGGACTTTCTTCCCGCCAGACCCAAATTTTAAATAATAAAGAAAAAATTGCGGTTCCAAAAATCCGTTTAAAATTACGGCTTGTAATATTTTATTACAAATAAATAATTTCCAGTTTTAAACTCCCGCAAAAGAAGGGGTAAGCGATCAATCTCCTTGACCGTTAATTGCATAAACGCAAATACAGCATTCCTACTGTATACATTCCGTTTATGTACATACATACATAACAAAACTAAATCTAATTGCAGTTTCTTTAATTTGCCTACTTACGGCTTTTAGCAATTTCCCTATTGCAGATTCTAAGGTCATTGCCTTATTAACCTACTTGCAATAATAGGTCAAATCATTTGCATTGTCAGCCGTCCTCTATGGTTCAATGACCCTTAAAATAAAGCATAAAGACACAAGAGCAAAAAATTAATAAATATTCACCACTTTACTAAAAGAGCGCAGCTTTAAAGAGCTAATATTAGTGCAAGTGATCGACTCACTGCATTTTTCCAAGTTCCGCTTTGTGCGATATTCGCTCTCGACATTACAAGAGAAGCATATGTTGTGTGTATGTTTATCTTCTAAACATTAGGCACACACGCGCATCTAATTACTCTTTGATCTGCTCATATTGTTTTTCAACATATTATTGTTTTATGAGCTCTCTTCGTAGCGCGAGCAGTGAGGTCAAAATATATGTTGACACATATATACACACATACGTATATATCATAATTCAAACAGCTGTTGTATCTGTTTACATTGTCATATGCATACATACATATTTACATGTTCATGCTAAATTTTTGACAAGATACAAGATCGTTTAATAACCCAATAGGGAACTTTTCTGTTCGCTATTTTTAAACAAAATATATCATTTCGATATCATAATTAAATAATTAATAATTAAATAATTAATAATTAAATAATTTTAATTTTTTTTACAAATTTTATATAAATTATTTATTACATATTTATTACATTTACTTTTATTAATACGTATATAACCCACGTATATAAAAGTGAAAGTGTTTGTGATTCTTTTTTTTTAATTTCTATTCGGAATAATTTCTTCCAGTGATTTAATTTTACAATTACATTAAATTAACGTAACGAAAAGTTGTGATTTCAAAAAAAAAAAAACACAAACACAGCCACAATTTTTTTTTTTTTCAAATTTTTCTGTGGCATAAAGTGCATTGTTTTCCTACAATAAAGCACGAAGTGCGAACATTCGATATTCATATAAACTCTATTCGAGTTTCACGGTTTTTCTTGCGACTATTTAAATACATTTTTTTTTCCTTTTAAATGCCAATTGGTCACAGTCCTACCAAAGGTACTAAGGAACACAAAATGTCTGATTCCGAAACAAGAAAGGGAACTTCACTCGAAGCCCTTACCACAAAAAGAGAATCGTCACAAACGCGCAGATCTAAACAGATCGATTCTTCCGCGCAACTTTTAATTTCACTAAGTGACAATGTGATTCGATACTGTTCTCGATTCAGTGATTCCCCTATTCAGGATCACACGGAGACGTATCTCAAAATCAAAGACAAATCACTAGATGAATGCTGGCAAGAATTTAAAACGGTCTATAGAGAGGTTTGTTCAGAGCCCGACGAATGTCTGCCCGAAAACTTCAAAATTTCAGCAGACAATAAATACTTCACATGCCATGACACGTATGAATTAACCAAGATAAAGATAGCGGACCAGCTCGAATTAATTCGAGCAGCTACTCAGCCGAGTCCACCTTCTCGTGTGGAACGAATTTCAGAAGAAGCTTCTTCTTCAAATATATGCCTTAAAGTCCCAGCCTGCGACACAGAGACATTCTATGGGGGTTATGAAGAATGGCCAGCTTTTCGTGATATGTTCACGGCGGTCTACATAAACCACCCTAAGCTCTCCCGTGCGCAAAAATTGTATCATCTCCGGTACAAAACGGAAGGCAAAGCTGGCTCAATCGTCAAACAATATCCATTGAGCGATGATAACTTCGAGCTAGCATGGGAGGCATTACGGGCAAAATACGAAAACAAACGTATTCTAGTGGACAATCAAATAAAAGTCCTACTCTCGCTGTCCAACGTACAGACCGAAAATAGCGAGCAATTACAAAGACTACAAACGACAATAAATGACTGTCTGTCCGCCTTACATTCCCAAGGCGTATCGACAGATAGTTGGGATCCAATGTTAGTCTATATATGCTCCTCGAAACTGCCTGAAACCACATTATCCTTGTGGGAACAATCTCTGGCATCTCGAAAAGAGCTGCCATCATGGTCGCAAATGAACGATTTCCTCACTTCCAGATATGAAGTGGTGGAGCGTCTAAACCGGCTTCATCCAAGCCAAAACAAACCAAAACCAGTCGCCACTCAAAACATCGCTCATAATAGATCCTTTAACAGGACACAATCATTTGTGGCGGAACAAAAAAGGGATAACACATGTCCGTGTTGCAATTCCCGACACCCAATTTCCCAATGCCAAAATTTCAAAAAAATGTCGGTATCAAACCGAATACATTTTGCGAAGCAGAATCAACTCTGCAAAAACTGCTTATCACGAGGTCATCGCAGTAATGATTGTACGAGCAGGTTTGCATGTGCACATTGTCAGTTACGACATCATTCCTTGCTGCACCTAAATGTAAAACCTAATGCTCAAACCGCCAGCAGCAGTTCTCACAACTCTACTGTGCAACACCCAACTGCCAAGTCAACTTCTCCAGTTCGACAAGCGCATACCAGCTCCAATCCAAGCGAGCAACCGTGCTGCTCTAAGCAAGCACACATACAATCATTACACGCGGGACACGATAGCAGAACTCTCCTTCCAACTGCCATTGTCGCAGTGGAACACCAAGGAGAATTGTTCCAACTCAGAGCCTTAGTTGACCAAGGCTCACAAAGAACTTTCATTTCCTCGAAAGTTCAGAAAAAGTTGCGACTTCCAGTCGAACATTCCAAGATCGAAATTTCCGGAATGGGTGGACATATCGTCCAAAACTCATCCAAACTTTGTTCCTTGACTCTGGTATCATCCAAAACCAAGCAACGGATCAATGCCCAAGCCATCGTGCTACAAAAGCTAACGAGGCATTTGCCAACTTTTACCTTAAGTCGTAATACCTGGCAACAGTTCAAAATCCTTGAACTTGCTGACCCAAATTGCCATATACCAGCTCAAACCGACATGGTAATCGGCAGTGACATACTTCCACAAATTCTCGTGGAAGGTGTACAAACAATTTGCGACACAGTACTTGCGCAAAACACAATATTCGGTTGGATCCTTAGCGGTCCGGTAACCGAAAAGGTGGTGTCATTCTCGACACAAGTAGAAGAGATCTCAACTGATACACTTGGTGATCAATTGAGAAAATTCTGGGAAGAGGAAGAAATTCCTCCAATTCCACAAATTTCAAATGAGGATCAAGCTTGCGAAAACATATACAAGCAAACCACGACTCGTGCCCCAAACGGTCGGTACATTGTGCGGCTTCCATTCAAGGAAGATTTCCCCGCAAAACTCCCTTTAGGCCATTCCCGGTCTGCAGCGCTTCAACAATTTTTCAGTATGGAGCGCACGCTTAAGAAAAAAGGAGAGTTAAATATGATGTACAATAATGTGTTGCAAGAATATCTTGACCTCGACCACATGGAGTTCACCTACCCGCGTGAAATAATCTCCAGTGGCAACTATCACTCATTCTACTTGCCACATCATGCCGTTGTAAAACCGGACAAAGTGACCACTAAAGTTCGAGTAGTATTTAACGCCTCGAGAAAATCGAGCTCAGGCAACTCACTCAACGATGTTTTGTATACTGGTCCTACTCTCCAACCAGACCTCATGCTGCTCATTCTTCAATGGCGCATGTATAAGTTTGTATTCAACGGAGATATAGAAAAAATGTATCGTCAGATATTAATTCACGACGATGATAAACAGTTTCAGCGTATTATATTTCGTAAATCGGCTGAATCTCCTGTCACCGATTACTGCCTGAAAACTGTTACATTTGGGGTCAATTGTGCACCATACCTTGCCATCCGTACGTTGCATCAACTTGCAACGGATACCGAGGCAATATATCCACTGGCTGCACCAATAATACGAGACCAAACATATGTCGATGACATCTTATCCGGTAGTCATGACATAGACAGTGCTTCTGAATCACTTTTTCAAGTGGTCAACGCTCTGAAATCCGCTGGTTTCGTACTTAAAAAATTAACGGCAAATAACGCCACTATACTGCAACAATATCCCAAAGAGGATCTGCTCGATTCAAACTTTCTGAAATTCGAGAGTGCTTCTAAAACCAAAACTCTGGGTATCCAATGGAACGCTCTGACAGACAAGTTTACATATACAATTCTGCCAGCTACTTCAGCAAACGCGGTCACTAAGCGACAAATTTTATCGTCGGTTGCAAAACTTTTTGACCCGGCAGGATGGCTGTCGCCAGTTATGATTCAAGCAAAAATTCTGTTGCAAGAACTCTGGCTAGACGGCACTGATTGGGATGAATGTGCTAAGCCAACAGCTTTGTCAAAATGGCACACCTTTGCAGAAAATCTGCCTGCTATTTGCGCAATTGAAATACCACGCTGGGTTAATTTCGCTCCGGGGCAGGACACCCAAATCCAAGGGTTTTGCGATGCTTTGGAAAAAGCATATTGTGCAACAATTTACATCCGCACACATGCTAACAATGAAATTACGTCCACCCTGCTGGTTGCAAAAGGAAAGGTGGCACCGTTGAAAATAGTAAGCTTACCACGCCTAGAGCTGTGTGGCGCATTACTATTAGCAAAACTGGTTGCAACCATTCAAAAACAACTCAGTTTACAAGCGTGCAACATATTTCTATGGTCTGATTCCGAGATCGTATTGGCATGGCTTGAGAAGCCACCATGCACATGGAAGACCTATGTATCAAACCGCACCTCTCAAATCCGAGAATATGTTCCAAGCGGTACATGGCGTCATGTTGCAAGCGGAGATAATCCCGCAGATCTTGGTACACGCGGCTGCAAGCCGCAGGACTTAGCTGCCAATTCACTTTGGTGGCATGGACCGAAGTGGCTCTCCTGCCACGCAGATTCCTGGCCAAATTCAAAGGCCCGCAGCGCTTCTCCGCCAGAAAGGCGCAAAGTAGAAGCATATCACGCGCTTGAAGATGAGTCCGACTATCTAGATCGGTTTTCCTCATACTCTCGAGCGATTCGCGTGACTGCATACATGTTCCGTTTCGTGGACAACGTTCGAAATAAGTCCAATGGGCAAACATTAATCACCGTGCCACATCTGACACATAGTGAATGCCAAGCCGCCAAGAAGCGCATCATCGACATTTCCCAAAGGCGCTATTTTCCTAGCGAAAAAGATGCTTTACGAGCTAAAACAGCTATTAACAAAAAGAGTACACTACTCGTTCTGAATCCATTCTTGGATAAGGATGGACTGCTTCGTGTGAATGGTAGATTGACACATTCCACGCTGAGTTACAACGAGAGACACCCAATCATCATCCCAACTAAATCGAGGTTCTGCCACCTATATTTGAAGTTTATGCACGAACTGCTTCTTCATGCAGTGACACGTTTGATGCTTCAAATGGTCAGACAAGAGTTCTTCATTCCGAAGCTCAAGCCTCTGATTAAAAAGTGCATTTTTCAATGTAAGGCATGTACGCTTTACAAGCAAAAGACACGCACGCAAATCATGGCCGCTCTACCCCCTGAGCGCTGCACATTCACACTCCCATTTACTACAACGGGAGTAGACTTTGCAGGGCCATTTCAAATAAAAGCTTCCGTCTTGAGGTCGAACACTTATTTCAAAGGCTACGTTGCAGTCTTCGTCTGCTTTGCAACGAAGGCCGTGCATCTCGAGCTCTGTTCAGATCTGACAACTGAGGCATTTCGAGCAGCGTTTGCACGTTTCGTCGGACGACGAGGATTTCCATCCAAAATTATGAGCGACAACGGCAAAACGTTTATCGGCGCCCACCGCGCTATACAACGCGACTTCGTTAAATTCCTTAACGAATGCTCCCCCGACATAGTCCAAAAATATGCTCCTCAAGGCATAAATTGGCACTACATTCCTCCCAGCGCACCCCACATGGGTGGCTTATGGGAATCAGCAGTCAAAAGCTTTAAATTACATCTCAAAAAAACCGCTGCATCTCATAAGTTTACGTTTGAGGAATTTGCCACATTATTAGTGCGAATTGAGGCAGTTCTCAACTCGAGACCTCTGTCAGCTATTTCGCAAGACACCGCTGACCTCACTGCACTCACTCCTGGTCATTTTATCCGAGGTGCTCCGCTTATGGCCATACCCGAGCCAAACGCAATAGACCTTTCAATGACCAATCGATGGGAGAAGATTAAAATCCTTCACCACGAATTCAGTCGACGCTGGAAGGAGGAATATCTCAAAGATCTTCAGAAGAGATACAAGTGGAAGAATCCACAGCGAGATCCTCAGCCAGGCGACTTGGTAGTAGTCAAAGAAGACCCACTACCACCCGCCGAGTGGCGACTCGGTCGAATTGAAGATGTTCGCCGTGGACCGGATAACTACATTCGAGTTTTGAATGTACGCACCCGAAACGGGGTTATCACGCGCCCACTTGTCAAGTTATGCTTCTTTCCTAGTGAGAACTCTTAGCTCACCGGATAGCATAACAACCAATAAAACAAAAACTTCCATTTGTTTCAGGACAAAACTATATGTCTATCCAGTTTTTCCTAAAAGTCCGAACAATTCTCTGATCTTCTCGTTCCAGAAAATGGCAACAAAAACGGCAGTACCCTTGGCCCCTACGGCAGAAACGGAAAACTGCCTCCAATGTAGGCTCTGCCACAGGTACCACCCTCTGCGCATGTGTGGCGCATTCCGGGCAATGAAGCCGCCACAACGACTAATAGTAGCCAGGGCGCAAGGCTACTGTATGAATTGTCTGGCGCTGACACACACGACGGGCGAGTGTGATTCAAACAGCAGCTGCAAACGCTGCCATAAAGCGCATCACACCTTGATGCACCAAGGTGTATCCACACCGCGCAAGACGCCGTCGCCAACTACAAAGCGCCAGGTAGTGGCGAAGAAGAAAGGAGAAGCAACGACGCGCACAAAAAGAGCGCGCCCTAAACGCATGCCACCACCGGCCGTTCAGCGCGCAAAACAACGTGCACCTCCACCCAGCAAGGCTATGCAACGTAAAGCGGCAGCGACGACAGTTCCAGCACCAGCGGGGCGACCGCAAAACAAGAAGACGCGCACCATATCGCGCACTGCTACGGGCTTGCAAACGCCCGCCTTCCGCAACCGTGCAGCAAAAGGCGCAATTGCAGACGCTATCCGGGCCCTGCAAACACTACAGAATGCGTTGGGCAACGCATCCCTGCAGGGCGGGGAGCATGTTTAAGCGCCCGCTTAAACCAACCTAAGCATTTATTGTAACTGCCGTGCGCGTAGAATTACCCGTCCATTCCCACTATTTCCGGGTGTCCCATCACGCGCCAATTCCTCTATCCTTTGCCTTGAATTCCGTTAGCCGATCGACAGCTTAGCTGCGGCCGTTCGAGCTAACGAAAAATCAATCCAAAACCTACAGCCCTCGCTCGGGCACGCGCACGGCAGCCTTTCAACCGCGAACACTGCAGTGTAATTACCCAAAAGTAAATTAGTGAAAAGAATTAAACTTATGATAAAAAAATTGTGAAATTTCATTTAAACAAAACCTTCTGTTAGATTAAATTAAATTAGTTAATATTAATACCAGTTGGTGGAAAATAGGCACCTTTGGTGGAAAATAAACACCTCTAGTGGAAAATAAACAAATGTAAAATTTAATTAAATTGAAAAAGTGATTTTTCATTTAAAATTGGGCCCGCTCGACAGCCGGCATTCCTCTTATTCGCTCAAGTCCTTAACGGCTTGAATAGTTGTAGTGCGAATTTGTTATTGTGTTTTCTTTTTGCCACTTAGCGCATCGTTGAATTCAACTCTGAATGTTTTAAAGTTGTTATAAATTTGCAGCGTCAATTCACCTCTGGGAGCCGCCAAGCGCCTGATCCATTTGACGAATTCTTGGAAGAAAATAATTTCTATCGCAAACATACTGCGTGCGATGCGTCCTGCTTGTTTCGGGTAATATCCGAATAAATGTATGATACGCAGTTGCATCACTTGGCCATACGCAAAAAAAAGCGTACGTTGTATTCGCAAACGCATAGACTTCTTTGCGCCGCTCGTTGAACGAGATTTAGACGAGTATCTAGATCATATGTCAAAGCCTAAAACTTCTGGAACTCTGCTCAAACTGCGGGCTGTGGGTTGTATGTTCCAACGTTACGTACTGCTATTTGAACCGTTCAATTTGGGTAATTTCTATAGTACTCGCTCCTACTTTAATGATGTATTTCGATTCCATTTTGCGATTATATCAAAGATGCGGCTTTTTGTCAGGCAATATGCTACGAATTCCTCTACAAGGATTTATATAAGTTGCCGGATATTGATTTTTCCATTGAACACATGCTACACTTGCCAATCCTAGAAGCTACTTCAGAAAGTAACGAGGACGGCTATTGTACACGCATTTTACTCAGTGATAGACGCAGTTTTGTTTTAGATTTACCAAATGATACTAATTGCATTTTAGAAAATTACGAACTTTGCCAATTACATTATCAGAATTTTCCAGGTTTGTCCGATGATTTGTAGCGCGAAATGAAAATACACAATTGTGACGATTACGGAAAAACAGTACTATGTAAAATCGCCGAATCATTGCTACCACACGAGTATATATCATGTGTACGGCAATTGTTGCAGGAAGGCATTACACCATTTCCATATAAGGTTGCGAAAGCTCTTGATCCAAACATGTATCGTAATATAGAATTTGATGCTTGGAATGAGCAACGAAAGGAACAAAAGCTACAGAACTGGTACAACGGTGATACCAATGTTAAGGTGGGAGCCAAATGTCATGTGAGGCTATGCAAATCCGAAAACGATCTGTACACTTGTCTTATACAAGAGATTGCAGTTGACAAGGGCTACTGCATTGTTTTTATCGAACAATTAGACGAAAAGCGTTTGGTTCCTTACGAATCACTAACACCTCTACCACCAGATCAATTCAAACCATGGACCTTACCATATCGCTTTCAGCGTCACATGCAGAAATATAGTTCAGTACGTTTAACTCGTCACTACAATTATCGTTTGAAACTTAACGACCAATTTGGACATGATTATTGTGCACCCATGCCACACAGCATTAAGTCGTCCGAATATATGCCCGGTTTTACAGTTAGTGATGTGGATAAAGATGACAAACAGCAATATGGCACTGCAACCGCCCATCACCGGAACGGTTGCTTCTATAAATTGAAGCAATATACACATTTTGAGAATTTTCGAGCACATACTGTGGAGTATTGCGCAATGCCACTAACGGTTGAGCACTCGCCTCGCGATTACGAATCGAAGAGTGTTAGTGGCATTACACCATCGAATGAAAATGCTAATGTCGTACCAAGCAACGGTCTACCTCAGATACACATAAAAACCGAATCGAACATGCACCCCTAGCAGAAGAAATGATGGGCAATTTCAATCCCTGGAACAAGTTGCTGGTATGGGTGCATCTGCATTTATAGAACCCGATATGCATTATTTATATCCAATGCCCCAGTATAGCGGTGATGAGTACTACACATATAGTTATGGTCCTGCTGTGCAACCATCAACTGCAACATTCATGCCAACGGGTTATTATATGTATTCACCAACAGGCGCACCACCTACGGCATTTGCCCCTGCGCCAAATAATATGTATATGCCCACTGCAGCACAATTACCACCACCGCCGCCACCCGCTGCTGCGCCGTATCCAGCACATAACTGCGGCGGTCCGCATTATCAAACTAATGCACCATTTGGTAGTAATGTTTCACCTGGTAATATTTAGGTTTGAAGCAGTACCAATACAAGTGCACAACAATTGTATGAGACTACCACAACACACAAATGGAACAAATAAACCTTATAATTTTCACTTCACCTTACTAGCGTGTTTATATATATATAATTGGCACCTTGTAACCGCTGAAGCGATTTTCGGCCGCGCTCCTCGACCAATTTGTGGTTTTGCGTCTTGATGTTTTTCCAACAAATGGAGGGACCTACAGTTTGTACACACACCCCCTCCAGAAATGGTTTGTTTGGAAAAGTTTTTTATTGCAATATATAAACAAACAAACGTAAGTCAGTTTTTCTTTTGAGCATTAGCAATCATTTTAAATTTAATTTGAAATATATTTTCTTAATATATGGAATTTGCGTAAAACTTACCGTACCCACAACACTTTTCTTGAAAAATATGTGTATGCATGTATTCGACACAAATGTGGAAAATCGAGAAAATTGTCCCCCAAGCACCAGCTTGGATGCGCGTTCAATTTACGTTGCCCTTGCCTCACGTTCGCGACGTTTTATGCAATTAAAGATATTTGTAAATGAATAAATTTGTAGCCACAAAATACAAAATTAAACAAAGTACCTGCTAAAGCTGTTTTTATACCATGGCACCAATTCGGTGCAAGCCTACTTCTTTAGTGTAGTGAATGCCGAGCAAGGTGCCTCTCCAGGTATTGATCAGGGGGTCCCATCTTTAGTGTCAGTTGTATAGGTCCCGTCTTCTTCGGTTTATCCACGCCATTATCTAATTTCTTTTTTCGTTCATCGCGCAATTTATCCGCCTTATTAACTAATTCTTTGCTGCGTGTAAAATCGTATTCACGTTTACGCAGACGAACTTGCAGTTCACTTGTTATTCCATTAACACTTGTGAGTGCTTTATTTTCGTCATAATCCGAGGACTTAATATTACGCCCGTCCGCATCTAGATGTTCTTTAGCAAAGCGACAAGTAACACCACATGCACAATACCCTAGAGCATCAAAAACTGGACATTTTTCAGCCAAATCTTCGGTTTAGATGCCAAGTATTCAGTTAAGTCATACAAATATCGGCAATTTGGATGTGGGCATTTTTCAAATCCGGGCCATTCATTAAGGAGTGACATAAAGATAACGCGCTGTCCTGCTTGAATACTGGACGGTTTTTATTTTGACCACGCTTACGCTCCTTTTTACTTGTCTTTTGATATTTTTGTGCTTTGCCCACTTCATTATCATTTTGTTCAACTGATTTTCTGTTGTTGTCCTGCTCAGCAGATTCCGCCGGTATTGTTGGCTTTCTAATCTCCGGCACCAGATACTCTTCTTTGATATAGCAAATTCCAGGCTCCATTTATTTATTTATTTAAATAATGTCAAAAATCTGAAAGGAAATCAAATATTTAATAAGAAGAATATTTAATAAGAAATTGACTAAAGGACTAGAATACTTAGAAATGATATGTAAATTGCCAGATCAACGCAGTTTCGGCTTTACTACGCTCACACGCACGAGATTATGAAACATCAAAGTGCGTGATGCCATAATTGTTTTTTTTTCTCATCACAATAATTTCAAACCTTAACAAATAATTTCAAATAACTGAAACAAACTGAATTTGTTGCGAATCGTACTTATGTCCATTCGAAGGAAATCATTATTTTATTATGTATAGTCACTGCCGAGCTCTCGAAAGTGTAGCAACAAAAAAAAAAGATTAATCTTCGCACCGAGTGTGCATTAACCTACATAGCTTCGAATGGTTTGTGTCCCGACTATGTATGCTTATAGCACCAAGTGGCATCTCTTGAGTGGGTCATACTGATCTAGTGACAATCCGTCACTTAAGCTTCTACCACAATAAAAGCATACTTTTCTAACAATTCTCGCCACCAAACATTATTTTTGAAAAGCACATACAATTAAACTTTTCAAACATATTTCAGTGGAAAAAATGACTCGCTACGGCAAAATGCTAAAAAAGGCAGAGCGACAAGGGCATCGGTACTCAAGCGCATGCCGTCTGTGTGAAGAGAAACATCCTATACGCCTATGTCCGGTTTACCGCGGAAAGTCGCCAGAAGAGAGGCTTCGCGATGCGCTCCTTGGCCAATTTTGCGCCATTTGCCTATCAATGGAAGAAGAATTGCACAAGTTAATTCAGGTGCCGAAAATGCAATGAGAAGCATCATACGACTCTTCACATCCACGACAGAAGGGCAACAAAACCCACACCAAAGGCAAGCGTGAGATCATGGGCTTACCAAGTCGCAAGTGAAGAAAGTGACGCGATCTATATACACACAAGTGACTCCGGTGACGAATCGCAAGTAACCACAGAGCCCGCAGCGGAAACACGGCCTTTCCGCGCCACCAATCAAAGGGAAGCGGCGACTCGGACTTTCCTACCCCCTCTTCAGCATGAGAAGAATAAGGCCTCTGGATCGGAGACCAGGACTTTCCGACCACGCCACAATGAGCGACGCAGATAGGAAACACGTCCTTTCAGTCTGCATCAAGGCGAAAGTAGACTGATGACCAGGCCTCGCCATTTTAGAAGTGGGTAACCCGGCGCCAAAAACTTACTGGGGCAACCGCTTCGCCCGATGATAGCCGTGGCCCCAATGGCAATGATTAAGATAGAGGCAGGAGGCCGTCTCCATTTCGTGCGTGCGCTTATAGATGTATGCGTCTCAACTACTTTAATTGCCACGCGGCTAATGCACGAGCTGATGCTGCCGCCAGTACAAGTGGGAAACCGAAGAGGTTGCGTGCTGTGCTTCCGCGGAAAGCACGGAACAACGACATGCATAATGACGCACACTGTCGCTGTCAATGAGTTACGGCGCGTTTGTCACAGCACATCGCTGGACCCTTGAATTGCGAGCGCATATGTGCACATAAAACTTGCCGATCCTCACTCTGATCGGTCCAGTCCGGGCGGCTCGTGCTCGGCGCGGATGTGTACGCCAACATATCGTTGCCAGGAACATTACTCCCATCTTTTGGCTCGCTTATTGGGCAAAGCACGGTATTTGGATGGGTTCTCTCGAGCGTTTGCAAAAATTAATAATATTATTGTACAATATAGTTATAATTATAATGAATTATCAAATAAAGCACAAATGAAGTAGAAACCAAGTACGTTTTATTAACTTTATTTCCATAGACAACCACAGGTTGACGCAGATGAGAAGATTCATCTTTTTCATGAACGTCCAACAGCCGAAACCAAGATAATCATGTAAATGGGAGTGATGGTTGGGTTCGCCTCTTAAACAGGTCTTGCTTACCGGGGACCGGCATGTTTAGGCCAAGAGCCTAAATAACCCCTCCTTATGTACCACCCTAATATTTCTATTTGCCACTAAAAATCTGTCGTTAAATATTCCAAAACATGAATTACGGTTTATCGAATTAATGGCATACGATAAGAACTTATTTTTCTTATATATCATTGCGTTTTTATCAGTAAAAGCCAACGGACGTGTCATACACAGTGAACCACCAGCCATCACCCTCATCAACCACATACCATTGTACAGGTAACAAAGCATTTTTCATTTAATAAAGATTTAATCCAACACCAACATAAAACTAATCTTTTATTTTATTGGTTTATTTTTATGTTAACAAAATACACCGGTGCGCTCCAATCACACGACACGCCGCTGTATCTACGCAGAAAAGAGCGAGACTCCGGAATAATAACAACCACATCGTTGGAAATAAAATCTAGACACACAGGTTATATTTAAATAAATTAAAACATTAACCCTACCCCATAAAAATATAATATTTCGCAACACATTTATTTTACATTATATGCACACCCCCACAAATAGTATATATTTGCAAATAAAAATATTTGGAATTTTTTACGTATATAGAACTTGTTTTTTATACAATTGGAATTCTTTTAAATTTCTACGTATAAGGCTTTTCCTTTATTATAGAATGTATGGACTTGTTGTACCATTCGATGTATTTGTATACCTACACGTTCTTGTGTTCACCATTGCGAATTTTGTACTTCGAATGTCCTAAATTTTTTTGGATAGTGTGCTGTGAAGTAATTCTATGTCTGAATTTCCCGTATGGTTGTTTGGTTTTGTAAAGTGTATTTGATGCCTTCCGTTCTTAGGTAATCTTTTACATTGTTGAATTGAATTCATTGTCAGTAATGATTTTTCGTAGTTTACTTCTCATTGATAAGTACATTCTAATTTTCTATAATGGTATTACTGTTTATGTCTTCTAAAATTATGGCTGTTGCGAGTTTTGAAAACTTATCAACAAGTGTGATTAAGCTATATTTCTTTATAGTGTCATCATCCATATGTAAAATTACAAAATAAGTTCTTTAATGTGATATTTAGCAATATGTTTAAATAATTAATCGTCGCTGTTAATTTCTTTTGCGTTAAAACTACATCTAAAAAACTTTATTTTAGTATTAAATAACTCTAGTAACTTTAGTTGGACCCGCTTGTGTATATTATCTGGAATTTCGGTATATATTCCTGCCCGTTTTGACCTTATATGCTGTCTAAATAAATCAGTATTTATTAGTATTAAAGCGGTTTAATGGTTGCTTCACCCGTTTGAGTTTTTGTGTTGGGAACCTTTGTGCTAAATGTCTGGGAGTCATTAAAATTTGATGAGTTGTTTATTTGCTGGTGAGAAATTGCATTATCGACAACGATCTGGTGTCCGGTTTTGTAAACAAGTTTTGTGCCGTGTTCTTCTGCTATACCATATAAGTAGTTGCGGAGTTCAGTGCTTCTTGTGCAGGTTTGTCTAATGTGATTTTTATTTTTGCGCTTTGTTTCTTTGATATCTCTCCTCTGAGGAACATAGTAAGTGGTTTGACTATGGTTGCAAAATTCTGTATGAATTTTTGATAATAACTGGCGAGGCCTAGGAAGCTTGTACCGTTTCCGCTCTATATTTTTCATTATCAGTAATAAAAATTGCTTTTTATAGAGAATCACTGAGCTTGCACTCGAAAAGATTGATCTGTGCTTTCATTTTTCTAAGTTCATGTTCACTCAGAAGCAAATCAAACTCTTCTAATGCATCTGTCTCCAGCAATGTTATTATTTTTTTTTGATTTGGTAATTTAGTGACCATGGAGAGTTTTTAGTTTTATAGATTTAATTGGAATACGCTTACCAATATAACATTTAGTACTGATGAAATTATTTGTAGCTCCAGTATCGATCAGGATGTTTATAAGTTTGCCGGTATAATTGCAGACACGACAAATTATTCACAGGCCTAAAAAAGCACGTATGTCTTGTATTCATCGTCGTTATATTCCGGTGCAAGCGATTATAATTTTTCCTCCTATGTTTGCTCGATAAAGGATTTTGGTCTTTCTTCTGTTTATCTTTACGAAATAGATTGTTTGATGGCAGTCCTTGCATTTTAGAGCTGTTTTCATGTGTTGCAGAATGATTCCTGTTGTAGTTTGTAGATCTCATAGGTATATTGATGTGACTGATCTACATCCATGGGTTGGTGCTGTGCCCTGGGTGCAGTTTGCGCATATTGGATTTGTAAACTAAGTCTGTATTTTCTTGGTTCCACGTAATATCTTCTGTCTGTAGTGATTATATTGCTGAACGTGAAATTGTGAGCTCACGTTGTCGGGGTATATCTTGCTTGCTACAGCGTAAGCGGTTTCTAAATCTTTCGATTGTGGCTATAGAGGGTACCGCTAGTATATTTGCTGTTATGCTTTTATTTATGCTTTAAGACTTGCGATTTCCTGTGCAGAAATTGTCGATATCCAATGATTAACGTGAAGAGTTGTTGGGTCACCCTAATTATACTTACATACCTATACTCCGAATAAAATAATGTCAAAGCTTTCATTTCATATAACTCGTAAATTCAATATACTTTAACTTGTACTACTTACATGCATACATACAGTTTGTCAGAATGAGTTTTCACACTTTTTCAACTTAAATTGCATATATGTATACTTCATTTTATTCGTTTTTTTTAAGTGGTTATCAAATACAGTTATTTACATTATTTACAATTGGTTCATAAAAAAGAACAAAATCAGTTGAGTGCAATAGATACGAAAAACATAACAGAAACAAAAACTACTGCAATTTGTGAGTGTCAAACAACTATTTTCACAAATAATGAAATGTAATGTATGGAATATTTAGTATTTACTTAGTATGGCTGCCTCTAGCATTTACATTGCAGCTGTTTCTTCATGGAATATATCAACTTTTTCATGTCGTACACGTTGGTTATATTTTGCCATTATTTTGAGTTTTTCAAAAAAGCCCACAAATTCTCAATAGGATTTAAGTCGGGGCTTTGGGCCAGAGTATCTATAACTTTCCCGTAGTTGTACAGAAGCCACATACGCACCATATTATAAGGCGAATATGGGTCGTTATCTTCATAAAATTTGAAATGTGATTTCATATTCCAAATAAATCCAAATTTACCTGCACTGCTTGGCAAGTGGGTCACTTAAAATATTGAGATATTGCTCTGCATCCATTATATTCTATATGAAAGCAAATTCGGCTACTCCTCTGGCTGAAATACACCTCCAAACCATAACGAACAGTTTTCCAAATTTGACCGTTGGTATGATGTTTCGGTTTTCTAGTAATGTATGTGCCTTTCCCATACTCTAGTGGGTCCTTCATTGTAACATAGCATAATTTTCGTCTCATCACAGAATATCATATCATATTGAGATGAAATAGTCATAGGTTCAGCAACCAGCTTAGTCGCGAAGGATAACTACAATTAGGTTTCCTTAAAGTGGACTTTTCATTCCCGTCAAAAACATCAAAAAAAAATTCTTTAAATTTTAGTCCGCTAATTTGAGCGGAAAGCGTTTCTTCTTGCCGATAAAATACAAAAGAAAAATATTTAAATCCCGTAAATGAAAAATGCATTATTCATATACGTGTACATAATATATACATATTTATATATATATATATACATATCTGCACATGTACATATACCTTCTGCTCAAATATAAACGAGACTGGCTCAATAAAACAAAAACAGTTAATTATTCTTCAATATTTAATTTATCCCCTTCAAAATAGTCACCATTAGAGCCGATACACATATGCCACCTTTTTTTCCAATCTTCATAACACTTCTGGTAGGCCGCTTTAGGTATGGCTTTCAGTTCCTTCTTCGAATTCTCTTTTATGACTTCAATCGACTGAAAATGCTTTCCACGAAGCGGCAATTTGAGTTTAGGGAAAAGAAAAAAGTCACACGGTGCCATGTCGGGTGAATACGGTGCTTGCGGAACAATATTTACGTTGTTTTTGGTCAAATAATCGCGTACAAGACGAGACGTATGAGCAACAATTTTGGAACAAGTCGAGCAGACACACGTCGCATGCCCAAAACATCGTGAATAATGCTATGAGTGGATCCATTTGATATATTGAGCTCACTAGCTATCTCTCTTTCAGTCACACGACGATTTTCCAACACAATTTTCTTTACTTTTTCAACGTTTTCTTCGTTTATTGACGTTGCTGGACGAAGATCATGGGGTAAGTTCTCCAGCGATGTACGGCCGTCCTTGAACGACTTATACCAATCAAAAATACGTGCACGTGATACGCAAGACTCCCCATATGCCTTCTGCAACATTTTCATTGCGTCCGTCGCACTTATTCCATTGGAATAACAAAATTTCAAACAAACATCTTTGCAAAAGATGAAGAAGAAGCATAGTAAAAAAAAAACTATGCGACAGATCGCGCTCAAATTTGACATGTAAACATATAACAGTCCTGCCAACCTAAGCAAAAAAAAGTATGGCCATATGTCTTGTCCTTGCATTCATATACCTAATTGCAGTTTAACTTGCCTACTTGCAATTTCCCTAATGCATGCCAACTAAAGTAAAAACTTTCAATTTTCTGCCTTGATATCCGTTCTATCTAACTGACATACCCAAATAGGAGCACTCGGCGTTGCGTTTTCTAACGCCAATGAGTAAAACGCTGAAGTTTCGACGTTTACTCATTTTCTTGAAGCTCGCATCGTTTTACGAACATTTAATAAATTTTTTTTTTTTTTTTAAACATTAATATTTATTTATTGAATCTACTTCGACTTCGGAAGCCTAACAATAAGTAATAAAATCTTAAACTAAATTAAAACATAAAGCCCATTAGTACGAATGGGCTGCTGGCTTGACGTTGCTCTTTAGAAGGCTGCTTTGTCTCTTCTCCGCAGGCGGGTTTGACTTGTTGCATGGGCCAAGGTGTTAGCCAAAGGGTTCGGATGGTTACGCAGTTTTATTAAGTATTTTTTTGCTGCGATTTCAATTTCTTCCTTGATGGTAGGTATATTTAGATCTCTATGAATATTTGCGTCCGTTATTACTCTTAACGTTTTCGATTGGAATCTTTGAATTATATCTATATTCGTCGCGCAAGCTGTGCCCCATAACTGGATCCCATACATCCATATCGGTTTTATTATTGCATTATATAAGAGGACTTTGTTGCTAAGGCTTAGTCCAGATTTCTTGTTTAAAAGCCAATGTAAACTAGCAGATTTGAGTTTAAGCTGCAGCTTTTTAGCTGCAATGTGTCGTCTCCAGGTTAAGCGCCTGTCCAAGTGGATTCCGAGGTATGTAATTTCGTCAGCTTGCGGTATTGATACATTGTTGAGCTTAACAGTAGGACACGTTTTTGGCCTTAATGTAAAAGTTATGTGTTTGCACTTGTTTTCATTAACTTTTATACGCCATTTCGCTAGCCATTCTTCAATTTGTTTAAGATGCTGCTGTAACACTTTTGTGGCTGTAATGGGACATTTATGTCGACTTAGTATAGCAGTATCATCCGCAAATGTTGACGTAATTACTTCGTCACTTGTAGGGATATCTGCGGTAAACAGTATGTACAATATTGGTCCAAGAACACTACCCTGCGGAACACCTGCCGTAATCGGACACTCTTCTGTTATGTAATCATTTACTTTTACTGTGAATCGCCTGTTGGATAAGTAGGATTCAAGGATATTGTGGAACATGTTAGGTAATGATTTTTTAATTTTATGAATGAGGCCATCATACCAAACTTTGTCAAATGCTTGCGCCACATCAAGAAAAACAGCCGAGCAATACTCTCGCATTTCGAAAGCTTTCCTTATTTCATTTGTTATACGATTTACTTGTTCAATTGTGCCGTGTTTTTCCCGAAAGCCAAATTGATGTGTTGGAATAATATCATTTTGATGGAGAAAAGGAGTAATTTTTGATAGCAGCACTTTTTCGAAAAGTTTTGATAGGCAAGGCAACAGGCTGATTGGTCTATATGATGACGGCAGGGTTGCGTCTTTACCTGGTTTAACTACCATAATTATCTGCGACTTTTTCCAGAGTTGTAGATAATATCCTAGCATCAAAATGGCACTGAAAAGCTTTGCAAGAAAAACGAGAGCAATGCTTGGCAATTCTTTTAGCATTTTTGGTGAGATATGATCGTCTCCTGGAGATTTTTTTGGATTTAAGGCGGCAATAGTGTTTTTTAGTTCAGACACAGATGCTCCGCAAGTAACAGTGTATCTAGGAGCAGTATGGGTCGGTGACAAAGGTGCACTATATGTAGCAGTATTTGGTTGAAATACTGTGCTGAGGTGCTCTGCGAAACAAGACGCCTTCTCTTCATCCGTTCTTGCCCATGAACCATTACGCATTCTCAACGGTACTTCAGTGCTTACTGGCGGCTTAAGGTTTTTGCTAGCTTTCCATAGAGATTTTTTATTAGAAACGTTGGGAGACAAAGACGTGATAAGATGTTTGATATTTCTTTCTTCTTCGTATACTAATGCCTTTTTTAGTTTGTTTTCTGCCACCTTAAGACGAATTTTTGCATCGGGAGATCGGCAGGCTTGCCATTCGCGACGCAAACGTCGCTTATTTCGGACCAATAATTCTATTCCACTATTAGTTATCAATGCCTTTGCTTTTGTATTCAGCTCTGGTGTGGCTATAGTTGCTGCTGTTGCTAGTATACTGTTAAATACAAGTAACTCATTTTCAACGTCAGTTCCTCCCTCTACTTGCGGATTGGTCTGTATATGACTGCTAATGTATTTTTTATATTTAAGCCAGTTAGTTCTTGATGTAGTAAGTCGAAAAGCATGCTCACTTTCAATTGGTTGTTCGTTCAACTTAATGATTATTGAGGAATGATCAGAAGATAAGTCAGCACAGGTTTCAGCAAATACTAAACTCCTATCTACGTTTTTAGTGACTGCAAAGTCAATCAGATCAGGTAATTTCCTTGAGTCCGTAGGCCAGTAAGTTGGTTGTCTTGGGGAGATAAAATCGTAACTATTTTTTGTACTTATGATCGTGTTATATAACTGACGACCTTTCGGGTTAATTAGCCTCGATCCCCAATGAGTATGCTTCGCATTGTAATCACCTCCAGCTAGGAACCTATCTCCTAGAGTCATAAAAAAGTCGCTAAATTGTTTTTCTGTTGTTACGAAACGTGGCGGACAGTAAATTGCAGCTAAAGTAAGGTCAACCCCCCTATTTTTAAGTGTGATCGAGGTTGACTGCAACCAATTTGTTGAAAAAGAATTAAGAAAGTTATGCTTTAAACGGTTCCTTATGAGTATAGCTGTGCCACCATGTGCTTTGCCATCTGGGTGATTAGTGTTGTACAGCTTAAACCCAGGGATGTAAAAATTATACTTCTGGGTGAGATGTGTTTCAGATATAAGCATAACATCAATTTCGTGGGTCTGTAAAAATAATTTGAGTGCTAATTTATGCTGGTTTACACCATTAGCATTCCATAAGCAAATCCTGAGTTCACTAATTTTTTGGTCAACAGGGTTTGGAGCATTTGGTTTTGCGCCTTTATTAGGTCTTGAACCATGCTTTGCATGGTTGACATAAATTGTGTCATGCACTGGGTTAGATTAAGAATCATGGTCTCAACTCCAGTACTGGATGGGGTGACTGGTGGGGCCTGTACATTGGCTTTTACTACGTTGGCATAGGACATTTGACCAATATTTGAGCTGGGTATGTTGGAAAGGCTCGGAATGGAAGTAGTATATGGGAGTTGGTTCCGTTTGGCTTGTATACCCTGAGAAAGTTTAGATTTTAAATCTTTGTAAACCGGACAACCTCTATAATTAGCGGTGTGATTGCCACCGCAGTTGCTACACTTTTTTGTGTTGCATCCGTTTTATTCAAGGGGCATTTGGTAGAATGGTGAAGATCACCACATGCTACGCAAACGGTACGTAAAGTACAATAGGATTTTGTGTGACCAAATTCCTGACAGTTTGTACATTGCACGGGACCATTACGCTTAAGCGCTTCTTCCACCGTGATTCTTCGGTGTAAAAGGTATTTTAAACCGTAAATTGGATGCGTTTCGTTTTTCTTAAGTTGAGCTAAGCTTGGCGATAAGAACACTTTAAACATAGGCTGCGGCACTTTATATCTGTTAATTATGTTAACAGCCGCCCTAATTTCAAACCCTTGCTCCTCTAGAGCTTCTTTTATGTCACCTGAGTCAACAGTCGCTTCAATTCCCTTAATTACAACAATCAGACCTTTCGCACTCTTCAACTGGTAAGAGTAATAATTCTTGTTGTTTGCAGAGAGAAACACAACGACTTCACGAAAGTCTTTTTCACTGTGTACTTGTATTTTTGTCTCGTCTATGTTACCTTTTTTAAGAGGTACAATGTGAAAATTGTTGGTACCTATTATTTTAGCTATGTTCGTAACTAGCGAATTGGAGCTGCGCTCCCGCAAGTAGATTGGTGGAGGTTTAGTACTGGCGACTGTGAAAATACCCTTCGGGTCTGTTATATGCTCTTCCTCATTTAACGGGGCAAATCTGTTCCCTTTTAGTGCATTACCATCAGCATCGATAGTGGAGCCAACGGTATTAAACTTCTTGGCATTAATCACTTTTTTGGGAGGACTAGATTTCCTCTTTTTGTTTACCACATTTATGTACCGATCAATGCCTGTCTGCACTGCTGACCCTTTTTTCATTTTGGCTGTCTCACCTTGCTCAGTATTAGTCGCCCGCACTGGAGTTGCTGCTGCTGCTGCGCTGCTTGACTGCATAGCTGTTTGTTTTCCTGTTGGGAAGAGAGTTTTTTCACTCTTTGATTTCTCTGTTGTTGCTAAGGTCTGCGTTGGCGCCTTTAGAGTTGAACTGCTTGCCTTTGCACTGCTGTTAGGTGGTGATTTGCTCGCAACAACAGTGAAATAAGCATTTCGCTCTGTCGTCGCGACTGAATGCCGACGCTCTTTTTGATTTGAGCGTTGATCGCTCATTACATCGCCGGTTCACTTGTTGCTTATCGTTTTCGTTTCTCTGTTTATTTATTTATTTTTTTTTTTTATTTTATTTTGTTTTTTTTTTTTTTTTTATATTATGAATTATTTTATTTGCTATTGCCAACTTAAGTGGCTATACACCCACTACAGTCGGTGTATAAGTTTAAACGAATTAATATGTACGTTTTCTTAGACTTTAAGTGAAATTACGGAGCCGATCAAAAAACACGTCCGTACACTTGTGCATATATTATTATTATATTTAATAAATTAACTGCATTTATTTCAAGCCACGATGTCAAGTTTGTGCTTAGTGACTTCAACGTCAAAGTGGGCAAGAAGGTATCTTTTGGCGCAACTGTCGGAAAATTCATCCTCCACATCCCCAAATTGGTTGAGGCTGATCGACATTGCCGGGGCTCCAAATATAACAACTGCAAAAACTCTCTACCAGATCGATCATGTAGGGATAGATGGAAGACATGTATCCAGTTTTTACATGTGCGTACGTTCCGAGGTTCTTGTCGCAGCGAAGATACACACGCGTATCTGTGACCGCCAAAAAACACAAGGAAGCTTCGAGATTGAATGGTTTTCTTCTCGGCTTGCACTCCTCCTCTCTGAGAGCACTCATCATCAACTGGGTATAAGGGAACTGTGGGACGGAATTTCAAACTCCCTACGAACAGCTACTAATTAAATTATAGGATTCCGGAAAGGTCACGAAATAGCTGGAGGACTGCCGTGCCGCAGTGGATAGAAAGCAGAATGCCTATCTCGCAACTCTGCGATCGACTACAACATGTGTGGGATGGGATATCTATGCTAAAGAGAGAAGCAAGGCGCAGAAGCTAGCCGACAAGGGTAATGCTCGTAAATTTTGACCAGATATTTATCATGCCACAAGTCTTGGAAAGTACCCGTTCAAAGCGACACACACCACCTTTTCGACGATATTAAAGCTACCTTCGACAGCATGAAAAGGAACTGCCTATACGTGTCTGACCTTGGGGCTATGTAAACGGAAACTGAACAACAACAACAGATATTTATCATGCCACAAGTCTTGGAAAGTACCCGTTCAAAGCGACACACACCACCTTTTCGACGATATTAAAGCTACCTTCGACAGCATGAAAAGGAACTGCCTATACGTGTCTGACCTTGGGGCTATGTAAACGGAAACTGAACAACACCAGAAGCCCAGTCAGAATAGAGAAGGATCTATCCAACCGTTCGATACCAAACGAGGTTTCAGACAAGGTGACTCTTTATCGTGTGATTTCTTAAATTTGATGTTGGAGAAAATTATAAGAGCTGCAGAGCTGAATAGAGAAAGTACAATCTTTTACAAGAGTGTAAAACTATTAGCGTATGCCGATGATATTGACATTATTGGCCTCAATCGTGCAATTAGGTTTGCTTTCTCCACACTTGATAAAGAAGCGAAGCAAATGGGTCTGGTAGTGAACGAGGACAAGACGAAATATCTTCTTTCATCTAACAAACAGTCATCGCACTCGCGACGCGGCTCTCACGTCACTGTTGACAGTCATAACATCGAGGTCGCAGATAATTTCGTCTATCTAGGGACCAGCATTAACACCAATAATAAAGTCAGCCTGGAAATCTAACGCAGCGTCACTCTTGCCAACAGATGCTACTTTGGACTCATGCCCATCCTACTATATGGCGCAGAATCGTCGACGATGTCTACATTTAGCTAGTCGGCCCTGGAAGTCTTTGAGGAAAAGTTTTGCGAACGATTTATGGTCCTTTGCGCGTTGGCAACAGCTGTGGCAAAAAAACATTAGATTAATCTTTTTCCTGTGAAGTCCTTTTAAACATTGTCCAGTTATTATGTCAGTCGTTATGTTAATGGAGAACCTTGTAAAGATCTGATGCCAGGTTGACTGTCGAAGTATATTGTAACCGATTGTCCAGCTGCCATAGATTTATGCAACCACTCAGTGGCTTCCATGATTGCAATGTGTTCCGCGTGGAAAACGGTTCAGTGGTCTGGTTGCTCATGCTCATATTTAATGAGAGCATGGGGGAATAAATTCCGCAGCCCACTTTTCTATCAAGCTTCGAGCCGTCTGTGAAGATGGCTATGGGTCCTTTGGTCGTGACTTTGGTGGTTTTCCACTCGCATCTGCTTGGGATTCTCGTGGAGAAAGATTTTCGAAGCACATACAGGAGGTGTTGTAGTCCAGCACTTCTGCAAGAGATAATATTTTCTCCCGGAAAGGGAGTGCTCATGAAGATATCCAGCATTTCTTTACAATATGTATTCCATTCCCCATTTGGTTTCTGGATGTAGTTTGGGTTGGCGGAGCTCTTGGATAAAACTTCCTTTAGTCTGTTACTGTCTGCACTTCTATCAATGTCACTGCAGAAGGCCTTCCAAGATTCTCATTTAGCCTTCCTTATAGAGGTTTTGGAAGATTTCAAGCATGCTTTATAAAATTGCTACGAGCCCGTTATTTTGGCTTCGTTAAAGAGATTTCGGCTTCTATTTCTTATGTACCTCAGAAATTTCGTTATTCCACCATTTGGGTCTTTCCTTTCCAGACGGGATAGATAGAGAGTATGAGGCCTCAAAATCGGCGTTACAAACTGTGGTGACAAATGAGTCAAGCTCACCGAGGGAAACAGAGTTTATGCAAGATGCCACCGTTTCATCATCTCTTGACTATAAGCGGATCTTATCATGAGAAGCGTCGTGCGCCAAGGATGCTGCCAGGACTCTCCTAAAGGTCGTTCAGTCAGTCCTCTTCCTATTTCTGTATGCAGTGATTGATGGTGTTCTCATGGATGATGAAGTAATGTATATATGGCCAGAGAGGGAGGGTTCAATGGCTACGTGCCAGTTTCTGATCTGGTCAGAAAAAGAGTTTGAAACTAACGTAATGTCTAGAACTTCCTTTCTAGAAGAGATATATTGCAAGATCATTTCCCAATATAAAATCAAGTAGGGACTCCGATGTTTGTATCACTGGATCCCCAGACTGTGTGGTGAGAGTTAGTATCGGTTCCAAGAACTATTGGAAGTATCTTGAATATCGTCATGCGGGAAGTAGGACCCAGTTTCATGTCAATGCTGACTGTGCCTGCGTCACTGTGTTGAGATAGAAGAAAATAAGAAATGTTTTTCTTGACAAGAATGCAAGCTCTAGGTCTGCCTTTTCCTGGTACGGATACAGATTGGTAAGTATCAGATGTCAGTCCGCAGACTCTGTTTCCAGCTACTCAAAGGTGCAGAATTAGGGAAGCTGACGCTGCCTCGTAGTGGTGCAGATTAATCTGAAATACCATATATGCACCATATTAAGAAGGTGATAGGTCCATGGATTTGATCTCCTTTGCCTCGGCGTAGGTTATGACTGTGGCGTCTATATTAGTTCCTTCGGTGTCAGAATCCAAAAGCTGGTATTCCTTCATCGTATTCAGATACCGAGAACGTTTCATTTTCAGTCATGGTGCCTTCGCTGGGTACCAGACGTCCTGTTTCCATAGGCCGCGAGGGCTGGGAGGGAAGCATCATTCATAACCTTGACCATGCCAACTTGGACTATCGCCCAACTACTGGTGGATAGTTCCTCGCTGCCCAATCAGATGAGCTCAAATATGTCTTTTGGGTTGGGAGGCTCTGGCTGCCAAGGATCTCGTCCCTGAGCAAAACCGCTAAGTCTGCCCAAGTCCAGAGCTCTCCAACTTCAGCTAGCCTCTTTGTAGAGTCTTACCGCTCTATCATCTGCACACGACAAAAGTTTTACGCGGCTTTTGTGCCACCCTGCGTCGCGCATTACGGGCGCAAGGCCAGGGTATCTTTGAAATATAACCATGTACACGCTGCGCAGACCCATCAGTAAAGTTTTCCAGTTGTCTAGAGAAGTGGACCCGTCCGGGTGCTCCCTGTCTACGATACCTAGAGTGGGGTGTTCTTTGGCAACCTCCGCCAGTTTGTCGGCAGGGATGGCGCTAAGCTCATCCATTTTCTTGTGGGCTGCTTTCCTGTCCCTGTGTGCCTTGACGGAGGGCCGAATGGTTTGAAGCTGCAGAGGCGTTGATCTAGGTCACCTGACCCTGTTGCTCCAGTCGATTGACAATGTTGGTAAGATACTAATAGGCCTGAAGTCTTGGGGAGCATTACACAAGTTACCTTTAACCACCGGAATGACGTTGGCAATTTTCCACTGATTCGGAAACGTAGAGGAGGTTATAGCATGATTAAAAATGTGTGTAAGCATGGGAAATACGGCAGTATAAGTTTTAGAAAACGTAAACTCAGACCATCCACTCCAATTGCGTTAGATTTTATATCAAAAACACACTTTATAACATCCTCTTCAGTAGCTGGATTAAATGAGAATTCATGGGTGTGGTCAGTAACTAAGCTTTCATTGATGGTGAATACAGATACATTTGCATGTGAATTTATATCAAGAAAGTATGAGTTCATCACACCAGCATCAATCCTACAAGTTTTTACCTCTTTGGCACAAATACCAAGTGATTTTAGATTTGTCCACAATACTTTGGAAGGCAAATCAGTTTTAAGTTTTGCACAAAGATAAGCTTTTTTACTTTTTCGCAATTCAGTTGTTACTTTATTCCTCAAGTTCTTGTATGTGGTCCAACGTTCATTAGTAGGATTACGCTTCCAATATCTATAAGCCCTACATCGGTCTTTTATAAGGGCTAGAATAGCCTTAGTGATCCAAGGTTTAGTATGGTTTATAGTTTTAATTCTACGAAGGGGAACATATTTTTCAAATAGATAATTAATTAGCGTGGTAAAGTACTGTAACTTGTCATTAACATCTACAAGTAGCCAGCAGTAATTCCAGTTTAGGGTCACGGCTTCAGTAGATAGCGAAGCACTGTCTATATTCTTGAAATCTCTGAAAGTTAAATCTATTGATGGCTTAACTCTATTTAATTCAAAATTGAAAAATATTATAATTAGCTCATGGTCAGAAACTCCGGGCAACGAAAATTGGTCAACATGGCTACACTACTCCCCACGCTTACACCAAAAAGGTCTAACATACTTGGCTTACAGTGTGGTGCAAATCTAGTTGCATATTCATTTACTATTGTTATGCCAACGTTGCTAAAACAGCTTAGCAAGTGTCTAGACTTAGTATTATTCGACAACATATCAACATTAAAGTCACCACAAATGAGGACATGCACATAACTCAAGGACAGTTCCGATATTTTACTGAACAGTTGAGTGAGATCATTTGACTTATGAGGGTTGTATACACATACAACAACACACTTTTTTACATTATCACTACATTCAATAAACATACTTTCAACAGTTTCAGAAGAATGAGATTTATATATTATTTTATATTTAATATCAGCCTTTAAATAAATTGCTATGCCACCGCCTCTCTGACCAGTGGTTCTATCATTTCGTACAAGCAAATAGTCACATACAGAATATGCACTATCTGCAATAAAAGGTTTGAACCAGGTCTCAGTCACACAAATTATGCTACAGCTTAGGTCACGAAACGTCAAGTTCATATAATCAAGTTTTTCACGGGTTAAACTCCTAGCATTAAAGTGGCAAACATTGAACCCTTTATGATATTGACATGTATATTTAAGAGCTAGCCTCAGATTGTCATTGTTATTGTGCTCACAAAGATTGCTGCTCATAACAATTTGATATATATAAGAGATGCTTGAAAATGGTCAGTTACTATGAGGGAAACGGGAAACATAAGGTAAGGATGAAATGAGGGATTAATAAGGCATATCTTATAAATAACATAAATAAAGTAACTTAAGATAAACAATAGAATTTGCATATAGATCATAAACTTTTCAGCTAGCAGCTGCAATTTGATCGACGCTCGCTTGATTAAATATTTTCGTCGCTTCGCTGTGTTGATGCTTTCTTACATACACTTGTCCACGAATTGAGAACGCACTCGCCAATTGTTTTTGTCGTTTTAGCTGCGTTGCGTATTGCATTAGCCTACGATTTCTCTTTGTTAGGCATTCATGCACAAAAATGTCTCCATTAGCATCAAGCCCAATATCTTTAAGTGCTAATGACTTACGGCTTGCCTTAAGAGAGCAAGCAATTCCCTTAAATAGAACTGAGCGGTCATATGAGGAGTTCAATTTGACTATAATAGGAGCGGGCCTGTTAGTTTTGTTCTTGTTTTGACGCATGCGAAAAATTGAACGTACAGGCAATGAAGATATATTAAGTGATGAGCACAGATTACCAAACAACGACGGTAAATTCTCTTCGCTTGCAGGCGGAACACCATAAATTATTGCATCTGATGCCACTAACGCATTCTCCAACTCATCAATTTGTTGAGACAATGTTTCGACCTCTTTGTTTTGGTTAATACTTTCGCAGCGCAAAGATTCTAACGCACTCACTCTCTCATCAATACCTTTCACAGCTGATTTTAAATTGCTGAGTTCAGCAGAAACTTCACTTAATTTCTGCATCATACGCTCTTCACTCTCTGACATTTTTGTTATGATGCTCGCAATAGAAGCTTCTAATTTTAGTTCAAGCCTCTCAAACAAACTTAGTGTAGTTGGGCTGTTTACCGCTTTGCTGTCTCCCTTACCTTGTAACTTCTGAGCAGGAGTTTGTTGAGGGGAGAGGGCATTACGTGCACTTTTTCTTTGTGTTGACATTATGTATATATACGATTATTCGCAAAATCAAAAATAAAATTGCCGAAAATTTGCTTGTTTGAAGTTTTGCCACTAACACAATAATGAAAAATGTTGATGCAAACTTTGACAATTTGTTACGACAAAATTTTTTTTATTACGTTTTAAAGCGTGATTGATTGCAGAGATTGAAAAACACGTCTACTCACTTCTAAACATTCATTTTAGATTAAAAAAGTTTTCTAGCTTGAGGTGAATAATATAGATAAAAAACATAAATTAGTTTTGCTTCCTTCGATATATTTCGGCTGCACGTCGCACATGTGTCGATTTTAGAGATTGATTCAAAAATCAAGTTTCAAGGTAGAAGAAATTTTGGTACCAAACAAAAGTATATAAAATCCTCCATCACTAGCTAAACAAATATTTGGCAAAAAATTTAGTTTTCTTGCTACTTTCTCTGAAAATTGCAAGCTTATTTCTTTTTGTGTGCACGCAGTGATATACGTGATTGTTTTTAAATTTTCGAAGCTATTTATTTTTTCTTTTCGAAAAAGTGCTGCTATCAAAAATTACTCCTTTTCTACATCAAAATGATATTGTTCCTACACATCAATTTGGTTTTCGGGAAAAACACGGCACAATTGAACAAGTAAATCGTATAACAAATGAAATAAGGAAAGCTTTCGAAATGCGAGAGTATTGCTCGGGTGTTTTTCTTGATGTGGCACAAGCATTTGATAAAGTGTGGTATGATGGCCTCATTCATAAAACTAAAAAATCATTACCTAACATGTTCCACAATATCCTTGAATCCTACTTAACCAACAGGCGATTCACAGTAAAAGTAAATGATTACATAACAGAAGAGTGTCCGATTACGGCAGGTGTTCCGCAGGGTAGTGTTCTTGGACCAATATTGTACATACTGTTTACCTCAGATATCCCTACAAGTGACGAAGTAATTACGTCAACATTTGCGGATGATACTGCTATACTAAGTCGAAATAAATGCCCCATTACAGCCACAAAAGTGCTACAGCAGCATCTTAAACAAATTGAAGAATGGCTAGCGAAATGGCGCATAAAAGTTAATGAAAACAAGTGCAAACACATAACTTTTACATTAAGGCCAAAAACGTGTCCTACTGTTAAGCTCAACAATGTATCAATACCGCAAGCTGACGAAATTACATACCTCGGAATCCACTTGGACAGGCGCTTAACCTGGAGACGACACATTGCAGCTAAAAAGCTGCAGCTTAAACTCAAATCTGCCAGTTTACATTGGCGCACCATGGTACATGCGTAATGAAAATATTCATAGAGATCGAAATATATCTACCATCAAGGAAGAAATTGGAATCGCAGCAAAATAATACTTAACAAAACTGCGTAACCATCCGAACCCTTTGGCTAACACCTTGGCCCATGCAACAAGTCAAACCCGCCTGCGGAGAAGAGACAAAGCAGCCTTCTAAAGAGCAACGTCAAGCCAGCAGCCCATTCCTACTAATGGGCTTTATGTTTTAATTTAGTTTAAGATTTTATTACTTATTGTTAGGCTTCCGAAGTCGAAGTAGATTCAATAAATAAATATTAATGTTTCAAAAAAAAAAAAAAATTAATTTTTTTAACTGAGAAAATCTAGCAAAAATTGTAATAGAGTCTTCTTGTTCAGGTAATTTAGTAAAATCAAAGTATTTTATTTGTTTCTTACGTGTCTCTAAGTATTTCAATTTTTTTTTTGCGCGCGAAAGCCTCAAAATATGGAGTTTTCGACCTTAGGTATATGCAGACATATAGTTGCGAGTTAAGCGGACTAAAGCAAATCTTTTTTCATTTCTATAATTATGGCTATTGTAGTTTCTTTTGTAAAAAAAAAGTTGCGTCAATATTGCGCACTTTCCCAGTATATGCATTTCTTTATGCGAACTTTCTGGTCAAATATACACGAATTTCTCAAGGCAGAACAAGTATAAATACAGCAATTGCAAATACAGAAATACAAAATCTAGTTAATTCGGCTCTACCTTATGGAAATAAATATTTGGAAGTTAAACATAATTTTATTTTATCTATGGTTGATGGAATAGTATGCAACGCATTAACAGAAACAACATCTACACAAAAATGTCATTTATGTCGAGCTAGCTCGAATGATTTTAATAAAATTGATGAAATTGTGAAGAAAGATGTAAAAACAGAAAATTTAAAATTCGATACTTCATGATTGGATTATGTTCTTTGAATGTCTGCTACACTTATCGTATAAATTGTGAATAAAAAAGTGGCAAGCTCGAACAGTAAGCGAGAAACTATTAGTTTTAGAAAATAAAGAAGCACGCATTCAAAAAGAATTTAAAGATAAAATTGGTCTGATTGTTGACCAACCGAAACCTGACTTTTGGAATCCTAATGATGGTAATACTTACTTGCAGGCGTTTCTTTTGAAAATCTCGAGATGTCAGCAGCAATTACAAGTTGATATAAATTTGATTAAAAATATGCACACAATACTTTTAGTTAGTTTTAGTTGACACGATATTGACGAACTTAGAAATGATCGTGATGGAGTGGCAATAATAATGAAGTTGATGATGATTGAGGATGATGAAGGCGATGATGACAATTCAAGCGAAGATGATTATGATCATGAATATGATTTTCACTACCGTAATCATATTCATGAAGTTTGTACGTTTTTAATAACATTTTATGCTCCAATAAATAATAGTAGTTGAAAGCCGATGTTCACCATATTTTTGCTTTTTTATGATATAAATAACTTTAATTGCATTCTTTTTTACTTCTCTATGATTAATTAACTAAAAGAATAACTTTCGATCTGGCTTGGGAAGCGCTTCAGTCCAGGTATGAGAATAAACGCAGCTTAGTAGATAATCAGATCAAAATTTTTATGAAGGCTTCAGACCTGTATTGACAACTGTATGTTTTACATTCTCAAGACGTTTCAGACAGTTGGGATCTTACTCTGGTATACTCTGGTATATTTGTTCCACAAAATTAACAGAAACAACACTTTCACTTGGGGAACAATAGCTCTCATCAAGACGAGACCTACCCCAAAGGTCTGAATTAGACGACTTTCTAACTTCACGGTGCGAAGTTGTAGAAAGATTAAATAGGATTCACAACACAAAATTTTCTGGTGGAACCATTGAAGGCTGCTGATTTTATTCTCAAGAAATTAACGGCCAATAACCCGGCCTTATTGGGGAGAAGACCTTCTCTACTACCATTTCTTGGAACTCGAAGATGTTTCCACTACAAAAACACTTGGCATCCGATGGAACGCATTAACGGACATGTTTTCATACACCATCCTGCCAATTTCACCAACCATTGCTGCTACAAAATGGGAAAATCTCCCGTCAGTCGCAAAATGTTTTTGCCCGCTATCGCCGGTTATAATACGAGCAAAGATTTTAAACTTACGAGACATTTCCGACATCGAAATCCCTCGATGACACAATTTTACTTCGGGACAGAATACCCAAATCCATGGGTTCTGCCATGCCTAGGAAAAAGCCTTCGGTGCACAATATATGTAAGCACAGAGGTGAAAAATCATGCAACATCCACCATACTTGTTGCACAAAGCAAAGACCTACCACTGAGCACTAGAAGTCTTTCTCGCCTAGAGATGTGCAAAACTGATCGCAACCGTCCATAACCAGCTCGGGCTAGAGGCGTGCAACTTATTGTTCGAAAAGTCACCACTCACATGGTACACGTAGACATACATATCCCATGCCGAATGTGCCGCCATGTGGCAAGCTGAGATATCCTCGCTGATCTCGGTATAGGAGGGTGCAAAACCCCAATACTTAGCTACCAATTCACTCTGGTGCTACGGACCAGAGTGGCTTATACCCCACATTGACTTTTTCATATCGTGCGGTCGAAGAAGAACCCGTTTTCCCGTTCGTTTCTCTTTGTTCCCTAGAGCACTTCGTGAACAATGTCCAGAATAAGACAAAAAGGCAACCTTTTATTACCATGCCACATCTGGCCCGTGCTGAATGCTAATTCACAAAGCAATCCTTAGTTGAAGTATCGCAATTCGCGAAAAAGATGATTTAAAAAACAAAAGGCTTATGTGACAAAAAAAAAGTTCACTTCTCAACATTAATTCATTACTGAATAAGAACGGGCGCATGTCATACTCAGCTACGTGTATAATGAGCGGCACCCAATTATCATCCCGAATAAATAAACATTATGTCACTTCCATTTGAAGTTAATACACATACTGCAGAAACGCGCCCTATGCTTCAAATGGCCAGCTTGCACTTTATACAAGCAACAAACGCGCTTGGTAATATTTTCCACCAAGAATTGGAATTAAGGCTGTACTAAATTCTCGGCTCCTTTCGGCGTTATACCAGGACCTAGCTGATTTCATAGCATTAACTTCGGGTCATTTTGTTCGAGGCGTTCCGCATTCCCGACATGTTTTCATACACCGTTAATCATATTGGCCGTTAATTTCTTGAGAATAAAATCAGCAGCCTTCTCTCTCTAACACACCGATGAGAGAAAGTTGTCCAACGTCTCGAACGAATCGAAAGTGTTCGCGTGGGTCCTGCAAAACATGCAAAACGTGATAGCCAGCGCATTCCTGCAAGAAAAGCAGGATGCTTAAGGACCCACCATAAATTCACTGTGAACTCAGTGCGCGCTAAGCATCAATATAATCCTTTGCTGCCTTTATTCCTGTTCGCTTAGCTGCGGGTGTTCGAGCTGACAAAGAGTTACTCTAAAACAATAGTCCAAGGCCCACGCAAGGCGCATTTCTACCGCGGCTCTTAATGTAAAATCATTCAATTATTTCAATAATTAAGCAAAAAAAAAAACATTAAGAGCATAAAGAAAACTTGCCAGCAACTTATTTAAATATATATTTTACATACATTCTTTAGATGTAAAATAAATACATTGAAGGCCTTTTTCCAAATAAAAATATGTGAAATGAACTTCTTTACAATCACAATTTTATTTTCATTTAATAACCATTTAATTTCTCAGAATTTTTTTTACCCTTTTCGGCCAGCTTCTCAAGCTCTTCATACTCACGCATCTCGGCCTCTTTCTTTTTTGGTCTGCAGATGCGTCTTGCTTCTCTTTTCAGCTTTCGGTATCTATCCCATCCCACAAGTGTTGTGGTCGATCGCAACATTGCGAGGTAGGCAGTCTCTTTTCCCTCCACTTCAACACGGCAGTCTTCATCGTACCAGCTGTTTTTGCGACCTTTACGAAATCCAGTAGTTCGTTTGCAGCTGTACGTAGGGAGCTTGAAATGCCGTCCCACAGTTCCCGTATACCGCGTTACTGATGAGTGTTCTCAGAGAACAGGAGCGCAAGTCGAGTAGAAAATCGTTCGGCAGTCTGTTGTGATTGCAGATTTTCGACGTCGAATTTTCCTTGTGTTTTTTGACGGACGTTTTCGATACACAGAGACGCATGCGTATCTTCGCTGCAACAAGATGGTGGTCCGAGTCGATGCTGGGTCTTCGGAGTGTAAACACGTCAAGAACAGTGGAGACATGTCTTCCGTCTACCACAACATGATCGATCTGGTTTTCTGTTTTTCGATCCGAGGAAAGCTTGATTTATTGTTTTGTGCTGGAATCTAGTGCTACAGACAACCATATTTCGGGCCCCGGTGAAGTCGATCAGCCTCAACCCATTAGGGGATGTTTTGATGTGTAGGCTGTATTTTCCAACTGTCGCACCAAAGATACCTTCTTTGCCCACCCTGGCATTAAAATCGCCAAGAACGATTTGCACATCGTATCGGGGCAGCGCTCATAAGTATGCTTTAGGCGCTCAAAAAAGGCATATTTGGTCCTTCTCTTCCGTCGGGGCGTGGGCGCAAATCAACGATATGTTAAAAAATTTTGCTTTGATGCGAATTGTGGCGCAACTCTCATCTACCCGGGTGAATGCCAGTACTCGGCGACGAAGTCTCTCTCCCGCCACAAATCCGACACCGAATTTGTGCTCCTTTATATGGCCGCTGTAGTAAATGTCACAAGAACCTACTCGCTTTCGTCCTTGTCCCGTTCATCGCACTTCTTGAACGGCGGTGATGTCAGCCTTTATCCTTACGAGGACATCAACCAGCTTCCCATTTCAGGGACCGGACATTCCAGTTGCATGCCCTCAAAACGTGGTCCTTTATTCGTTTGCGGGGGTCGTCAACAGAAATACTCCCTTCCAAAGAATTGTTAACTTTTTAATTTGAGCTGGTTTCTACGTGGCGGGTCCCAAACCCAGCGCACAACCTCGCTAGGCGCGACGTGGACGCAAGAGTAGGAATTGAGTATAGCCTCGCCACTGTAACAGCATACCCAGAAGCTTGACTACACTCCATTACACCCATAATGCGGAGCAGAATCCTGAAGGACACAAAGAGGGGATCTACCCACCGATGCACAGAGCATATTGAATTTATGGAGGGAACACTTCTCCAGGCTGTTGATTATTGCCAACACTTCTTTGGACTGAGTAGGCAATTGGAAAGTAAAGTCCTCTCTCGACGAACGAAGACCAAACTCTCCAAGTCCCTCATTGTTCCCGTCCTCCTGTATGGTGCGGAAGCATGGACCATGACAATATCTGATGAGTCGGCGTTAGGAATTTTCGGGAGAAAGGTTTTGCGTAAGATTTCCTTTGCGCATTGGCAACGGCGAATATCACAGACGATAGAGCGGTGAGCTGTACGAGCTATATGATGATATTGACATAGTTCAGCGAATGAAGATGAAGCCGCTACGCTGGCTCCATCATGTCGTCCGAATGGATAAGAATACTCCAACGATACATCCAATTTCAGACCACTGTTTTAAGATTTAACAATTCATAATCATGCTTTATTTACTAATTGAGCATAGAGCACTAATAATTATTAATTTAAACATACTATACGTTTTTTCTGAGGGGCAAATAATTACATAATTCCATTTATTAAGACTATTTTTAAATATAATTTTTAATTTTTGTTAAGTCGACATTAAATACTATCATTTATTTGCTATTTTAATCAAAGAACATTACAAAAGGAAAGTGGAAAAAAGGTTCCGTAAATAAAGAAATGAAACATATGCATGAATAGAAAGCTTTCAATTTTTTAAGTTCGTATATTTATGAATATTAAATTAAAGGAAAATTGAAAAGAAAATACAAAAATAACAATATGTTGTCGTTTTACTTACATAAGTACATACTTAGATGCTGCTTCGAAGGCTTTCGATGAGTCTCGTCGTATGCTGCTGTTGTTGTATAGCTTTTAGAAATTATTATTTAATTAATATATTACTAAAAATTATGCTTTTCTTTCGCCATTATCTTTTTTTTCAATACTTTTCTATTTTAATTTTCAGTAACTTTATCTACTCTTCTATTATTCACATATTTATATAATTCGTTTTACACTTTACTTAGTTTTAGTTCATTTTCATATTCTCTTTTTTCTTATTGCATACTAAATACTATTACTATTTATTTATCAAATCACATGTTAATTTCTAATTTTTTGTTTTTGTTTGAACCCGAAAACAAAGGAAAAACTATTACAATTTACTTATTAATTTCTCCTATGCACTTTAAACTTTCGCCTTCTAACTTTAAACATTTATTACTTTAAATAATATTTATTATGACATGTAAAAGAAAATATTTTAACAGCACGCTTTCAATGCAGAATAACACAGTGAACTAAAAAAAAATGTGTATCAATCATTCTATTCTTGTTCTTCTTCGGAGAGCCGTTTTCTAAGCTGCGTGAGATGCTGTGCTAATGATCATTAAGCGGTCACTACATCCTGTGTTATTTGTTTTTTCTTTCTTTTTTTTCTTTTAGAATAAACGTTCAAAATGCAATATAAAAATTATGTGTACATACGAACATGAAAAATATAAAGCTTAAAATCGCTAAAGTAAAGCTTTCAAAATTATGATTATATGATTATGCCATTATATTTTTTTTGATTTCAGAATTTAGATAAGCTAATACTTGCCATTGGACTGTTTTGTATATACCATATATATTTTAATTAAATTAAGAACATCATTGTCATCGCTGCGTTTTTTTTTTTTCATTTTTATTTTACAATTCTGCATATTTCTTCAAATATCATTCGCTTGCTCTCGCTGACTAATTCACCTGTTCCTAATTCCTGATATCCGGATAAAACATGCAACGTCGCTGGGGCAGGAGTTAATTTTAGCCAAATGAGACTGATTCCATTCGGGTTACCGAAATCGAGTTTTAAAATTTACTTTGTTTTTATTTCGCTTCGTTTGTAGAATATATCAAACACTAATTCATTTAATCGATTTTTATCGAAAGAAATTACTTTATATAATACAATAAGCAGCGTGAAAATACTTATTAAGGCACGTCTGTATCGTTCGGCAGCTCCAATCAAAAAAGCAGATCTTTGGGAAACGGAAATATTATAGACCTCATGACTAATATTAACTTTTGAATCATCTCTGTCGAGATTGCTACACTTGGCGCTTCTAAGATTTATGGTTTATGGTATACCATGAGAATAATACTTAGAAATAACTCAGAAAATAGTTCTTTCTAATGAAATTTATTTTACCAAAATAAAGTAAAGAAATGAATATGAGATATTATTTGAATATCTAGTTATTTTCCATTTTCTTGAAAGTTATTAGTTCTTACTTAGTAATCTTCACTCACATTTAGGTGTCGCTAAGGAATGTGGAAGCAAAGAACAGGAAGTAGTTTGAAAAAGAGATAGAGTTACATATTGCTATGTATATTTGTATGGGTGTTCAAAATTTTGCTATTCTTACATACATACATATAATAACGAGATGCATGTACATAGTACAAGCTTTATAAAAAGTTAAATTGCATAACATTGTGTCAAAATTGAGGTTAGCACTTTTTTTCTTCAACTTCTGTTAAAAAGGCTGAGGTAAAACTTAATTAATTTGTATTCCGCAATTATTTCCTAATCGAAAACATTTTTAATAAAATTGTAAAAAAAATCAATCCAAAAAAAAAAATTGCACGTGCTTCAAGAAAATTAACTATGAGTTGCGCATCACTTTTTTGTGTACATGGCAATTAATACGAATATTACAATTCCAGTGCTTTATTTTACATACGTACGAGTATATGGTATATTTATATAAATTTGATTCTGAGAATCTAAATTACATAAAATTTTAAATAAAATACTATCGTTCTAAAAGAAAATTCGTTTACTGATTTATGTGCACCTATGTCAACAACGACGAAGCAAATATATATATATATATATTTATTAAAGCAAAATGATCAGTTCTTAATCATTTATTTAATAACGTAATCATTTCCTTTGTCATTGCGAATATATTTAAAATGCATGTTTACCTATTACTGAGCTTTTCAGGGTAATCTTTCGATACCCTTGTCGAATTAAAAAAAGAAATCCCAGTTTTGCTTAGTAAAAGAAATTAGAACCCAGAGTTGAATCATATTTGCCTTTTGACACCCTTGTCGAATTAAAAAAATTAAATTCCAATTTTGCTTAGTAAAAGAAATTATAACATATCAGAATGAGTTTAAGTAAGGAAGAAGTCATGGAAATCATTAATGAGACGAGTGAGGGCACCAGACGGGAATTAGCCGCACAGATCAGTAGTTTAATCTTAGCAGTCAACCAATTATAACCACTGTAGAGTTGAATCATATTTGCCTGTTTCAATAAACCCGTTAATGGCAGATAATAACGCAAGTTTGAATTTAATAAAATCAATACCAGAGTTTAGGGGTGACTCTATTTCTTATCCGACTTGGCGAATTGCAACGATATTTGCCGTGAATTATTACACGGAGGGATCAGAGAGGTATTATGTAGCCATGGGTATATTTAGAAACAAAATTCTCGACATTGCTAACTTTGTTCTCGCATCGTTCAATACCGTACTTAATTTAAAGGCAATCATGGCTAGATTACATCAAGAATATTCAAACAAGAGATCACTCTATGTTTTAGAAAACGAGCTTAGTATTCTGAAACAAGGGAATTTGTCCATTACGATAAGGTGGACAAACAACTTTCTCTTATTATAAATAAGAAAAATATAAGTGAAAATAGCGATATTGTAGCAGTTTTAAATGAACGTGCTAGAGAGAATGCATTGCGTGTTATTATATCAGGTCTTCATCGGCTAATGTGCGATGTACTCTTCTTTGCTGGACCTAAGAACTCACCTACTGCCCTTGCAATCGCACACGAATTACAGGCGTATTGAATTTGCGGAAGCCTTTGCGGTTGGTAGTGCGATTAAACCTAATAACCCAATATTAACCATGCTTCAACACCGCCCAGTGGAGCACGATGGCCAACTGGTATGGAAGTTGATAGTGGTTCAAGCTTCTATAGGCAAAATCTGCGATTCAAAGTTAAAATAAAAATTCATATCAGCTACATAAGCCCAATAACACTTCTCAGACACATAACTCAAGTCTTGATCCTGCAACAGAGTTTAAACTTACTCGTGAACAATTGTATTCAGATCGTTCACTCATCCAAAAATTACAGAAAGTTAATTTCCTGCCGGAAGAAATAGGGACTTTTTCGAATGACGAAGCAAATCAAGGGTACACTGATAATATCCATCAAGATATTGATTATAAAAGTGAAATTTATTATGATGACATTCCTATGAATGAAATAGAAGTCACTGCAAGATCGCGAGGTGAAAAAAATTTTCATAAACCTCAAATCGTTCCTCACATTTATTCCCAAAAAAGGCAAAAATGGGCAGCAGCTTAAAATTTTAATTAATACTGGCACATCAAAAAACTATATAAAACACCTTTCCTTTCTCCAAGAGATAAAGCGCTAAGAAAAACCTTTTAAATTGAATTCAATAGTTGGCGAAAATGTAAATGTAACAAATGTTTCGTTAATATCCTGAACAGTCTCAGATTTTTTTTGCTGCCAAAACTAAGTACATTTGATGGTATTATAGGTTATGACTTTCTAAAGAAAATAACCGCCAAAATTGATACGGTTAGAGGATATCTATTTCATCGAAAATTAATCTAATAAAAATAGAAGAACAAACTGTAATAAAGTCAATTCGTCAGATTATTAATAAAAATAAAAATGCATTTGCAGGCCCAAATAGATCATTGCCACACAATACGACTGTGGAAGATTTTGCCGGTTACCTTACCAGCGATGATGCCTTGCGCGAAGTTATAGAAAAATATTGTAATGTTAATGTTGACGATATAATTATATACTCGTCAGAAGAAGAGTGACATTTAAAACACATTGCCTATATCCTCCAAAAACTCGAGAAATCAGGAATGAGAGCGTCACCAGAAAAATTAAAGGTTTTCTATACGGGGTTCCTCGTTTCAAAAAAGGCATTCCCATTTACCCTGATAATGATCATGATATTTTAAATTACGAGCCTCCCAAAACCCTTCGCGCACAGCGCTCCTTTCTTGGTCTGTCGGGATATTGCCGACGGTTCAAAAAAGGATACGCTGCAATTGTTAAACCATTAACGACTTACCTCCGCGGCGAAAGCAGAACTGGAGAAAGCAGAACTAACGGCGCGGTTTTTGAGGCCAATAATGTCAATATCATCGGCGTACGCCAGCAGCTGTACACTCTTATAGAAGATTGTACCTTCCCTATTCAGCTCTGCTGCTCGTATTATTTTCTCCAGCAAGAAGTGAAAAAAGTCACACAATAAAGAGTCACCTTGCCTGAAACCTCGTTTGGTATCGAACGGCTCGGAGAGGTCCTTCCCGATCCTGACGGAGCTTTTAGTGCCGTTTAAGGTCAGTTTACACAGCCGTATAAGTTTTGTGGGGATAACAAATTCAGACATAGCGGCATAGAGACAGTTCCTTTGCGTACTGTCGGAGGCTGCTTTAAGATCGACGAAAGGGTGGTATGTGTTGATTCTCCTTTAACGGGTCTTTTCCAAGATTTGGCGCATGGTGAATGTCGGGTCAATGGTTGACATACCAGGTCTAAAGCCACACTGATAAGTTCCAATCAGTTTGCTGGCGGTGGGCCTCAGTCTTTCACACAATACGCTTAATAGGACCTTATATGCGATGCTAAGAAGGGTTATTCCACGGTAATTGGGGCAGACTGTGGGATCGCCTTTTTTGTGGATTGGGCAGAGCACGCTTAGGTTCCAATCGTGGGACATGCTTTCATCCGCCCATATTTTGCAAAGAAGCTGATGGATGCACCTGATCAGTTCTTCACCGCCATGTTAGAATAGTTCTGCCGGTAATCCATCGGTCCCCGCCGCTTTGTTGTTTTTTAGACGCGCGATTGCTATTCGGACTTCTTCATAGTCGGGTAATGGAACAACTTTTTCATCGTCATCAATTGGAGTTTCAGGTTCACCATCTTCGGGAGTTTCCTCTTCACTGCCATTCAGCAGGCTGGAGAAATGCTCCCTCCGTAAATACGGTATACTCTGGGCATCTGTCACTAGCTCACTTCCCTGGGTACTACAATACCTTCTGTAAGTCGCCGTATATTTTCGAAGAATTTTCGGGCCTTACCCTTGTCGCCCAGCTTCTCAAGCTCCTCGTACTCACGAATCTCGGTCTCTTTCTTTTTTTGTCTGCAGATGCGTCAGCTCTCGGTATCTATCCCACCCCGCACGTGTTGTGGCCGATCGCAAGGTTGTGAGGTAGGCAATCTTAGAGTGGTGTTTAAAAATTTCATCCACCGGAGTGAATGCCAGTACTCGGTGACGGAGTCTCTCTCCCACCACGAATCCGACACAAAATTTGCGTTCCTTTATATGGCGTCTCTTGGACGGCGGTTATGTCAGCATTTAATTTTCTGAGGACATCAACCATCTGGGCAGCGGCACCTTCCCAATTAAGGGACCGGACATTCCAGGTGCATGCCCTCAAGTCGTAATCCTTAAAACATTGCGGGGGTCGTTATAAAAAGGGGGTCTGTCATCCGAGGCTGAAATGGATTTTCATTGGGTTGCTTTTTCATGTGCATGGGCATCGCCTTCTCAATTTAGCTCGTCTCCAAAGGAATGTTTGCTGGCTACCCTGGGGATACTTGGTCCAAGACCGGAAGCCGTAAGCTGCCTGACCATATGCAAAAGAATCGTTTCTGGCCACTCCCAGGTGAATTGATGTCAACAACTTTCCTCACTTGCGTGAACTTCTGCACATGGCCCTAACCGCCATTTTCATTTCCTCTAGCGTAATATGAGTGAACAAAATTAAGACTTTACAATACTGTCCCTTACATATGAAATTGCATTGTAAGGATAATCTACAACCGAAAAAAAGGCGGACCTGCAACCACCGCCACGGAAAGGTTTGAAACCAGAAGGCATTGACTAGAGCTAGACGTTGAGTAAGAAGAACGACTTGAAGAAGCCATCAACTAAGATTGCAGAGAGTTTTCCTAGCTAATCTACGTCTATGGGTTTCAACATGCTAGTGGCTGTAATTTCAACTCACCATGACACATGTATGTCACCTGCAAGTATAAGTCAGCATTTCCCAAAAGATAGATTCACAGGGTGATCGGATATCACAAAAGATGGAAGTACAGGATGCACGTACGTGTATGTCTGAGATGTCACCGCAGATCTGATCCTAGATAATCTCTAAGAGGGCTTCGGGTTAGCACCTCGAAAGGATGAAAACCACGAGGTTATTTTGCTTTATAAATATATATATATATATATATAATTGGCGCTTTGTAACCGCAGAAGCGATTTTCGGCCTAGCTCCTCCTCCAATTTGTGGTTTTGCGTCTTGATATTTTTTCCAACAAATGGAGGGACCTACAGTTTATACTAAGCCGCCTCCGAACGGCTGATGGTTTTTTTATGAGGAGCTTCTATTTCATGTCCGAAATACACTCGGAGGGGTGGACATTCCCTGCCGAGTGGCGACCGCAATTAGAAAATTTAACTTAATTTTTATTTAAATTAATTTTTCCATAACTTTTGGATATTGCTGGCACTGGGATATGAACCCGAGCCTTCCGAATGTCAGTACGCAATGCTAACCACTCGGCTATCGCGGCCGCTTTATAAATGACATATGCAAAAAGCGGGAGAGAAATGTGAATTCAAAGTAAATATTGTACATCAGTGCCAGGAAGTGCTTTACTTATGTAAAGTCAGGTCAATTCGCACGCGATTGCAAGACGATCTCCAAGAGACAGGAAGAGTGGCGAACACGCAAAACTGAGGATGAGCCAAACTAAACTAAAACAATCTAGCTGAGAGCGGTGTGTGTCCTTAACCTCCGTCTCGCAAATTGGTAGGAAAGCGAGCAACTTCACTATTGGTTGATATGTGAACGGACATGAACGAATACTAACTGGATACGGGCGCATCGCACTCCATCATTCGAATTGCTTTGATCAATAGAGAAATAAGATCACTGCCTGGGGTAAGGTTGAGATCGACAACTAGTGAGGACACCCAAGTTGAAGGAGAATTAACATGTAAGGAATGGGGCGGTGTTAAACAAGTTTAAACTCGGGCAGATATGTAGATGAGGTTATGATAGGAGTATACTTCTTTCTTGACCAAAGTATTGAAATCGACATGCATAACAGAATTATAGAGTAATAAAGTGCCACTTAACGTAGAAGAGAGCGAACAGATTCCACTAAAGTAAAAAACCAGGCGTTTGGCCAAAGACTGATGGAGATTGTAGGACAAACAAACTGTGGGTTGTAGAAGTAGCATAAAATTCTACATCGGACGAAATTATTGGTAAAACCCTGGCAAAGACGTAAGAGAATGGACGCATCCCACTACGGGTATTAAATGAATTCAAATCACCAATGAATCTTCGAAAATGAACTGTGTTGGGACAATATCTAAAAATGAAGGTGATTCAATTGCAAGAAGGACATGTAGAAAGATAAAAAGGCATGGACGGATTAGTTGGAAGGCAAATGCAATGATGGCAATACCCCAGGCAGGATCTACGTTGTGCAACATTCCATTAATACTGGCGACGTTAGACCGAGTAATTGTGAAAAAAAGATGAACAGCTGCGGTTTTGCGTGGACTATCGGAGGTTGAACGACCTTAAGAGCGGCAAGTAGAAATAAGGAAAAGAGAAGACAGCCTTTATTGCTGGAAACGGTACTGGTACTGCAATGGAAAATATATCTGGTATATCTAGACGACATCATCGATTATCATGCGATAAAAGGCGTACTTTCGCAAGTAATTGACTGGAAAGAGAATACAGTTGCCTGCTATAGCCGGTATATTCGAAAGTCGGAGCGGAACTACTACGTAACTCGGAGAGAACTTCCAAAGTGGTTATATTGCACAAAACATTTCCACACGTACATATTTCTATGATCAATTTTCATATTTGGACGGCTCATGCAGAGCTGAGGTGGTTACTACAGTTCAAGAATAATGAAGAACAGATTTCTCGGTGGATTGGAAGAATGTAAAGCTATGACTTCACCACCGCAAAGAAAATTCCCACGGGAACGTTGACGCCATGTCCCGCCGTCCATTTAGCTTGCAATGTTAGACATAATAGATGTCCGCTTTAATGACAATTCCGTATAGGCATTTAGAATTCGAACTTTTAATGCACGGACTGGAAATAGGCAGACGGCTAAGGATCAAATGTCAGCAAATGTGAAGCTTACCATCCTGCCGGCATCTAATAGTAGTATCTATTACTACTCGTTCTCAAGGAATTCGTTAATCGCCGTCAAACGGCCGCGGAATAGATTGTAAATTCCAATGAATGTATTGCAGCAAAAAGGGCGAAATGTTAAGTCATGGAAAGATGAAATAATATAACTTGGGAACACCATTCGAACGAGCCGAGGATGTAGCCAGTCCATAACCTATGCGAAAGCAATACGCCCTTGTAGTTATGCAATACTTTAACAAAGCAGGTGCGAATTCGTTCACTTACAATTGAGTTACCGGATACTGTGTACCTATAGAACAATGCTCTCACCAATGAATAAATTTCGAATCGGCGGTATTTCAAAAGATGTTTCAAGAAAGTCCAACTAATGGCTCTATTGCGAGAGGCCGTTTAAAAGGATGGCTTAGACGTGGAGGTGCAGAAATTCTAAATTAACCCATTCAGAGGAAACAACCGCAGTGGCTGGAAAAAAGGACGAACCCGCTAGTACAGTGAAGGATAAGGCTACGAATTTGGTAGCTGATTCACCTCCAGTCATGGACATGAGTATAATATAATACTAACTAATGACATGAGTATAATATCAATGCCGAAAACATTCCACAATGTGTATCTTATGTTTGTTCCAGTCCGATTTCGCTTAATTTCTTCTGATATTCCATTTATGTATTCTCCTGTTATTATTTTATAAGTGTTTCTCTTCGATCAATGTTACAATTTTTTTCAGATCTGTTACGTCGTTTAGAATGATGCTTGTTTCATTATATATACGTGTAAGTTTGCATTATTTGCAAAAAATTGTATGTATAACGCTTGAAATTCCAGAAATAATTTGTCATCTGGGCAATATCTTACAACTACTTTCAAGTGTCACATACATACATCCTTTTCTGAAATTTATTGTTTTTTTTTTGTTGACTGTCTCTTTGGAATGTAAGTTATATGTTGGTTGCATTTTTCGTTATTTTTTTATTAAATATACGCTAGTTATTGTATCTTTGTCATTATCATTGAATATTTCGTTTAAGTTGAATTCCATTGTGCTACTATTTGCATAATTTAGTCTAGTTAGACCGTCCGTTTTCTTTTTCTTTTATATAGTTAATTTTGAAATCGGATCGATTTAGCTTTATTTTCCATTTTTGGAGTTTAGCGTTTGGTTCCTTTAAGTTGTTCAACCGAACCAGTTTCCTAACACCTGTGTCTTTTCTATTGTACTATAGTTCTTTTCATGTACATTTAGTGACCTACTTGCCTAAGAGATAACTTTATCGGTTTGAAATAATGCCGGGCCCAGATCAGGTTACTGACGTCTGACGCTAATGTGAAAGCTTTATTAAAATCTTGGTGAAATAAAAATGGTTCTGCTTTTACTAGTTCTTTCAGCTTATTGAACGTCTTAATATAAACTTTATCGTTGCAATTTATTTTTGCGGCTTTCCTGACCCTGATCCTTGATAAATCTTCTGTACTATCCAGTATTTCCTAAAACCGCTTTTCATTCTTTAACACTTTTTGGGAGTATAATATTTTCTATTGTTTCCGTTTTTGGCGGGTACCGTCCTTTAAAATCATATGGCCTAGATATTTTGTCTCTTGCCTCAAGAAATCACATTTATTTATTTAAATATTTAAGATTTTCTCTTTCAATCTGATTAAAATTTTACTCAGCGATTTAAAATGTTCCTTTACGCTACAAGGATATCGTCCATGTATACGGTAAGAATTTTCCGAGTTGCTGGCGCATTTCGCAATCCTATTAGCAGTCTGGAAAATTCGTAATGCCCGTTTGCAGTGGAGAACGATGTTTTATTGTATGTAGGTAAGTCACTATCGTTTATTTCGATTAGATGAAAACCGCAAGCTAAAGAGCATCTTCCCCATTTGTCAAATATATCATCTATATTTGATGTTGGAAATCTTTCTTCCGTCTTCTTCATCCTCCTATAATAGATTAAGAGTCACCATTTTTGTTCGTTAGATGCATCCAGCTTCTGAGTAACCACCAAATAAGGATGTTGTAAGGACTAGAGGATGCTCTGAATATACCTTGGAATAAGATTTGGTCTATATGTTTTTCCATTTCCGGTTTGTGCATTTCTGGGTATCAGTAGAATTAAGAGTATTCCGGATTATAGATATACATACATAATTGGCACTTTTTACCCGCGGATGAGATTTTCGGCCGAATTCCTCCTCCAATATGTGATTTTGCGCCTTGATGTTTTTCCAATAAATGGAGGGTCCTACAGTTTATAATAAGCCGCCCCCGAACGGTAGATGTTTTTTTCTGAGGAGACTTTGTTTCCTGTCAGAGATACATTCGGAGGGGTGACATTCCCTGCCGAGGGGCGACCGCAATTTGAAAATTTAACTTAATTTATTATTCAAATTAATTTTCTATAACTTTTGGACGTTGGTCGTACCAGGATTTGAACCCGGGCCTTTCGAATGGCAGTACGCAATGCTCACCACTCGGCCACCTCGGCCGCAGTTTACTTATTATTATTATCGCTTCTGGGCTTTATTCTATGTTTCGTTGAACTTCTTCTCTTTCCATACTGTCGTAGACACTATTTACGCGATTGTAGTCGAGTTAACAACATTGCGCCGTTCATTTATGCTTTTCGCAGTTTGTTGACAATTGGGAATACCAAGGTCCTTCTCTTCCTGGTCTTTCAAACGGAGTGGAGGTCTTCCTCTTCTTCTGCTTCTACCGGCGGGTACTGCATCAAAACCTAGCCAGCGCAGCCGCTGTTTCTTGATAGAAGGAACTATGTCAATGTCGCACCTGGATGCGCTGAGCCCACGGCGCTGTTGTGGAGGACAATGATGTCAATATCATCGGCGTACGCCCCCAGCTGTACATTCTTATAGAAGTTTGTACATTCGCTATTATATTCTGCGGCAATAAATTAAAGAAGTCACAAATAAGGCTCAGAAAGGATCTTTCCCGATTCTGATGGGTCTTTTGGTATTGCTTTACGTCAGTTTACATAGCCGGATAATTTTTGGGGTGTAATCAAGCTTCCGGGTATGCAGTTACGTGATACGTGAGCAACCGTTTTGCAAGATGCGATAACCAACCCATGTGAAGCATTGGGTCGCGGCTAAAATAGATGAAGCTTCAGTCGGACTTATTCGGTATAAGTTTCTTAACTTGCGTTTTTCCTCCCAATGCTGTCACTGACACATTTTCTTCGCAGTAACCGTACTGGATTCAGCGTCAGTGTATATGATAAAATATAGTTTGCTTACGTGTGTATCTATTATTATATAGAGTGATTGTTTTCCATTCTAACGGAGTTTTCCCACTTGGCTGGGGTTAGCTCAGCCTGGCCAAGAGTTTCTACTGAAAAATAACAACACGCTATTTTAAGGCTACATAAAATTTATTATTAATAAACAGAAAAAATCTCTATATTTCTACTGTACATATATGGTATCTAATATCTCGTATGGGCTGTGGAGGCGAAAACCCTCTACTAGCCCCTTTTCCAGTGAGGTGAAAACCCTCAGTGGAATATAACTAAGTGTTCGTGAGGTGAAAACTCTCAGGGACATTACATTTTCCGGTGGGGTTGATCAGACGGGCAAGTATACCTATCGACGAAACAAAGGCTACTTAATTTTCTTTAAATTTTCTTACTTACTTGTTAAACTTAAAATATTATTAATATTGTACATATATATGTATGTATGTACATGTGTACTCGAATTCATATTAGGTTTACATGTACATACGTGTACAATATATTCTCTTGTATTGTATTGTTGTAACATCATTGTTGTTCAACATCTTAGATTTTGGGGTTCTTACACTACATCTGAAAATTTAGGGCTGTGTTTCCGATATCCAATGGCTCTGGTATATTACAGTTGGATACTGTTGATTGGTTGAAACTCCTTGACATTTTACTTTGATTTGTCAATCTAGTCTGATTAGACCCACTTGAATAATTATTATTGTTATTATGTCCAAGTATGGGACATAACAGTTTCCGTTGCGTGGATTATATCCATAATTATTTCCATTTTGTGCACAGCCATTAGTATAATTATTCCTATTATGTGGAATGTAGTTATAACGATTACTATTCCGTGAGGTAAAGTTATTTCAGTTCAATCCCTCGTTAAATTTTGGTATGTTAAATAACCGACCTGTTCTGTTATTAACACTGTTGCTAAAGTTTGTCCTGCCATAGTCATTTGTAGGGCTGATAGCTTTTCATGTTTATCCTGACATAGTGTATGATTAATGTCGAGCTTCCAATATAACTTTATAGGAATCGTCGTTTCTTGGAAATATCATAGTTCTGGTTGGCTCTGGTAAGTGTTCTTTCAAAATATTTATTGCCTGTGCGCATAGGCACTTATAGAATACATATTGACCCGTGTGTACGATTGTATACATTAGTGTTGGTATACTTTCAAAAGTGTCTGGGAGTTTGCTTGGTCAGCAGAAATATGTGATTGAATTACATTCATTTAAAGTCTTTCTTGAAGTGAATATTCCCTGCAAGAAGGCTTCCGATCATTTGAGCCAACATATGTCAGGAATGCATGATGTCATATCCCGTCAGCACGTAGGACGATTTTTTTATCACTTTCTTAAGGCCGAAATGACAAGTGGGATTTTTACATTTGTATACGTCATTCTCTCTTCGTTTCCTTGTGCATTTTCGTCATTCTTGTCGGCCAAACAGAACACAGCTGAGTAAAAGCATTGATACTAAAAGAAAAAATATACATATATAGGTACATACATACAAAAATTATTAAGATTCAGTCTTTATTCCAATATTTTTATATAGATCAGGTAAATATATGGTTTACATAGCATAGGAAAAAAATGACTATACAAAAATAAATTCCTTTTCAAAAATCTGCAAATCATAAAAGCAAAACCGCATATACCGAAGTCTTTAATAGTGTCATGCGTTGGTGACGCTGCTCCTCAGCTCAACAAACGCCTCTGTCATAATCGCGGCTTCTTTGAAGGTTAAAACGTCTAAGCAAAATAAAGAAATAATGTTCCAATCATAATGTTTCTAATGTCTAAATGCAGTTGTACCTCGCAAAGTTTTGTTGAATATTTTTGAGATCTGCTGCTGCTGCAAGGTGAGAAGCATCCATTCCAATCAACCTGCTCCATTAACTGAATTTTCTATACAGCATGGGGTGCCCTTAAAAACAATGTAAAGAGTAATGAAAAATTAAGTAGTTAATTAATCGACAATATATTATATTATTACCACAGCATTTTTTCACTTTTTTACATTCTCTGCTATCTGCTGCGGAGAAAACGATAAAAATGGCGTTCTACTCAAAAATAGGAACATAAAATAAAACGGATCATCCGTTCAACTGCATTCTCCTTCAATTTGTAAGTACTCAGAAAAGAAAGATAAACAAAAAAATTTGATCATGTGTTAATACTGCTCGAAATCGTGTGAGTGTATTGGTGAACCCATCAGCCCGTTCTTGAAGGGTTGTTTATTTATTTTTTAGAGTAAGGTGTGTATGACGCATTATCAGTCTATATGTGAATGAACATCAGCGAATACTAACAGCCCTATTCTGTGCACTTGACAAATTAACAATATATTGATAATTTATCAAAAGTATCAAGCCACAATTCTTTTTCTATTCTGTGGCAATCTTAATAAAACATAAAGCTTCAGTTGGTTGTGCTTTTCCCCACACGTATGGTGAACAATGAAATGTGCCAGAGATTGGCACGGGAAAAAAATCGCCAAAGTCGCCTCAGCAAATGCAGGACCTTTGGAAGCCGCTGGCAGAGGAATTAAACTCTAGAACGAGGAATTTGAATATACACGTATTATGGTAGTTGTATTTACCACATCAATTTGTTATGTTGACGTTGGGTGTGTGGAAGTGGGAACTGCGCACTCGGGCAAGGCGTTTGAAGATGAGTCAGATGCTGACTGGTGGAGGACCAAGTGCTAAGTCGATGAGCGATTTCGAGGAAAAGGCTTTATCTACTTTTGGTTCGGCAGCTGCGGATGGAGTGAAGGCATTCCAAGCCTTGGGTTGATGCCATATGGGCCTATAACAGTTCAGTGCCCATCATCACCAACTGTAAGCACGTCTTCGATGAATAGCCCTTTGCCATCATGCAGCCCGTTGCTGCAACCGTCAAGCCCAGTGAAACCGCCAAGTCCAGTGCCATCAAATCTTGCATGCACATCGGTGAGTTTACAAAATTGAGTGTATTTTTAATTATTGTATCCACACGGCCAATATATTGTTTATTTCTATATACATATTTCTACAACGATACAATATTGCTTATTTTTGCTATTACAGATGCCAAATATGTAATATGTAAATATAAATTAAAAGGACGTTCAACATTATTGGATGATGGAGCAGCAATTGCAATATGCGTGCAGTCAATTGCTAAAATTGTGCTCTTTATGCCGGCTTAGCCACTGCTCGCAAACTTCTGGAAAGAGATGACTGACTCATGGGGAAGTTAAAGTTGTTGCCTACACATTTTTGTATGACCCATGCCCGAAGAAGTTTAAACCCGCCAGAACTCTTATGGTTATAGGCAGTGAGGTTTTTTGGATGTCATGTAGGGCTAGTTCACCTATGAGATAACGGCAAATTTCACGAGCCAAACGAAAATTTCGTAAAAATGTATTATCACTTAACGCAAATGGATCACTAGCGTCTCGTAAACTTCTTAAGTAACGCGAGCGATCCCTATTTTCGCAATTTTCCTCTTCGTGCAACAACAACAATAAAAGTAAAATATCTTTCTAGCTCTCAACACTTGAACTTAAGAGCGGGTATTTGAGTGGAAGTAAGCTTGGAACTTCTAGTGCCCAAACTGGAGATAGACAGACGGCCAAGTAAGAAGCTAATGCCAGCAAGAGGTTTATATTTGATATCTGAAGATTATGAAACCCTTAGTGCAGACCAAATAGCGATTCTATTGGATTGGTTGCCATCAACAGGCTACAGAATTGCAAACAACAAGGAGTGTATTGCAGCTAAAATCCGAAATTAAAGTCATGAACAGATGAGACATTGTAACTCAGGCGCGGCATATGAACGAGTTGCCAGCAGATGACCGGAAGTCTATCCACTTCCGAACCAGGAAGCTAAAACAGTTGCGTATGTGTCTTCTTTTGTTGGGTCGCCAGATACGTGCATCTTTGACCAAGGAAAAGTTTGAAAACGGCGATATTCCAAGAGATGGGCCTAATACTGGGTATTCGGAAAACCCTAACGAAATATCGGTCCGGAGGGCTACGATGACTGCCACAGTCCTCTATGCGACTTTACATGTTAATTCTCCTACATCTTGAGTGTCCTCACCAATTGCCGTTCTCAATATCGCTCCCGACATAGACACTATTTCTCTATTGATCAAGTCAGATTGAACGATAAAGTGTGATGCGCCCATATTTACAGATAGTATACGTTCATGTCCATTCAAAATTCTACCAATCTAGTAATTTTACTCCCTTTCCTCCTAATTTGCGACACGGAGATTATGAGGCATTCAATTGCAAGAACCACACACTCACATTTCGGCTGGCTTGGTTTAGTTTAATGACATAGTAAATGGTGGATCCTGGAACCTTCTCGGGGTTCCCCCTCTACGGAAAAATGTCTGGTCTGAAATCTTCGGAACCATTTAGAAATAGTCTTTAAACACGGTGCAATCGTTAGCTGTAAATTACGCCGAAACCCGAAGAGTTCAAATGGCAAATTTCATATTATCTTATCAATTCCGCTTCTATATTTTCTCGCAGCCATTAATGTAGTTCTTTTGTTCATTTTACAGTGGTAGACTATCCTCGCTTTGCCAATTCCTCTTTAAGCGGCAATATCGTCAAATTGTGAATCTTGCCAATTCTCATATTCTCATGCTCTTGCAGTCGATCTGCTAATTTTACCCTTCAAGACGGGTATAAGTTGCATAACGTGTGACGTATCGATTACTTCTCCCTTATTTATTTTGTAGCAAATACGTTACTTTCGAGCTAGCATCGGAAGCTTAAATAACCTATCCTGTTTCGTCGTATGATGGTGTAATTCTCTTATTCACTCAAATTCATTACTTTACGGCATGCGCAAAATACATTTTTCTGCTCTGATTGTATAAATATATATAAAATTGATGCTTTGTAACCCCTGGAGCGATTTTCTGCCGAACTTCTCCTCCAAAATGTATAGGCATATTTTACGTCTGGAATTCAATGAAGATGAAGAAAAAAGCGCATAAAGGCGCATGTTAAGAAGTTTGCGAGAAAAAATTACTCTTTTATTTTAGCAAATAGCGTTTTCATTCAGTTTTTTTTGTCGTCCTAGCATATTTTCCATAACTAGGTTAATTTATTAATGACTTGATTAACAAACAAATAAAACTTTTTTATTTTGTTGCGCTCCGTCTTCCATTTCGATGTGAATATTCTACTTTTTTCTTTACCAACTGGCAAATGTATTTTGATATATATTGAATATCGAAAAAAAGCGGTGGTGCCAAAGTTTTGTCAAAGAAATTCAATTTCGGGTGTTAAAAAAGTAACAAAATATACTTTACCGATAAGAGTGATAATAGCGCTTTTAGTCTGAGTTTACACGGGTGTATATTTTCGTATGGGTTTGAGTGGGTAAAATGTGATTCCGTTTATATCGAAATGAAAAAAGGGAGGATTTATGAACTTTATAAATTCGGGTTTATTTAGGTAATTCGATTTACAGATATATAAATTGCTTGGTATATTTATATTATATTATAGTTATAAAGTCGGGTTTAATATTTCAAAGTTTCAAGTAGTTCAATTTACAGATATATAAATAGCTTTGTATATTTATATTATATTTTTATTTTATTTATTTAAAAGAGAAACAATTATTAATAATTATTCCACTTACAAACTAAAGCACTGGCTGCCAGGGCCTTCGGCTAATTTTTAAACTAATGTTAAAAAAAAATTATCAATAATATTTTATATCTGATAATGATTTTTTTTAATTATGGTTATTTTACACAGCGATGCAAATTTTGCAATTAGTTTAGTTTAATGTTACGGTCACTTGGGAATTTAAGATGATCAGATGGCTTGGAGTTGTTGAATATTCCACTTCTTATTTCTTGTGAGTTTGGGCAGTTATCGAGGATATGGATAAATTTTGGTTTATTTTATATATGAATGTAGAAAGAGTAAAAGTGAAAAAGAAATAGAGATAAGTTACAAAAATGCAAGTGATGATCGTGGAGCGGTACGTGAATCGCGATGTCGATGCGTTAGGGGTTGAAAAACAATTAATTGATTGTCGCTGATAGCTACGTTAGGCGGGTAGTTATACAAAAAGTGTTGTGGACGCAGAAGGTGTGCAACATTGGGCAACACATCGCGGCGTTGCCACCCGAGAGGGATTACTCCGAAAACGTAGGGAGATTCATGTCCTCAACAAAGTGCCCTCCCAGCGTTGATACCTGTATTTCCCTCTCCAGCTTGCCAATCAAAATCCGGACGTCCTTCACCAATTGCTGCAACTCCTTCCGCTGCTCTACAGACCGGAAGGATAAAGCGTGCGTGGAATGGCCGGTCCTTTAATTGGGAAGGTGCCGTTGGCTAGCTGGTTGATCTCCTCGGAAGAATAAAGGCTGAGATCACCGCCGTCCAAGAAGTGCGATGCACGGGACAAGGACGAAAGCGAGTATTTTCTTGTAAGATTTACTACAGCGGCCATATAAAGAAGCGCAAATTTGGTGTGGGATTTATGGTGGGAGAGAGATTCCGTCGTTGAGTACTGGCATTCACCCCGGCGGATGAGCGTTTCGCCACAATCCAAATCAAAGCAAAATTTTTTAACATATCGTTGATTTCCATCTACGCCCCGACGGAAATGAAGGACGATTTGCCCACATATGCCTTTTATGAGCGCCTAGAGGATACTCACGAGCTCTGCCCCCGACACGATTTGAAAATCGTGCTTGGCGATTTTAATGACAGGGTGGGCAAAGAAGGTATCTTTGGTACGACTGTTGGAAAATTCAGCCTTCACAACGAAACGTCCCCAAATGGGTTGAGGCTGATCGACTTCGCTGCGGCCCGAAATATGGTTGTCTGTAGCACTAGATTCCAGCACAAAAAAATTCACCAAGTTACTTGGCTGTCTCCAGATCGAAAAACTTTCAACCAGATCGATCATGTTGTGATAGGCTGATGATGTGGTTTTATGAGAGTACGTTCCGAGATCCTAACAGTGACTCGGATCGCTATCATGTCGCAGCGAAGATACGCACGCGCTTCTGTGTATCGAAGAACGCCCGTCAACAAACACCAGGAAGGTCCGACGTTGAAAAGCTCCAATCACAACAGACTGCAGATCGGTTTTCTACTCGATTTGCACACCTGCTCTCTGAGAGCACTTATCAGGACTGCCGTGTTACGGTGGAGCGAAAATAGACTGCCTACCTGGCAAACCGCATTTGCAGGGAAAAAAAGAAAGAGGCCGAGATTGGTGAGTACGAGAAGCTTGAGCAGCTAGCCGACGAGGGTAACTCTTGAAAATTCTACGAAAAGATACGACGACTTACAGAAGGTGTCAAGACCGGAGCAAACTCTTGTAGGACCCAGGGAGGTGGGCTAGTGACATGTGCTCAGAGCATACTGAATTTATGGAGGGAACACTTCTCCCTCTTGCTAACTGGCAGGGAAAATGAAACACCCGAAGATTGTGAACAGGAAACTTTAATTGATGACGATGGAAAAATTGTTCCATTAACCGACTGTGAAGAAGCTCGAATAGCAATCGTCCGCTTAAAAAACAAGAAAGCGATAGGGACCGATGGACTACCGGCCGAGCTATTCAAATACGTCGGTGAAGAACTGATCAGGTGCATGCATCAGTTGCTTTGCAAAATATGGTCGGATGAAAGCATGCCCGCCGATTGGAACTTAAGTATGCTCTGCCCATTCCACAAAAAAGGCGATCCCACAGTCTGCGCCAATTACGGTGGAATAACCCTTCTTTACATGGCACATAAGGTCCTATCAAGCGCATTGTGTGAAAGACTAAAGCCCACCGTCAACAAACTGATTGAATCTTATCAGTGCGGCTTTAGGCCTGGTAAGTCAACCATTGACCAGATATTCACCATGCGCCAAATCTTGGAAAAACCCTTATCATGTGACTTTTTTAATTTAATGCTGGAGAAAATAATATGAACTGGAGAGCTGAATAGAGAAGGTACAATCTTCTATGGGAGTGTACAGCTGCTGGCGTACGACGATGATATTGACATTATTGGCCTCAACAACCGCGCCGTGAGTTCTGCTTTCTCCAGACTTGCTAAAGAAGCGAGGCGAATGGGTCTGGTAGTGAATGAGGGCAAGATGAAATATCTCCTGTCATCAAACAAAGAGTCATCGCATTCGCAACTTGGCTCCCATGTCACTCTTGACGGTCATAAATTCGAGGTCGTAGATAATTTCGACTATCTAGGGACCAGCATTAACACCAACAACAATGTCAGCCTGGAAATCCAACGCTGAACGCGTAAGCGGTGTCAACGCCAATAAAGAAGAAGAAGAGGTGAATAAAACGGTATACGTATGCAAGTACTCTAAGGGCTCGGGGAAATGAGGAAAATCTCTCTAAGATATTTGGCAATTGCAAGGTATGGAATGCGGCGATGTGCCTTTGCTCCGGAGGCGAGGGTTTCGCGAGCCATTCAGTACCTTTCCACCAGATGGTGTCTTCAACGAGATTCTAGGTCGACATCCTCGGGTGCCTAGGTCAGCTGGGTGGTTGCTGCTGCATACGTGCCGCCACTTAGCATTACTTATCAGTTACAGGATTTGGAATATCCTGTTTGCTACGTATGTCTTCCAGGAGTGTGTTGATTTTTCTAGCCATGCTAAGACGATGGTCGAGTCATACAGAACAAGTTCGTGAGGCGGTGCACTTAATTCTCTTCGTATCTGTTTTACCAACTTTGCGAGTAAACTGCTCCACAGAGCTCTGAACATGGGAGACTTATCGTTTGGAGAGGTGCTACTTTGGTTTTTGCAGCATGTAAATGTGAGGTGAAGGAGTTTTCGCCGTGTTGTATCTTCATGTACACGCAAGCGCAGAATGCCTACTCTGAGGCATCTGAGAATCCATGGATTTGAATTGGTTTGTCGGGAGAGTACTGCACCCATCGAGGTATTTGGATGTCTTTGATTGCCGGGAGATTCTCATGAAATGAGTTTCATTTATCTAGGGATCCGGATTTTACATTTTCATCCAAATGAGTTTCTTCTAGCCAAAGTGTTTGGAGTAGTACCTTGGCTACTATCATAATTGGTGATAACCATCCTACCGGGTCGAAGAGTTTTGCCACAGCCGATAAAATCTGGCGTTTAGTACTACACTTTGGGGCGGGTTGAGGTTGGTATGAGTATGAGAAGGTGTCTGTAATCGCGTTCCAGCGTATTCTTAGAGTTTTTGTTGAAATTGTGTCGGTGAATTTAAGAAAGTCGGTATCTAGTAAATGAGATTCTGGGATTTTTTTGAGAATTTTCGGGTGGTTTGCCGTAGTTTTCTTAAGAGGGAATCCTGCTGAATTTAACGCTTCGATAACTTGGGTGAGTGAGTTGATAGTGGACTGTATTTCATTACTGCCTGAAAGTATGTCATCTACATAAATTTCGTTGAGTAGAATATTGTTTGCGAGAGGGTCGGTTTTGCAATCTTCGGCTAATTGATGTAGGGTTCGAATAGCTAAATATGGGGCACAGTTAACGCCAAATGTAACTGTCTTAAGCTTGAAATCTTCTATTGGAGAGTCGGGGGTTCTGCGAAAGAGAATTCGTTGGAAGTCTTGATCTTCCTGCTTAACGAGTATTTGAAGATACATTATATTATTACGTACTTATAGAGGCGCTAATTGAGGATTATTAGCATTAAGTCGTTTTGGAGTGTTGGGTCTGTGTGCAATGCGTCATTTAATGAGTTCCCAGACTGTGATAATATGGAAGCGTTGAATACGACTCAGACCTTTGTAGATTTATTGTCGGGTTTGATGGCAGCGTGATGGGATAGATAGAAGGAAAAATAACTCCCATTTTTGATTACTTCGAGAGGTAAGGTGGTCCAACGTCAGGTATTCTTCCAAGACCTCCTGATATTTTGGCTGCAGCTCTGGGTTTCGCTCCAGCGTGCGCTCGTCGCTGATGTACTGTTGATGTGCTGCGAGGCCTAGGGCTGCTTCTCTGGGAAATTCATTTTTGAGTGGTAATTTGTCTGTGTATTTACAATTCTTTTGACGAGTTGTTGTTTTGTTTTCGTAAAATTCATCCGCTTCTGAGTTGGAGCAGCTCCCAGAATTTCCTTAGTTGGATGCTGACCGGATCATTTTGGACCGGACTGGCCTGGGTTGAAAAGGAATCTACCTTTTGAGTTGTTGTTCCGCTGATTATCCATCTAAATATTGTCTGCTGTGCCAAAAGGGTACCATTGTGCAGATGTTGTAGTCTATACTTGAGGTATTGGGGTGCTAAGTCGCTGCCGATTACCCAATTCGAGATTGGGTAAGACATTTTGCGTCAGCTAACACTAATCGGGTGATTTCGGTGATGTCAATGGTTGACACATGAGTTATGGGTAGAAGATGGATGAGCTTGGGTAATATTATCGCTTTAGCTTTTATGCGGTGTGATAAGTCTGACGTACATAGAGTTAGTTCGCAGACTTTTTTGAGTTTTGGACGAAAGTTCTTCCCATTCCTGAGATTTCGTAGTGGGTTTCCTCCGTGGGTACATTAAGTGTATTTTGATTTCGAGATGTGACAAAAGTTTTTTGAGAACCTTGGTCTATCATTGCTCGGACTTTTTGGTGCTCTCCCGCTATATATATCGGGATTATTGCTGTGGGCAAGAGTGTGGTTTCTTTGCTGCTTACGTGGTGTGTTGTTACTTTGACTGTCTTCTTCTGAGTCTGGGGGGTATGGCTGATTCCTGTTGATGTTGATGGTCTGTCGTCTGTTATTTCCACTGCGGTCGCTGCCTGTGATGACGATGAGAGGGGTGTGAGTATGGGGTTGTGTTTTGAAAATGGAGTAGTGAGTGATGACGCCTTTGGCAGTAAACGCAGGTGAATTTGCTTTGACATTGTCTTCGCTGGTGTGAACAGGAAAGACAATTTTCGCAGTAATTGTTTTCACGAACGAATTTTAGTCGATCTGGGACGGAAAGGTTCCTAAATCGGATGCACATTTTCATCCCGTGACTAGAGATGCAAAACTTGCAGGAAACGGGTTTTTGGAACTCTGTGTGATAGGTTTGCGTATGACTTTCATTCGCAAATGGGGAGCTTTTATTGCCAGCTTTGGGTGTAAATGTATTGATGTGGGGTTTGGGTTTACCTGGGCGGTATGTTCCCAGTCGTTCTACTACCTCGTATCTACTGGTCAGGAATGCATTCGTTTGTGATGAGAGATTGGAGAGGCAGTTATTTATTGTAGTCTGCAGTTTTTGCAGCTGCTCCCCGTTCTCTGCATAGATGGGTTGTAGATTAAAGAGTGTTTTGAGCTGGTTATCTATCAGAATTCTTGGGTTCTCACAGCGAGATTTTAATACTTACCAGGCCAGCGTAAAACTTTCGTCAGTGAGGGGATATTGTTTCACTATAAGGCCCGCTGGACCTTTTACCTTTTTACGTAATATGCTTCAGTATCACATGTAAAAGGCTGCAATGCTTCTAGCATTTGCGCTTTACGGTTCTGGAAACTTACCGAATATTTAGCGTATTTCTGCTCCACTGACTCGTCGCTGACTTCGGGGCATGCCTCCGCCATGCCTCCGCCATGCCTCGTATGCTTCTAAAAGGCAGCCCCAATTTTTGTCCAGTTGCTGTATTTTAACGCTGAGTAGGGTTTCCGTTTGGTCACTCGCCAAATCCATTGACCATTTTGCGCAGTAGGCCTCCAGCCATTTTTGTTTCGAAGGTGAACTTTTACAGGTATTTATTCATCTTGGTTGGTGCTGCTTTTTCTGCCTTATCTTCTGGCTATTTGGGGATTTGAATTACTCGGTTTTGAAAGATGACATAAAATTGATATTGTCTGAGTGCAAAAATGTGGGTGTGTACGCGAAAATTAAACATTGAGAATATCATTTTTTTTTCGAACGTGGATATTTATTCCCAGTTGGTTAATACTTTTTGTTTAAAAATTGTTCACTTTTGTACCACTGTACGAAGTGTAGTAATTGTTTGGTTGGGGTCCACTGTGTGTATTATGCTCCACCTTCTTTATCTCCTTTATTGGCGTTGGCACCGCTTACGCGATTATAGCCGAATAAATTTTAATGCGCCATTCCTCTCTCTTTTCGCTGTCTGGCGCCAATTGGAAATACCAAGTGAGACCAGGTCACTCTCCACCTGATCTTTCCAACGCCGTGAAGGTCTTCCTCTTCCTCTGCTTCCACCAGCGCGTACTGCATCGAATACTTTCAAAGCTGGAGTGCTTTCATCCATTCGGATGACATGACCTAGCCAGTGTAACCGCTGTCTCTTCATTCGCTGAACTATGTCAATACCATCGCATAGCTCATACAGCTCATCGTTACATTGTCTGCGGTATTCGCCGTTATCAATGCGCAAAGGACCATAAATCGTTCGTAAACCTTTTCTCTCGAAAACTATTAGGGCCGACTCATCAGACGTTGATAGCGTCCACGCTTCTTCGCCAGAAAGGAGGACCGGTATGATAAGCGACTTGTGGAGTTTGGTTTTCGTTCGCCGAGAGAGGACTTTACTTTTCAATTGCCTACTTAGTCCAAAGTAGCACCTGTTGGCATGAGTGATTCAGCGTTGGATTTCCAGGCTTACATTGTTGTTGGTGTTAATGCTGGTCTCTAGATAGTCGAAATTATCTACGATCTCGAATTTATGACCATCAAGAGTGACATGGGAGCCAAGTTGCGAATGCGATGACTCTTTGTTTGATGACAGGAGATATTTCATCTTGCCCTCATTCACTACCAGACCCATTCGCCTCGCTTCTTTAGCAAGTCTGGAGAAAGCAGAACTCACGGCGCGGTTGTTGAGGCCAATAATGTCAATATCATCGTCGTACGACAGCAGCTGTACACTCCTATAGAAGATTGTACCTTCTCTATTCAGCTCTCCAGTTCATATTATTTTCTCCAGCATTAAATTAAAAAAGTCACATGATAATGGTTTTTCCAAGATTTGGCGCATGGTGAATATCTGGTCAATGGTTGACTTACCAGGCCTAAAGCAGCACTGATAAGGTTCAAGCAGTTTGTTGACGGTGGGCTTTAGTCTTTCACACAATACGCTTGATAGGACCTTATGTGCCACGTAAAGAAGGGTTATTCCACGGTAATTGGCGCAGACTGTGGGATCGCCTTTTTTGTGTATTGGGCAGAGCATACTTAAGTTCCAATCGGCGGGCATGCTTTCGTCCGACCATATTTTGCAAAGCAACTGATGCATGCACCTGATCAGTTCTTCACCGCCGTATTTGAATAGCTCGGCAGCTTCTCAAGCTCTTCATACTCACGCATCTCAGCCTCTTTCCTTTTTGTCTGCAGATGCGTCTTGCTTCCCTCTTCAGTTCTCGGTATCTATCCTAACCCGCTCGTGTTGTGGCCGATCGCAAGGTTGCGAGGTAGGCAGTCTGTTTTCTCTCCACCGCGGCTCGGCAGTCCTCATCGTACCAGCTGTTTTTGTGACCTTTCCGAAATCCAATAGTTTGCAACTGTACGTAGGGAGTTTGAAATGCCGTCCCACAGTTCCCTTATACTGGGGTGCTGATCAGTGCTCTCAGAGAGCAGGTGTGCAAGTCGAGTAGAGAACCGATCGGCAGTCTGTTGTGTTTGCATGTTTTCAACGTCGAGCCTTCCTTGTGTTTGTTGATGGGCGTTCTTCGATACACAGAAGCGGGTGCGTATCTTCGCTGCGACAATGCCAGTACTTCGCGACGGACACTCTCTCCCACCACGAATCCGACACCAAATTTGCGCACCTGTATATGGCTGCTGTAAAAAATTTCACAAGGACCCACCTTCTTCCGTCCTTGTCCCGTCCATCGCATCTCTTGGACGGCGGTGATGTCAGCCTTTAATTTTCTGAGGGCATCAACCAGCTGGGCAGCGGTTTCATTGGATTTAGTTTTTCATGTGGTGGGTCCCAAACCCTACGCACATCCGCATGGGATTCGCCTTCTCACTTTAGCTCGTCTCCAAACGGATGTTTGTTGGGTACACAGGGGATACGTGGTCTAAGACCGAGTCGTGAGCTGCTTGAATCATATGCAAAAGAATCGTTTCTCCGCCTCCGTTTGTTTATTTTGCTTCAGTGCGTCTGAGTGCAAATGTTTGTATGTTTGTGAGAGCGTTTGAGTGGGAAGCAAATGTCTGTGCTGCGCTGTTACGGGATCGAGTTTTTGCATATACGTATACAGATATTTGTTATGTGTTGAATTTGAATTTACGCACCTAATTTGAGTCTGGTATATGCAAATCGGCTTTTGAGAAAACGGTACAAAGTATATGTATGTATTTTATGGGTAACAGTTAATTTGAGGGAGTGGCCAACGGGAACTTTCTGAATGGAAATTTTTGGTGTATAAGCTTGTACAGTTGATGCCAAAATTTCCAGATTTCTTTTTGTCTTAGCAAATATAATATATGATGTATATGCTGCATACATGTACATGTACATGCTCTGAACTGTTAATTTGAGGGAGGGCTAACGAAACCTGTCTGGTTTGGAATTTTTGGGTAAACCAGCGAGTACCGTTGTCACAGTCTTTTTTACCGAAATTATTTTTTGTGGCAAAATATATATATTTATATATATTATATATACATATATATATCAGAAAATGTGGGTATATCAGGTGCACTTACTCCGCTATGGGTGTTTCACTTAGCACTTGGTTTCTTGGTGGGTGTCCTGGTGGGTATCCTGGTTGTGGTCTTGTTGTTGCTGCTCCGGTTTTGAAGTTTACAGCCTTCCTCCTGGGTGAATCATCTTATTCAACTCCCTTCTCTATAAAATTTTTAGTGATTTCCTTGAATTGTTGATCACTGTTGAAATTTTATTTTTTGTGTGAAAGTAATATTAAATTTTGTTGTTGTTTTTATTTTTAAACGTGCACTTAAGTAAACACTCCACTGTTGTATATGTATGTATTTATGGGTGCAGCAATTTGCATTTTATTTATTCTTTTAATATATTCACTAATTAATCTGTTTATTTTTGTATGTTAAATTATATTAATTTAATTAACTGTATTTATTGCTGGTTTTCTATTTTATTTTTTGTTTAATTTAACTAAAATATTTGCTTATTTTCACTTTTTATATATTCTTTTGATATACTAATGAAATTGGTATTAATTTTTATTCGTTAAACTGTATACCATATACACGTATGTATTAAATTCACTGTTTTAATTTCTGGTTTTCTTTTTGTTTAATTTAACTGTAATATTGTTAGATTTTCACTTTTATTTAGCTTGGTATTTTTTTAGTTTTCTTTTGTATGTTAAAATATATATATTTAATTAACTGTACAAATTCGTTTTTGTTTTTCTGTGTTTTAAATATATACATACACTTTTAACTCGCAAGCAGTTAACTTGAACTTCTGTTGCCGCTGTTGCTTTTGTTTTTGTCACCACTGGCTTTAAATTTTCACTTTTATTGTTTTTTTTTTGCCCTACGATGATGAAATAATTAATTGTGAATAATAATATTTGTGAATTATTTTATGCCGAAAATAATATTGATTACGCCTTGTCTTAAGCCTTTTTAAATAAAACTCCTCGCGTTCGATTTTATTTGCACAAATGTTTATGTTACAAACTAAATACCTAGTATTTATCACAGTCTTTTTTTTCGTATTAATGTTTCTATGTATTGTATTTTGTCATATTTAATTTTAAATATTTTTACCCCGTGCGCGCTCGCCGATTATTTGTTTCGAAATCTCGCTTGTTTGTTATACAAGCACGACTTATTTAGCCCAAAGGCGCATTAGGATGCGTGCAAAATGTGTGCATGTGGTAATAGTTAAGCACACTCTTAAACACCTTGGGGCTCCTGCACGAATGTGCAGCATTGAGTATCAGCGTGTAATGATATTCGATTAAATCGATGATTTTGGAACTTTGATTGGCAGGCGGATTTTTGATATTGCTGTGCAGGAATATTCGTGCAATTATTTTGATGCCCTTTATCGGGATCCGGTTGCATTGATGAACCGGCTATTGGATGCTTTAAAGTGCTCACGCTGCACTTATGTCGTATACACGTATAATCGATGCCATTGTGGTCTTTTCTACTAAGGGTTTGGGTTCTCCATGTACGGCATCCATTGAAAGGCTGTCCTTTTCCTGCAAAGATAGAAATGAAAGTTTTCTGCAGTTGAAAGTGTCTTTTTTTAATTTTAGTCTTATAATTATTCACGTGAAACAGGCATGACTGAGTATCATGCTGTCGAAATGAGCACGTCCACCGGGATTGTAGAGCATATTTGAGTGGCGTCTTCGAGAAAAATCTGATTTTGGGGTAATCAGAGTATGCAATGAGTTAATCTTCCCATGATTTGAAAAGTGCGATTGCATACATATTTCTTCTTCTGACCGATTGTGAATTATGATCTGAAGTGATCTTCACTATTTTTTGCATATTTTGACACGGGGAGGTTCTTTGTATATCGGACTCGGGGAGGTCAAGTGCGCCCTTTTCTGTGTATCTTGACTCGGCGAGGTCAAGGACACATTTCTTTTACTGATTCGGTCATACCCATGAGTAGGGCTTATGTACAAAAGAGTATTATGCCTTTTTTGACAAGTCAAGCATTTGTGTTGCGCTGCACACCGTTTTAGGGTATGGTGCAACGCAAGACAATTTGTACAAATGTTGTTGGTTTTTATAAATTTATACCGCTGGGATATCGACAATTTCTTAAACTGTTTGCAATGATTTAACGAGGGATTCTTTTTGCACAATTTGCACGATTGGTGGTTATTCTGTGGAGAAAGAATAAGCTTAGTTATGTTATACGAAGTAGTGGATTTTGCGAGCTTGTGTTCAAGGCATACCTTAATTTCGAATTGCCTGTATAGGAATTCTTTCATTTGTTACCACGTTGGGCACTGCGAGAGATTGCTCCCATAGCATTAGAGAATTTTCTGGTAATGCAGATGAGCATATATTCCCCAGAATTGGGTCCCATTTATCAGTGGGTGTCTTCTTTGTCTTTTTGGAACAATACATCGTATGCGTTGGACACGCTTATACCAATCTTAAAGAGAACTATTTTTAATTTTCAGGAGATTTTCTGAAAATTCCTCTATGGGGGAAGAGGTGAATCTGGCACAATGACTTATTAAGCCATCATTTGTAATGTCAAATATTTGCGCAAACGCGTGAGGTGTTTTTGCTTTTAGCTGCTACATGGGGAGAAGCAGCATTAGTGGCGAGTTGTGCCTTAAGTTGCATTGGAGATTTCTTTGGGAGTATCTTGGATGAGATACTTAGCCGTGGACTTTGATCTTTCGGCATTTTGAAATATTATGTAATTTAAATTTATTTTAATCCTTTTAATTAAAATTTCTTGTTTTTAAACAAGTTAGCACTTAGCGGGGAAATTGGGTGTAATCGAAAACTACTTGTATATAAAGTGACCCAAAAGTGCTTACCCTGGGTTGGGATGCAGTTTATATGTATGTATGTTTGTACATATACCAGTGTTATGCTTCAGCTTAAATGAGAGCGAGCTAGATCAATAGACATTATAATGCACTCAGCTGGCTTTGGTATATGTGCGGTTGTGTGTTCGGTGTAATGCTTAAGCTGTGCTTGAGAAAGTACAAAAAAAAAGTAGGAAAACGGAGCACAAGAGGGAATTTGTGCGCTAGTGCTACTCTTTAAATGCGTATGCGTATGTTCGTATTTTAATGAAGTTATCGCGGGAATGGATGCACTATTTTTTTGAAACAATTGTTTTTGTTGTGAAATGACACTGGAGATTGTCTATTTTGAATTCTTTGAACTTGGGCACACTATTGGGAAAGTGTTGCAATAAATTCTCTTGGATATGTATGTACAAGTTTGTATGTACATATGCTTAATTTGCAAATACTAAAATTCGAAATTTAGGTCAGCAACCTTCAAGATCGCGTTAATAAAATTTATTGCTATTGGAAAAGCAAGTATATTTGGTAGATTTTTACATTGTTGGGAAAACAAAGTTTATATACGACTACATACATCCATATAGAAGGTATGTATTTTAATGTACCTTGCTTTTGCATATATGTAAATCTATGCTTGCAGATTTGAATTTATTGTGTTTTTGGGTTCAACAACTTTGTTAGTGGTTAAAACAATTTTACTGCCCTTTCATTTGTCTCCAATGGCGAATGTAGGAATCTACTTTAACATTTGTAACTTACAATCTTCAATTTTTCGATTTTTATGTTACTCAATTTTTAATTTCAAATATTTTTCTTTTTCTGATATATAATATTTTTAATTTTCAAACAAACTATAAGTGCTAAATAAATTTTATTAAACAATAATATATTAATGTGTTTATAATATAATATATAGATAAAAATAATCTATATAAATTGGCGATCCTGTGAACTACAACTTTTTAAAATAAACTTTTAAATATATATATATTTATATATTTGTGTGTGTGTGTTTGTATATTAACAAGAATGTGTACAACTGAATTTTGCAACAACTTCAATGCATCTAAACAATTTAATAACAAATATAGAATATAATATATATATATCATATATATATAATGATTAATGAAATAAACTGAAATTTTTAAAATTTTAATTTTGAAAATCCTTGAAAAGAAACACAAAATTTTCTATGCGAAATTATATCAAAACTACTCAATCCGAAATAACATCAATTTGTTTGAATCGTTTTCTGCTGATGTTTGTCAATTTCATTGGAATGAAATCAACATAATTGAAGAATTTAACTTCTATCAATATCAAGAATTACAACAATCAACAACATTATCTATACGTAATAACACAAATCAATATCAGGTTTTCATTAATTATAACAAATTATTATTAATCTTTAAATTTATATATATATATATATGTCATTTAACTTTTTAAATTAAGCAAATTTATTTAAATTTTAATTAATTTTTATCAAGTTTTTGTAAACTCTTTCTCCAAACATGCATAGATCACCCATACACAAATTTAAATACAACACAAAATTTAACTCAAGACATTCATACACATAATTTTAGACCGAATTCCAATTCTATCAAATTACCCCCGTTTTGGAATGAATGTCCTGAAGCATGGTTTTTGCTTGTTGAAGGACAATTTGAAATTAACAACATTTAATGATAACATTAAATTTCAAAATATTTTAATTGCTCTTCAACGAGAAACTATTTTCAAAATTATCGATGTGGTTAATCCACCTCCATTGTCGAATAAATATGAAACAATTAAGAAAGTTCTTTGTGAGAGATTTTCTCTTAGTGAAGAAAAGAGATTGGAACAATTATTTTCAAATACTGAACTTGGTGATCGTTCACCTTCAGAACTTTTTAGATATATGAAATCTTTAACTGGTTCAGATACAATTGTTAATAATGAATTACTTTTGGAATTATGGATTCGTAAACTACCTCAACAAGTTCAAATTCATTTAACTTCTTCTAGTAATAAAAATAAAGATGAAATTATTATTTTGGCTGATAAAATTTTCGATTTAATTCATAAACCTCAAGTATCTGCAATAACTTCAACCTTTAATAATAATAATAATATTTTAGAACAATGTATTAAAAATTTAACTGACTTAACAACTGGAATATATCAAACTTGAAACAAAATTACAGAAGATATTAATGAATTACAATTAGATCTAGAGATAGATATAGATCTAGATCAAGAAATTCATCAAGACCCAGGAATAATAATAATCAAAATAATATTTGTTGGTATCATCAAAAATTTAAGAATAATGCCTTCAAATGCGTTCAACCTTGCAATTTTAAAATAAACACAAATATTTCAAATGCAACACATTACACATGTTCTAAATTCTAAAGCAGATAGATCACCTCGTCAAATTAGATATTTAGAATATATTGCCCAATTTACTAATGATATTAGATATATTTGTGGTAATGATAATAAAATTGCCGATACTCTTTCTCGTATCCCAGAAATTAATTCAATTACAAAGACATTAATTTCCAATACCTTTATGAAGAACAACAAAAAGACGAAATATTTAAAAAAATTATTTCAGATCCAAATATTAATAGTAATTTAAAAGAAATTAATGTACCTATTATAAATCTCAATATTTGGTGTGATGTTACACAAACACCTTTTAGACCATATGTGCCTAATTCAATGAGAAAAATTTGAAAAAATTCATTCTTTATCACATCCAAGTGTTCGAACAACTCGACGTCTCATTCAATCTAAATATTTTTGGCCTAATATGCGTAAAGAAATTAATAGTTGGACATCATCTTGCATTAACTGTCAGAAATCTAAAGTTATGATACTAAGAACATAAAAACTCCAATTCAAAAGATGAATATTCCTTCTGGACGATTTGTACATATTCATATCGATCTAGCAGGACCTCTTCCAGTTTCAAAAGACAATCGATACATATTAACAATCATTGACAGACATACTCGTTGGCCGGAAGCATATCCACTTAAAGACATTTCAGCTGTTTCTGTTGCAACTACATTTATTCAAAATTATGTTCCGCGTTTCGGTAGTCCAGTTAATATAACGGTAGATCAAGGAACATAATTTACTTCAAAATTATTTAATGAATTAACAAAGTTATTAGGTTCTCATAAAATACACACTTCTCCATATCATCCACAGTCAAATGGACTGATTGAAAGATTTCATAGAACTTTGAAAACTGCAATTAGTTTACGGTGGATTCTTTTAGGTTTACGAACAGCGATTAAAGAGGATTTAAAATGTTCTTTAGCTGAACTAGTTTATGGCCAAACACTGAGACTTCCGGGTGAACTTATTGTTTCCAGTAATAATTATCATAACGAATTTTCGATTGCTTGAAATTCTTTCTAAATTAAGAGAACATTTCTCACTTGTTCGATCGAAAGTAATACATCATAATAAAGAAAATAGTTTCATTCCTAAAAATTGAAGTACTTGTGAGTACGTACTTGTTAAAGTAGAAATAAAATTAAAACAGTACCAATAGATTTACTTAAACCTGCAAACATTATGTCAACCACTCCTTCACGAAACACAACTACACTGATAAATACCAAACAAAAAAAGTTACATTTAACCTTAATTAATTTTAATAAATATGCGTTTCACTGGAGGGGGAGTAAATGTAGGAATCTACTTTAACATTTGTAACTTACAATTTTCAATTTTTCAATTTTTATGTTACTCAATTTTTAATTTCAAATATTTTTCTTTTTCTGAAATATAATATATTTAATTTTCAAACAAACTATAAGTGCTAAATAGATTTTATTAAAAAATAATATATTAATGTGTTTATAATATAATATCTATGTAGATAAAAATCATCTATAGCGAACTTCCTTAAGCTGATATCCACGAGTGGCCCTCTCCACTCATTGGTTTGAATCTGTTGCACTTATGTTGCAGATGAGTATGTTGATGTTATTGATGCTGATGCTGTAGCTATTGATGGGAACGTTATTGTAGTTTAATCTGCCACTTTTTTTGTTCGTACGTTAGTTAATTTCTTTAGTGTTCTTATGTTGCTTTCGTTTAAATTTTTAATTTTGAAACTTGTTTTTTATATGAATTTCATTTGGTTGTATGTCTTTCCTCAGTCAGTGCACATTCACTTTTTCATAAATAGTTTTGATGTCTTACACTTTATTATTTGCACTTGGTTGCTATGACTTTTGTTAGTTATGTTTTTTTCAGTTTCTTTAGATAGTTGTTTATTATTATGTTTACATTTATATTATTTTTTGTTCTGTTTATGCTTCATAAACACTTTCATTTTTAAATGTGTTTAACTTCGATTAGATGTTAATTAAATCGACTGTTTAACTAAGGTGCAACTGCAAGGGCTCGAAGGCCCATGTTTACGCGAGGGTCTCTTCTTAAGCCTTTTTAAATATAACACCTCGCGATTCGATTTTATTTGCACAAATGTTTATTTTACAAACTATATAAATGTTTTAATTTGTATTTATCACAAAGACTTTTTTATATAAATGTTTCTATATATTTGTATACAACATATTTAATTTAAAATATTTTTACCCCGTGCGCGCTTGCCAATTATTTGTTTCGAAAACTCGCTTGTTTGTTATATAAGCACGGCTTACATAGGCCAAAGGCGTATAGGGTGCGTGAAAAATGTGTGCATGTGCTAATGGTTAAGCACACGCTTATAGCCTATTTCCACCGGACGTTAAACGCATTTTAGCTTAAATGCGTTTAAACATCGCATTTAAATGCTAAATTCCCATGTGTTTGTTGTTGTGTAAAAGTGTGTTAACTCACTTTTCAAAGTGAGTTAACTCATTTTAGGTAATTTAACAGAAAATGTTATGTTAATAGTCGATTCTGTCACTACTAATGTAAACATTTCGGACGTTTCGGTATATTTCTTGCCAGAGTCGTGTATTTTCGGATTTAATGAGGGGCCAGACTTTTATTTTGCATGCTGAAATTTCTTCTGCAAAAGTTACTTTTTTGCATTAATATTGACATAAAAACATATATTAAGTAATCGGCGAAGATAATGCTTCTCCTCTTTAAAAAATAAAATAAAATAAAAATAAAAACAAACAAAAAGCAATTGTGGAATAGAAAACGATCCCCTCAACATAAAAATATACGCGACTCTGGCAACTATCAGCTGATTGCGCAAAACAAATAATTATGTATGTATATATAATTTGCGCAAAACAAATATTTATGTATATATAATGTGCGCTTTGTAACCGGTTAAGGGATTTTTCGGCCGAGCTACTCCTCGAATTGTGGTCTTCTAGAAAAACACACTTAATTACTTAAAAAAATAAACTAAACTGAAAATGGAAACAAAACGACGCAAGTGGAACCTTACGGAGGAGCAAAGTTTCCTGGATCGCTGTGAAGGAAGAGCTCAGGAATAGAGAGGTAGCCGAAAAAACTCTATACAAAGAAATGGCATTGTTGGCAAAGTTGTAAGCATGCAAAAAAGCATTTTCCTTTCAGCAGCGTCTGTCCGTCAGCAATAATCTGCACTTTCAAATCATAATATTGTATAAATAGCAAAATAAAATGGATGGGGTCTCTTGAATTCATGGTTATAATACTTGTGACAAATTTTGCAAACTGCAAATGTAAACAAAAATCAGCTGTTTGAGTTATCTCACTTTCGGTGGAAACGTTTGACATTTCATTCACTTAACAGAGGCCTTAAATTCATTTAAGTGCTTGGTGGAAATAGGCTATTAAACAAATATGTACACTAATTAAATTGAAATTTAGATGCGCGAAACACACACTTTGAATTTTATTTTTTCTCATTTATTTATTTGTTTTGTTTCTCATTTATTTATTTATTTGTTTCTCACTTGAATATTTTAATTTATTTCCGTAAAATTGAAGTTTAATAATCAATTTATTTTTTTTTTTGTGCACTTATTATTTTAATTTACTTTTCACTTATTTATATTCACTAATACCGAATACCGATATGCGTCCGCTCATTTTGAATTCGTTTTATGTTTTATGTGCCGATGCGCTCAATTGAGTGTTGCCAATTTTTTTGAAGGCTCCGAAAGGATCATGTATATTTTCGTATGGGTTTGAGTGGGTAAAAAGTGATAGCGTTTATATCGAAATAAAAATAGTGAGGATTTATGAACGTTATAAATTCGGGTTTACTTAGGTAATTCGATTAACAGATATATAAATAGCCTGGTATATTTATATTATATTATAGTTATAAAGTCGGGTTAAAATTTGAAAGTTTCAAGTATTTCAATTCAGATATATAAATAGCTTTGTATATTTATATTATAATATACTATTAAATTTTGTTTAGATTTACTTACACGTATGTAGGTATGTAGAAATAATAAAAGCGTTTGGTATTACTATTTAATTTTACAGATGGAAAGAGAGATTATTTAAAAAAATGATGATCGTTGAGCGGTACGTAATTCGAGATGTCGATGCGTTGAGTGTTCAAAAGCGATTAATTGATTGTCGCTGATGGCTATGTTAGGCGGGAAGTTACACAAAAAGTGTTGCGGGCGCAGAAGGTGAGCAAAATTGGGCAGCACATCGCGGCGTTGCCATCTGAAGTAGATTACTCCGAAAACGTAGAGAGATGCATGTCCTCAGCAACGGGTATGCTTTATGTCGACGAAACACTCGTTTGCAGAGGCGAGTGAACAGCGCACCGTGTCGCTCTGCTCGTTCGACACGTTTCGTGTCTATTCGTCTTTGTAGATTTTGACATTCCTTTTTATTTTGTTTTTCACTTTGAACTGATTCTAGCTGTCTTAAATTACAAACGAATAAAAGCCGTAAGCTTGGAAATCGAAATTTGGGGGTTTACTACAATATTTATATGTGCATGTCAACACGTATGCCTGTGCGTATACGTATCTAATTATTAATATTTCAGATAATGGAGTTTGCAGATAACGTGGAATAAGTGCAAGAAATGTTAGAGAGTATTAAAGCTGCCACAAGTACACAATGACCAAATTATGCAAAGTTGTAAGAAACGTGACTTTTTTTTGTAAAAGCAGTTAGAAAAATTTAAATAGAGATACAACAAAAAAAAAAGTAAGGCGATTTTTTTTGTAAAAATAATCAGAAAAATTTAAATAGAGATACAACAAAAGAAAGTAATGCGATTACCTTCCTTTCGATTAAGAAATTATAAATTGGTTTTGTAAAAAAATTGCAATTTTCGAACTGCCATAAGTGCACAGTGACCAAATTATGCAAATTTGTAAGGAACGCAACTTTTTTTGTAAAAGCACTTCGAAAACTTTAAATTGAGATATAACAAAAGAAAAGTAAGGCGATTACCTTTGTTTTGATTATACATTTGTTAAAATTATCAAAAATCTTTGTAAAATATTTGCCATTTTTGAACTGCTATATTTGCGCAGTGACCAAATTTTGCAAAATTTTAAGAAACACGACTTTTTTTTTTGTAAAAGGAGTTAGAAAAATGTAGATTGAGATATAGAAAAAGCAGTGCGATTATCTTTCTTTTGATTCTAAATTTGTTAAAAATGTAAAATATTTTTTCTAAAAAATAGAAATGTGTGCACAGTGACCAATTTTGCATATTATTATATTAAATTTAAAACCATTCAGAAAAATGTAAATTGAGATATAACAAAAGAGAAGTAATGGGTTTTTTTGTAAAAGTAGTTTGAAAAATGTAAATTGAGATTTAACAAAAGACAAGTAATGCAATTACCTTTTATTTTGTTTATCGATTTGTTATAATTATATTTAATTTTTCTAAAAAATTTTCCATTTTTTAACTGCCATATTTGCGCAGTGACCAAATTTTGAAAAGTTGTAAGGAACGCGACTTTTTTTGTAAAAGCAAGCTGAAAAATTTAAACAGATATACAAAAAAAAAAAGGTTATGCGATTATCTTCCTTTGGTTAAGAAATTGTTTATATTATAAAATATTTTTGTAAAAAATTTGGAATTTTTGAACTGCCATATGGACGCAATTTTCGAGCTGCCAAAAGTACACAATGACCAAATTATGCAAAGTTGTAAGAAACGTGACTTTTTTTTTGAAAAGCAGTTAGAATAATTTAAATCGAGATACAACAAAAAAAAAAGTAAGGCGATTTTTTTGTAAAAATAATTAGAAAAATTTAAATAGAGATACAACAAAAGAAAGTAATGCGATTACCTTCCTTTCGATTAAAAAATTGGTAAAATTATAAATTGGTTTTGTAAAAAATTTGCCATTTTTGAACTGCCTTATTTGCGCAGTGACCAAATTTTGCAAAGTTGTAAGGAGCGCGACTTTTTAAGTAAAAGGAAGCAGAAAAATTTAAAAAGTGTTGAGGACATGGACCTTCTTATGTTTTTGGAGTGATCCCCCTCAGGTGGCAACGCCGCGATGTGCTGCCCAATGTCGCCCAATGTTGTCAACGCTCCGCACCGTTTGAATAATCAACCGGCCAAAAATAATCAACAGCAAAAGACAGCAATCACTCGCTTTTCAACCGCAAACGAATCGACATCACCTCACGGACCGCTCTTCCCCATTTAAATTATATTTTGCTTATATTCTTTTTCATTATATTTTCAAATAATCTTTAAAGACCTAAATTTGTAATAATTAAATGGTCTCAAAGACATCAACACAATTTGTGTCTACAAAACTCATACAACGAATTATAATTCAAATTTATTATTTTTTTCCAATAATCTATATTATACCATTCGTAATTTAATAAACCTGAATTGTTATATTTTAAAACCCAAAAAGACCTAGACTTCCTCATTTATTGGAAACGGCCCATTTTACCCCTACTCAGTAATATACATGGTCCTTCGGTGCCGAAAAAACGAATTGGCACCACTGCTCTACCCAACGGCAACAGCGGCCATCATACATATAGACAAAACCAAACGGAACCTTTAAACGAGCGGTCGTGTGTGATAAAAAGAAAAAAAATTAAAAGACAATTGTGTTCAGTACAAATAATTTTCGTCAAAAAAAAAGAAAAAACCAAACGGAACCTTTAAACGAGCGGTCGTGTGTGATAAAAAGAAAAAAAATTAAAAGACAATTGTGTTCAGTACAAATAATTTTCGTCAAAAAAAAAGAAAAAACCAAACGGAAACTTTAAACGAGCGGTCGTGTGTGATATAAAAAAAAATTGTTGAAAAAAAAGCGAGAAGCAAAACGGTTTAAAGACAATTGCGCTCAGTACAAAATAATTTTCGTCAAAAAAAGAAAAATCAAACGGAACCTTTAATCGAGCGGTCGTGTGTGATAAAAGAAAAAAAAATTGTTGAAAAAATTGAAATAATAATGTTGAAAAAAAAGCGAGAAGCAAAACGTTTTAAAGACAATTGCGTTCAGTAGAAAATAATTTTCGTCAAAAAAAAAAATCAAATTAAGCCGTGAAAGTGAACTTTAGATTAAAAATTTATATTTTAAAAGCAAAATATAGCAAGAGATCTCTTTAAAAGCGCTGATTTCAAGCTTCTGTGAAATTAATGTTTGAAATGACAAATTTTGTTTAAATAATTTTTGGAAAAAAATTAAATTCGTTTACTGGTTAATTTCGCATAACGTAACTCGAATCGAAAAGCCGTACGACCTGCTAAATATTTGACAAAGAAAAAGAAACGGTGAAAATTATAAAACTAAAAAAATTCAAACAAGTTGAAAATAAAAACTAATATTTATACATTGTTAAGTGACGAAACTGTGCGAGTTTTATCAAACTAACGTGCTAAGAGTTTAACCAAAAAAAAAAAAATTTATAAAAAAAAGAAAAATATATATATGATAAATATACGCACGTTAACAGTGAATATTCAGTGCGATAAATTTTTTTTGCGATTTTTGTGTTCGCAACATAACATAAAAAAAAAAAAAATATTTAATCAAAGATATTTTCCGCTACAAGCAAAATTAATAATGGTTAAATTGTAAGGGCCGATGTTGAACGTGAACCACACCTAAACGCCAAGTTTTTTTCCGAATTTAATTTGACATTTCTCTATTTCAGACTTACTCAATTTGAACCATGGAGAGATACACAATCCAACAACGTGTTAAAGTTATCCAGACTTATTATGAAAATTTTCGAAGAAAATCATCTTCAGTGATGAGGCACATTTTCACCTCAGTGGATTCGTCAATAAACAGAATTGCCGCATTTGGGCGAATGAGAATCCAAGAGTGATTGTCGAAAAACCAATGCTCCCACAAAGAGTGACTGTTTGGTGCGGCTTATGGGCTGGCGACATCATCGGGCCGTATTTTTTCCAAAATGAGGCCGGTCAGGCAGTTACTGTGAATGGTGTTCGCTATCGTGAGATGATAACGAATTTTTTATGGCCACAATTGGAAGATATGGATGTGGACGATATGTGGTTTCAGCAGGACGATGCCACTTGCCACACAGCTAACGAAATAATGGCTCTTTTGCGCAACAAATTCAATGGCCGTGTTATCTCACGTAATGGCGATGTCAATTGGCCCCCAAGATCATGTGATTTGACACCGTTGGACTTTTTTCTCTGGGGTTATTTGAAAGAAAAGGTGTACGTCGATAAGCCAGCAACAATTCAAGAGCTAAAGGATGAGATAATTCGGCACATTAACGGCATAGAAACTCCATTATGCCTCAGCGTCATCGAAAATTTGGACCATCGTATGGAGGTGTGCCACCGAGGTCGCGGCGCTCATTTGGCCGATATTTTGTTACATACATAATTGCATAATACCAATATATCATAATAAAATAAAATTTCAATAATTTCCTAAATAGTTTGTGTTTTATTCAAAATCAACATCGGCCCTTGAAAATTTAACCACCCTTTATAAATTAATATATCTTGTATATTTTCCGATTTTGTGTTTGCAACATAAAAAAAAAAAAAAAATTAAAAAAAAAAAAAAAAAATGTCGGAGTAAGTACACACTCATGTACACACTCATAATACATACATATTATTAACAATATAATAAATTACATAAATTATTGGTGGCAACTGTACAAGTTTGTACAGCACCAAAAAACCCCCGTTAGCCACTCCCTCACATTTGCAGCATAGCAGTACCGTTTTCTTTGAAAAACGGTTGAAATGCCCATCAAAAAAATTGAATACAAGCTAAACTGAGCAAATCCCGTTGGCCACTACCTCAATTTGCAGCTGTTATAAAAATAATAGTATACATCTCTCTCTAAAACGGTAGGCATATAGCATATCTATATATGCATATGCAAAATTTGAATACCGTTACAGCGCAGCACACACATTTGTTCCCACTCAAACGCGCTCTCAAACATCAAACACATTGCATAGCTGAGGACAAATAAACAAAAGGAGTCGCAGCATAAGACACCGTGGGCCGCGAGCAAGCAATCATCACACTTTTGTACAGTGGGACAAAAGTGAAGAGTTTTAATAGGAACAACCACTAAAACCCCAATTATTCCAAATAAATTTATTTATTTATTTGGAATAAATAATAAATACACCCAAAAAAAAAAAAATTTTATTTGCATACCCACCCAAATATTTGCACTCAGACGCGCTGAGGCAAATAAACACATTAAATTTTTGCTGTTGGTTAATATATACCAAAGAAAAGCAATTAATAAAAAAAACAACCCAATTTTTATTACAAACTCACTCAAGTTTTACAATACTAACGCAATTTATTTAAAAAACCCACTAAATATATATTTAATTTTTTATAAAACCCCATTTAATCAAATCCCCAAAAATCCCAAAAATGCCAGAAGATAAGGCAGAAAAAGCATCAACCAAGATGAACAGGTACTTACAGAAGTTCATTTTTGAATCCAACAGGCTGGAGGTCTTCTGCGCAAAATGGTCAACGGACTTGGCGAGTGACCAGACGGAAACCCTACTCAGCGTAAAAATACAGCAGCTGGACAAAAACTGGGATAGCCTCCTAGAAGCATACGAGGCTATCTTCATGGCAGACGCATACCCGGAAGTCAGCGAGTCAGTGGAGCAGAAATACTCGAAATGTTCCGAAAGCTTCCAGAACTGTAAAGCGCAAATGCTAGAAGCATTGCAGCTTTTCACAGTTACAACACCCACCCAAACAACCCAACAATCAACAAACCCTCACACAAGCTCAGTTTCCAATGGGGTATGTCTCAAAGTACCAGCATGCGATACTGAAGCATATTACGGAGGATACGAAGACTGGCCGACATTCCGAGACATGTTTACGGCAGTCTATATAAATCACCCTCAATTAACACCCGCCCAAAAATTGTTTCACCTGCGCCACAAGGCGAAAGGTCCAGCAGGCCTCATTGTGAAACAATACCCATTAACAGATGAAAGCTTTCCGCTTGCTTGGGAAGCATTAAAATCTCGTTATGAGAACCCAAGAATTATGGTAGATAACCAGCTCAAAACCCTCCTTAATCTACAACCCATTTACGCAGAGAACGGGGAGCAGCTGCAAAAACTGCAGACCACAATAAATAACTGCCTCTCCAATCTCTCATCACAAAAGATTTCGACTAAGGATTGGGACCCCATCCTCATTTATATATGCTCCTCGAAACTCCCGAGCGAAACACTCGCGCTGTGGGAACAATCTCTCAGTTCGAGCAAAGAACTACCACTCCGGTCCGAAATGAACGCATTCCTGACCAGTAGATACGAGGTAGTAGAACGACTGGAAACATATCGCCCAGGTAAACCCAAACCCCACATCAATACTTTCACACCCAGAGCTGGCAATCAAAGCTCCCCATTTGCGAATAAAAGTCGCATGCAAACCTATCACACAGAGTTCCAAAAACCCGTTTCCTGCAAGTTATGCAACTCTAGTCACAGGATGAAAATGTGCATCCGATTTAGGAACCTTTCCGTCCCAGATCGACAAAAATTCGTTCGAGAAAACAATTACTGCGAAAATTGTCTTTCCTGTTCACACCAACAAAGTCAATGTCAAAGCAAATTCACCTGCGTTTACTGCCAAAGGCGTCATCACTCACTCCTCCATCATCAAAATACAAACCCATACTCAAAACCCCTCTCATCGACAGCACAGGCAGCGACCGCAGTGGAAATAACAGACGACATACCATCAACCGCAACAGGAATCAGCCTCTTCCCCCAGGCTCAGAAGAAGACAATCAAGGTAACAACACACCATGCAAGCAGCAACGAAACCACACTCTTGCCCACGGCTATAGTACCGATATATCTAGCAGGAGAACACCACAAAATCCGAGCAATGATAGACCAAGGTTCGCAAAAAACCTTTGTCACATCTCGGATTCAAAAAATACTCAATTTACCCACGGAAGAAACCCATAACGAAATCTCAGGAATGGGAGGAACTTTCATCCAGAACTCAACTAAAGTCTGCGAACTAACTCTGTGTTCGTCAGACTTATCACACCATGCGAAAGCAAGAGCAATAATATTACCCAAGCTCACACACCTACTACCCACAACCCAGGTGTCAACATGACATCAACCAAATAACACACTTAGCGTTAGCCGACCCAAAATGTCTCACCCCATCTCGAATTGACATGGTAATCGGCAGCGACTTAGCACCCCAAATCCTCAGACAAGGAGTGCAACACCTCCACAATGGAACCCTATTGGCACAACAAACAATATTCGGATGGATAATCAGCGGACCGACAACTCAAAAGATAGAGTCCTTTTCAACACAGGTCCATCCAACCCAAAATGACCCGATCAGCATCCAACTAAGGAAATTCTGGGAGCAAGATAAAGTCCCGGCTCCCCAAACTCACTCAGAAGCGGACGAATTTTGCGAAAATTTGTATCGCGAAACAACAACTCGTCAAAAGAATGGTAAATACACAGTCAAATTACCATTCAAAAAGGAGTTTCCCAGGGACGCAGCCCTAGGCCACTCCAGACTAGCAGCACAGCAACAGTACATCAGCAACGAGCGGACCCTAGAACGAAAACCAGTGCTGCCGCAAAAATATCAGGAAGTCTTGGAGGAATACTTGACCTTGGACCACATGGAACCCACTTCACCTCTCGAAGTAATCCACGAAGGGAAGTACTTCTCCTTCTATCTACCCTATCACGCTGTCATAAAACCCGACAGTAAATCCACAAAGGTCCGAGTCGTTTTCAACGCATCCAGATTATCACAATCAGGAAACTCGCTAAACGACGTCCTACACACAGGCCCAACACTACAAAATGATTTAATGCTAATAATCCTCAATAGGCGACTCTATAAGTACGTATTTAACGGCGACATTGAGAAAATGTACCGGCAAATACTCGTTAACCAGGAAGATCAAGACTTCCAGCGAATACTCTTTCGCAGAACCACCGACTCTCCAATAGAAGATTTCAAGCTAAGGACAGTTACGTTTGGCGTTAACTGTGCCCCATATTTAGCTATTCGAACCCTACATCAATTAGCCGAAGATTGCAAAAGCGAATACCCTCTCGCAAGCAATATTCTAATAAATGAAATTTATGTAGATGACATCCTTTCAGGCAGTAATAAAATACAGTCCACTATCAACTCTCTCACCGAAGTTATCGAAGCGTTAAATTCAGCAGGATTCCCTCTTAAGAAAATTACGGCAAACCACCCGAAAATACTCGAGAAAATCCCAGAGTCTCATTTGTTAGATGCCAACTTTCTTAAATTCAGCTACACAAGCTCAACAAAAACTCTAGGAATACGCTGGAACGCGCTTACGGACACCTTCCCATACTCATACGAACCTCAACCCGCAGCAAAGTGTAGTACTAAACGCCAGATTTTATCGGCTGTGGCGAAATTATTCGACCCGGCAGAATGGTTATCACCAATTATGATAGTAGCCAAGGTACTACTCCAAACACTTTGGCTAGAAGGAACGGATTGGGACAAAAACGTAAAATCCGGATCCAAAATCAAAAACATCCAAATACCCCGATGGGTGCAGTACTCCCCCGACAAACCGATACAACTCCACGGTTTCTCAGATGCCTCAGAGAAGGCATTCTGCGCTTGTGTGTACATGAGGGTACAACATGGCGACAACTCCTTCACCTAACATTTATTAGCTGCAAAAACAAAGGTAGCTCCTCTCCAAACAATAAGTCTCCCCCGTCTAGAGCTCTGTGGAGCAGTTCTACTGGCAAAGTTGGTAAACCAAATACAAACCGAATTAAGTTTACCGCCTCACGAACTTGTTCTGTGGACAGACTCGACCATCGTCTTAGCATGGCTAGAGAAACCACCACACTCTTGGAAAACATATGTAGCAAACAGGATATCCCAAATCCTGCAACTGATAAGTAACGCTACGTGGCGGCACGTATGCAGCAGCGACAACCCAGCTGACCTAGGCACCCGTGGATGTCGACCTCAGGACCTCGTTGGAGACACCATCTGGTGGAAAGGTCCTAAATGGCTCGCCAAACCCGCCAATGAATGGCCTAGCTCTCGCCCCCAATACCCATCGCTTCCGGAGCAAAGGCACATCGCCGCATTCCATACCTCGCCATCCGAAGATATCTTGGAGAGATTTTCTTCCTTCCCCCGAGCCCTTAGAGTACTTGCATATGTATATCGTTTTATTCACAGGTCACGAAAATTGCCATCTCAAATGAGCCCGACTCTAAGCCACGAAGAGATGAACGAAGCAAAAACACGACTCATAACCCTAACTCAACGAAGGCATTATGGTGAAACCATAGCTCAACTCGAAGTCTCAAAACCGATCAGCAAGAAGGACCCGCTGCTGACATTAAATCCTATACTCGACAGCAAAGTCGTACTGCGTGTAAACGGACGGCTTAAATACGCAGCCCTTAGTTACAACGAGCGTCATCCCGTAATCATCCCAGGAAACTCAATATTCTGCACCCTGCTGTTAAAATTTCTACACACCACCATGCTGCATGCTGGAAATCAGTTAATGATGCGAATGGTACAACAAGAGTACTACATTCCCCGACTCAAACCCAAAATAAAAAGGTGCATCTTCCACTGCAAAACATGCACCATCCACAAGCAGCAGATGAGATCGCAGATCATGGCAGCACTACCCTCCGAGCGAACCACATATACCCTACCGTTTCACACGACTGGGGTGGATTTCGCCGGCCCGTTCCTAGTAAAAGTATCTACCCATCGGCGAGCTTCATATTCAAAGGCATACGTTTGTGTGTTTGTATGCTTCTCCACGAAAGCAATACACCTCGAAGTCTGCTCGGACTTGACTACGGAGGCTTTCCGAGCAGCCTTTGCTAGATTTGTTGGACGTCGCGGTCTCCCCTATAAGATTATGTCCGACAATGGGAAGACATTTATCGGAGCTCAACGCACCTTCCACCGCGAGTTCGGCGTGTTCCTGAAGGAAGCAGCAGCCGACGTCTCCGCTAAATACGCCCCACTCGGCTTCTGTTGGGAGTTTATTCCTCCATATGCCCCTCATATGGGTGGACTATGGGAAGCAGCAGTGAAGAGTTTTAAGCTGCACTTCACCAAGGTCGCCGGAAATCATAAATTTAGCTTCGAGGAACTCACAACCCTAATGGTAAGAATAGAAGCGGTTCTCAATTCCCGACCGCTCTCAGCCATGTCGCAAGACCCGCAAGACCTATTGGCACTCACCCCTGGACATTTCCTCCGCGGTGCCCCACTGTTATCCATACCCGAACCCAATGATGAAGACCTCTCTCTGGTTCACAAATGGTACAAATGGAAAAGGGTGGAAAGCCAGGAGATCTCGTCGTCGTCAATGATGACCTCCTCCCCCCGAATGAATGGCGCCTAGGACGTATAACCAAAGTGTATCAAGGTGCAAACGAAAAGGTCCGGGTGGTCGACATAATCACGCAGAATGGAAAGATAACCCGAAATATAGCCAAATTGTGTGTGCTGCCCGCCGTAGGAACCTCGAACTCTATGACTTAATCCCAACATTTTACATTAACACATACCAACCTACAACTCATATACAAACATCTCATGAAATCTCTTCATATACACTTTTTTCAACCATATACTAAAGTCGTATATTTTCACTCTTCTCCCCTAGGTACCGACGAGACGCGCCATCGGGGAAGTGCCGTTTATGCGGCCGGTTGCATTCGCTGCGCCATTGCCCTGCTTTCCTCGCCATGGCACCGGAGGACAGGTATGAGTGCGCAAGGGTGCACCGATACTGCATCAACTGCCTGGCAACCTCCCATACGACCGGCGAATGCGACTCAAGGTCTAGTTGCCATCGGTGCACTCTCGGGCATCATACTCTGCTCCACCGGGCGAGGTTATGGAGGGTAAGCGGTACAGCGAATGCAGCCAATTCCAGGCCAGTTTTATCCAGCCGGTCTGCCCAGCAGCGGAAGAAGCTGCAACAACTGGTAAAAGACGTCCGGAGCCTGATTGAAAAGCTGGAGAAGGAGATACGGGGACCAACGCCGGGGGGGCGCCATGTTGAGGACATGGATCTCCTTATGTTTTCGGAGTGATCCCCCTCAGGTGGCAACACCGCGATGTGCTGCCCAATGTCGCCCAATGTTGCCAACGCTCCGCACCGTTTGAATAATCAACCGGCCAAAAATAGTCAACAGCAAAAGACAGCAATCACTCGCTTTTCAACCGTAAACGAATCGACATCACCACACGGACCGCTCTTCCTCATTTAAATTATATTTTGCTTATATTCTTTTTCATTATATTTTCAAATAATCTTTAAAGACCTAAATTTGTAATAATTAAATGGTCTCAAAGACATCAAGACAATTTGTGTCTACAAAACTCATACAACGAATTATAACTCAAATTTATTATTTTTTTCCAATAATCTATATTATACCATTCGTAATTTAATAAACCTGAATTGTTATATTTTAAAACCCAAAAAGACCTAGACTTCCTCATTTATTGGAAACGGCCCATTTTACCCCCACTCAGTAATATACAAAAAGAGATACAAAAAAAAGGTAATGCGATTATCTTCCTTTGGTTAAGAAATTGTTTATATTATAAAATATTTTTGGAAAAAATTTGGAATTTTGGAACAGCCATATTTGCGCAGAGGCCAATTATTGCAAAGTTGTAAGAATCACGACTCTTTTTAAAAGCAGTTAGAAAAATATAAATTGAGATATAATAAAAAAAGTAGTGCGATTATCTTTCTTTTGATTCTAAATTTATTAAAATAATAAAATTTTTTGTTAAAAATTTGAAATTTTTGAACTGATATATGTGCGCAGTGACCAAATTTTGCAAATTATTATATTAAATTTAAAAGCATTCAGAAAAATGTAAATCGAGATTTAACTAAAGAAAAGTAATGCGGTTTTTTGTAATAACAGTTAGAAAAATGCAAATTGAAATTTAACAAATGAAAAGTAATGCGATTACCTTTTATTTTGATTATAGAATTGTTTTTGAACGGCCATATTTGCGCAGTAGTGAATTCTGGAAACTATTGCGAGTGCAAAGTGAAAGTGACTGTGCTCTATATTTATTTTAAATTTTTAAATAAAATATATTGTGCAAACTACATAAACTACATAATTCAGGCAAGTTGCTCCTCTGAAACTGAACAAAGTGAAGTGAAAGTGAAACCTTGTAAATAACAAATTGTATTATATGCATGGATTGGCGCTCCATCAAAACTAAATAATATAAAAAATAAAATAAGAAAACAAAAAAGTATAAGCAAATAGTTCACACTAGTTGAACAGAGACAAATATATTAATTATATTAATAAAACAAATATAATAATCTCTGGCATTAAAGAAAGGCGCCTAAAAGTATGCAGGAAAATTTGCATTTGCTCGCGCTGTTTCCAAATTAGAGTTGCCAAAAAGCTGTGTTGCAAAATCCACTGGTTTTTTTGGGACTAAATTGGCCATTTTGCAAAAATGGGACTAAATCGGTCGCCACAACGTGGAAACGTAAACCAAAGACAACAGCAACAACAAGCGCCACAAACACAGCACCAACAGCGAGCACAACGATTGGAAAATGAGCCCTCTGCTTTTGTAGTCCCTTCTAGGACTACTTTACCAGCCCCTTCATGGGTTCAATCGCCGATTACCGCAACTCCTCCAGCTCCTTCTAGAGTCGAAACGCAAGACTTTACCGAAAATACCGCTGCAAAGAAAGCAGTAATTCAAACGGGAGTCGATCGCTACATTCTTGGAAAAAGGAAACGGTCACCCCAAAAAAATAGTGAACAAAATCAAAACGAAATTGTAAAAACAGCAAGAGAAAATGACAGCATGAGCAATAATCGATTTCAAATTCTTTCTAATGCTGATGATCAAGTGCGTGTGCAGAAAATGTCCAAGCAGCCGCCAATTTATCTTAGAGAAGCGAACTTTAGCAACCTTGTCAACAAATTGATAGATCTAATTGGAAAAAATAACTTCCATGTAGCCCCAATTAAAAGGGGAAATATTCAGGAAGTGAAAGTGCAAACCTACGGAGAAGATAGCTATCGCAAGGTGGCAGATAATTTCGAAAAGGAAAATAAGTCCTTCTATACCTTCCAACTCAAAAGTAGTCGTAGCTTAGCAGTCATCCTAAAGGGCATTGAACACAGTGTAAGTCCCTTGGAAATAGAAAGTGCCTTGAAAGAAGAAGGTTTCAGGGTTAGAAACGTATTCAACATCAAAAATAAGGCTAACATACCTCAGCCAATGTTTAGGGTTGATATTGAGCCAGATTTCCAGCTCTTAAAAAAGGGAGAAGTTCATCCCATTTACAAACTGCTGTACCTTCTTCACCGTCGTATTTCCGTGGAAGAACCACATAAGCGAACAGGTCCTGTTCAGTGCCATAACTGTCAAGAATTTGGCCATACGAAGCGATATTGCGCTTTACAAAATATATGTGTCATTTGTGGAGATTAACACAGTTCAAAAGACTGTATGAAATCTAAAACAACCCTTGAGTCTAAAAAATGTAGCAATTGCGGTGATAATCACACCGCCAATTAGAGGGGTTGTCCAATATATATTTCCCTAAAAGGCAAGGGCAGTAAAAAGGCTTCTAGCAGCTTTCCTGCCTCTCAGTCTCACCCTCAGCCTCAATCAAAAGCTGCCGAAACAAAGCCTACTAATACCAACTTTATATCCTACGCCCAAGCTTTAAAAGGTGTACCTCAGCTCAAAACGCAAGAAACGTCCATCCCATCCGTTGCGTCTGTTAACTCACTTGAAAATACGCTAAACAACTTTATACGCATGATGCAAGAACATATGACAACAATGCAAAGTATGATGCAAGATTTAATTCGAAATCAAAATCTCCTCCTTCAAACGATTTTGTCTAAGCCATGAACGACCTCAAGATATGTTATTGGAACGCCAACGGCTTGGTCCAACACAAAAATGAACTTCAACTCTTCTTATAAAATCAAGCAATAGATATAATGCTAATCTCCGAAACTCATTTGAACAAATTTAACAACTTCAATATTGATACATTTCTGTTTTATGACACCAAACACCCTGAAGGGAAATCGCGCGGTGGAACTGGAATACTTATCAGGCAAAAAATTAAACATTATATAATGGAAGAGTACTGTAAAGACTACCTTCACGCTACCTCAGTTCATATATATGATAATTCTGGTGGAATAAACTTTTCCCCCTATATTTTCCGCCCCGATACAACATATCAGAAACTCAATTTACTGATTTCTTTTCTAAACTAGGTAAACGGTTTCTAGTAGCAGGTGATTACAACGCAAAGCATTCCTTCTGGGATCTAGGTTAATATCTCCAAAGGGTAGAAATTTATATAAAGCCATTCAAAATAACGGTTTCGACGTTATATCTACCGGTCAGCCAACATACTAGCCAACTGATCTCAGCAAAACCCCAGATTTGATTGACTTTGGAGTAACTTGTGGTATCAGTAGATTACAAGTAAGCGTAAACCCCCTTCTCGACTTATCATCTGATCACTCGCCTTGTCTATGTTCCATTAACATAATTCCAGTTTTCAATGACTTACAGCTAGGCTTAACCAATAAATTTACAAATTGGCTTGAATACAGAAAACAAAAAAAATGAAAAAGAATTTCAAAAGTCCGTACAATTTCTGTCAACTACTTCTGACACTAACTACTCTTTGTGGCGAAAAGTTAAGAGTTTCAAAAGTCCCGTCACTTGCGACCCTCCATCGAGAACTCACAATGGTGAGTGGGCTCGAAGCGACCAGGAAAAGGGTATACATTTGCCATGTATCTTTCCACTGTATTTACACCAAATATTGGATAAAAATCTCTTCCAGACTTTCGTGCAGATCCAGATAAAAATTTTATTCAATTTAATTTTAAATCACTTAAAAAAATTATTACTAGCAACATAAAGAAAAAGAAGGCTCCTGGATACGAAAGGATAACGTGTGATAGGATAAAATAGCTTCCATATGTGGCAATTAAACACATGCTTTGTATATTTAATAGTATATTGAGACTTCACTATTTTCCTAAATCCTGGAAGCTGTCGGAGATTATTATGATCCCTAAACCACGTAAAGATCCATCTTTGGTGGCTCCAACATGCCTATTAGCTTAATTACGGTATTCTCAAAAATCTTTTATTAAAAAAAATATTACCGATTTTAGAATCGAAATAGACAATACCATGCCACCAATTCGGGTTTAGAGAAAAACACAGCACAATAGAGTAGGTGCATAGAATCGTAGCACACATAAGATCAGCGTTTGAAAACAAGCAAGCTGAAAGTTACGCTTCCTGTAAAAATTTATGATGTCTTAGAAAGCTTTCTTATTGGCAGAAAATTTCGTGTTAGGCAAAAAAGTTACACCACCGAATCCTATGAAATATTTGCTGGTGTTCCACAAACCGAAACCTCATCACATCAACTTTTGCGGATGATACAGCAATACTTAGTGTCCATTCAAGCCCCATGACAGCCAGTTACAGATTACAAGAACATTTAAAAGTAATAGAAGAGTGGCTAACAACTTGGAGAATTAAAGTCAATGAGTCTAAGTATATACAAGTAACATTTACAATACCTCAGAAAGAATTCGTTACCTACTGGGAGTTAATTTGGATAAAAGACTCACCTGGGAAAACCACATGGACAAAAAGATTACTCAAACCAAATTGAAAATTGCGAACCTGAATTGGATTGTAGGCTCTAAATCCACACTAAGTCTAGAAAACAAAGTTTTACTTTTTAATATACTTATAAAGCCATCTTGGACGTACGGGATCTAAGTTTGCGGCTCAGCATCTAAATCTAGCCTAGATAGCATTCAAAGACTGCAATCTAAAACTTTAATATCAATATGCAAAGCCCCTTGGTATGTAAAAAACTCCACAATTCACAACGATCTCGAGATTAAAACCGTCACCGAGGAAATAGAGAAACTGCTTAAAAATTACTCATTAAGGTTATCTAACCACCCAAACTTTCTAGCTAAAAAATTATTACAGCAGAACTACCCTAAGCGATTAAAGAGAAAGGATTTACGTTTGAACTGTGACTAAGGACTCTGCCGCATCCAATTATTCTACATCGGAGTTGCGCTCCGCATATATCCTTCGAGATATTATGATTTACTTCAAATTATCCTTTATGAATGTAAAGAATTTTTATTTAAATTTAAAACACTTGGGTTTAATTTCACTTCTTTATTATTAAATTTTAAAGGCGTATAATTTATCGCGTATACTAACGAGCACTTAACTTGCTAAGTTTTCTTCTTTCTTTATTTGCACTATTTTTTGCATATACAGGGTCCGCCACGTAACTTTTTTTTTAAACAGTGCGCACAAGATCGATCGTAACGTTAGCTGTGTGGCACGGAGCGCCGTCTTGCTGGAACCAAATGTTGTCCAAGTCCTCCTCTTCGATTTCCGGGAAGAACCAATCCGCACCAAACAGTAACTCTCTGAGGATGCATTGGCTTCTCTTCGATCACATGCGGGTTTTCCGTCCCCCAAATACGACAATTTTGTTTATTGACGTAGCCGCCAAGATGGAAAGAGCTTCGTCGGAAAAGATGATTTTTTGGTAAAATTCCGGGTCTTCGGCCAAGCGCTCATCTGCCCGTTCCTCAATCATATACACAACCATTTTCGTTCAGCGGAAGGATAAAACTAACTTTCTGTCAAATCAGCTGTAACATCAGTGTTACCTCACTCAAAATAACCACTAGTTCAAAAAAAAAATGTTAGATGGCGGACCCTGTACATATATTGGAAAGAATAACGGAACGGAGTAGGGTTGCAGGTAAGTGTATTTAGAGTGGGAGTAAATTCAGGGAGGTGAGTTTTCAGGTAAGTATTCGGGTAAGTATTCAGGTATTGATTCGGGTAAGTATTCAGAAATTTATTTAATTATAACTTTATTTAATATACTGTTTCATAATTCAATTTGCTTATAATTATTTTTTATAAAATTTATTATTTAAAGGATGATGAGGTCGTCCTCATCCATGTCTTCAACATGCCGGCGGGCCTGCGGCCACGATACCTTGTCAAGGTTTTCAAGCTGATTTAGCGTTTCGCGAGCTCTCTTCACCAACCCGCGTATTCTTCGTTGCACAGCAGGAGCATTGCGCGAAACAGCTCTTTGGTTTCGCCCTGTTGGCGTTTGCTCTTTGGCGCTTCGTATTTTTCTCATTGTCCTTGATGGTTGATTGGTGCGCCGAATGTCGGCCGGTTGGAAGGTTACCTTTCGCGTGGTCGGTTTGCCCTCGCAGGCGCAAAAGGCCTTCTCGGATGCATCAGAGAACCCATATAGCTGAATTGAGCTATCTGGGGTGAATTGCACCCATCGAGGTATTTTGATTTCTTCGATTGCAGCGAGATTTTTTTTGAAGACGTTCCATTTGTGGAGTGAGAGTGGCTTCACCGTTTCATCCCAGTCCGTTCCTTCCATCCAGAGTTGTTGGAGAAGTGTTTTTGCTGCTATCATTATGGGCGATAGCCATCCTGCCGGGTCGAAAAGTTTCGCAACCGGTGAGAGGATCTGTCTTTTCGGGGCAGTATTTGAGTCGGGAAATGGATCTACTGAGTATGAAAACGTATCAGTGAGGGCATTCCATTTTACTCCAAGAGCTTTTGTGGAACTTGCTTCTTGAAATTGGAGAAATTCCTCATCAAAGAGGTCGGATTGAGGTATTCCTTTGAGTATTGATTTATGATCGGACTATCGGGGGATTTGCGAAATAGGATGCGTTGGAAGTCCTGGTCTTCGTTGTGGACGTATATTTGGCAGTACATTTTTTCAATGTCGCCATTGAATACATGTTGATAGAGTCTCCATTTGAGAATTATGATCATTAGGTCATTTTGGCCAGTATGCAATGCGTCATTGAGTGAGATGCCGGAGTGAGAGGGTTTTGACGCGTTGAAAACTACTCTGACTTTAGTAGTCTTACTACCAGGTTTTATTACTGCACGATGGGGAAGGTAAAAAGAAAAATATCTACCGTTGCATACTGTTTCGTGGGGATGTGTCGGCTCCATATGGTCTAGCGTTAAATACTCTTTCAGAACTGCTGAGTAAGTCTCACCAATTTCCTTTTTCTGATTGGTCCGTTCGACGCTGAAATATTGCTGCTGGGCTGTGGGCCTAGAATGCCCTAGTACAACTGTTCGGGGAATGATGATTTGAACGGCAGTTTTACCACATATCGACCATCCTCTCTCCTGTAGGTGGTGGCTTTGTATAATCGTTCGCAGAAGGCGTCGTCTTCTGTCTGAGTTGTAGTCGGAGGTACTTCTTCCTGTTCCCAAAACTGTCTCAATAAGTCTCCTAGGGGTTTTGATGAACTTTCTACCGCCTGCGTGGTGAATGCTGACACCTGTTCTGTCCATCCAAAGATGGTATTTTGGGCGATTAAGCTTCCGCCCACATTGATCTTCAGACCTAGCGTAAGAATTTTCGGTAGTATGTCACTTCCAATCACCATGTCTACTTTTGTTGGTGTAAAGCAGTTGGAATCCGCTAGAGGCAGTGAGAGGTTTTCCTGAAGATCAACCTTTTTTACCTTGAACGACTGGAGGGAGTGTGTTAAGTTTGACAGAATTATTGCCTGAGCTGCGATTTTTATTGTGTGGTCTGTGGAACACAATGTTATAGAGCACTGTTTATTGGAGTTCTGGACTTTCTGTCCACCCATACCAAGTATTTCGTAGTGGGCCTTTGTTGTTGGTAGACCAAGTAACCTTTGTGTTCTTAGCGTTACAAAGGTTTTTTGGGAACCTTGGTCAATGAGAGCTCTTATTTTTGTTATTTCTCCATTGTGGAGTATTGGAATAAGTGCTGTTGGGAGCAATGTTTTTTCTCTGTGCCCCGAGAAATGAGATAGAACCTGTTCATTGCTAATTTGGGAAGGTTTTGCATTTTTTATTGCCTGGTTGGAGGTGCATGGCTTTTCGGCCTCAACTGCCACTTGGGACGTGACATAGTTTCTTTGGGAGCGAAAGTGGTTTGGCGTTTGAGAGTTCGCGGGGTAATGGCGAAGAGAGTGATGGCAATAAACGCAAGTGAAATTGCTTTTACACTCCTCTTCTGAATGCGAATATGCCAGACAATTTTTAAAATATTTGTTCTCTCTTATATATTTATTCCGATCGGAAACGGAAAGCTCTTTAAATTTTATACAATTTACCATTGAGTGGTTTGAGTTACAAAGCTTACATGAGCCGGTTGGATATTGAATAAAGTTTTTATTTGACTATCAACAACGATTCTACGATTTTCGTATCGAGATTTGAGTTGAATGAAGTTGAGATCATTGAGCGCATAATTTTTTATGAGAAGAGCAGCTTTCCCTCGAGTCTTCTGTCTTAAATGGTACAACTTTTGTACCTGGCATAATTTAGGGTGATTTATGTATACTGCCGTGAACATATCTCTAAAAGAGGGCCAGTCTTCATATCCCCCAAAAAAGATTTCGGTGTCACAAGCAGGGACCTTGAGGTAGATGTGTGTGTCTAGCTGGGTTGGGCGTGTACGGGTGACGGGTGTGTTATTTCGGCTTGTTTCCGTGGTTGCCCTGAACTGGCTGAGTAGCTCTCTCATCAGGATCTTCGTTAGCGTAGCGTTATCGAAGGAGGTTCCATACGCTTCTGCACTCATCCGGAGTTTGTCTTCATCCACGTTGCTCAACTATAAATTTTGATTGGCTGTGTCCACCAGAGCCATGTGTTTGTCCAGTTCCTCTTTGTATATTTGAAGTGCGTCTTCCGAGTGAGAAGATTCATTGACGTCCCACCATTTTGCGCAAATTTTTTCTAGTTTGGATAACTCGAACACGAATTTTTTATGAAGATAAGCGAATTCGTTTTCTTCTGCCTGGGATTTGGATCGTGTTCGGGGTCCCGACAGAGCTTGAAGAGAATGAGGCTTTTCTTGTTTTTTTTCAGCCATTATTTAAGATTTAGTTTATTTATTTCTTGTAAACTTTATTCCTGATAAGACGCACCCTGTACTGGCTTAGCTTATGTTGGGAAATATTGCTATATTTTATAGCGAGATAGTGTGAAAGAGGGTGAATGCAAAGCAGTGATGTTGTGAACTGCGAGAATGCACCGCGAATGGGAACCGGTGGCTTTGAAAATGGGTGTGAGAATAATTCGTGCAGAGGTTTGCTTAAGTTCGTTCTGAATGAGAATGGATTCCGAACTAGTTAAATGTTTGTTGAGCCATATATTGTATGGTCTTATATACGTGAGGGTATATATGTAAGTGTATGCTTAGCGACTTATATATATGAGTGGTGTTTTACTGGTCCTGTGGGAATGGGTTGCTCGGCGTATTGCTCTTCACGCACTGTATGCACTTTCAGCGTTAGTTTTTAATTTTTTTTTTAAATTCTTCAACTTTTTACTTCTTTTCCAGCAATAAGTCACTTTTATTGCCGTTGTTGTAACGATTAACCGGTTTTGCCAGTTTTCACTTTGTAATTGTTTCTTTTATATTTTATTTTAATCTCTGATTATTTGCACACTTTGCGCAATGATCATGTTTTAATTATATTTTTCCAAGCTCAATTATTTTCATACACAATATACAATATAGATTTCTGCTCATAGCTCAACGCGCGTCATGCATTTAAATATATATATATTTTTAATTTCCATATATGCATTTAAATTTTTTCTTGCAAACGAAACATTTGAAATTTCAGCATTACAATATGTTCGAGATCTCACAGTCACGATTTTTAAATTCACTTTATTTCTTTTTTTATTTTCTTATTTAATATCTTGCTATATTCTTATTATGATTTTTTCTTAGGTAAATAATTTTTGTTATTCGATTTTTAGTATGTTTCTGTCACTTGTTTAATTTTTGTTTTGTTATTTAGGATTTTATGTACAAGTCTTTCACTTTATAATTTTCATTTTAACATGTGTATGTTTGTATTTATTTAACATTTTTATTTATTTAACTTTGTTCCACCGGTATTTGTTTTCCGTTTTGTCACTTTATAATTTTCATTTTAACATGTGTATGTTTGTATGTATATTTGTAAATTCACCTTTTTATTTATTAAACTTTGTTTCACCGGTATTTGCGTTCCGTTTTGTCACTTTTGTTATTACATATGTGTTATAAATTTTATTTTTATGAATTTTTTTTATATGTATAAATTTTTTATGTATAAATTTTACGGTGTATACCGCGTGGGAAAAATTTTCGCGATTTTGTTCGCTCAACACAATATTTTGGTTTTTTTTATATATCAGAATAGCTCAGCTTTCATGTTTTGTTCTTTTTAACCGTGTTTCGGCACCATGTAAAGAATTCTTATTTAAATTTAAAACACTTGGGTTTAATTTCTCTTCTTCATTATTAAATTTTAAAGGCGTATAATTTATCGCGTATACTAACGAGCGCTTCACTTGCTAAGTTTTTTTCTTTCTTTATTTATACTGTTTTTTGCATATACCATACATACATTGGAAAGAATACCGAACGTAGTAGGGTTGCAGGTAAGTGTATTTAGAGTGGGAGTAAATTCAGGGAGGTGAGTTTTCAGGTAAGTATTCGGGTAAGTGTTCAGGTAGGGATTCGGGTAAATATTCAGGTAGGGATTCGGGTAAGTATTCAGAAATTTATTTAATTATAACTTTATTTAATATTCTGTTTCATAATTAATTTTGCTTATATTTATTTTTTATAAAATTTATTATTTAAAGGATGATGAGGTCGTCCTCATCCATGTCTTCAACAATGATATATCTTTTGTTAAATTTAAAACATGAGTGTTTGGTATACCTAATGATATCTATAAACACATTCTTTGATAAATGTAAGTTATATTCGTAATTTATTGTACTTTGCTTACTTTGTTAATCGATGCAGTGGTAATGAATAACTTGTTCCAGGAATAAGAATTAGCTTTAAGATTTTCGAAATCCAGTTTCCAAAAAGAAAAGATTCAATAAAACATTATACAAAAAGAAATCTGTTTGGGATTTTCGTGGACAAAAGATTATCGAAGTATACACTGGAGGTGGTGTAGTTCAGCTCCTTCGGCACTTCTGTAAGTGATAATATTTTTGTATGTCCTATACTGCAAATCTTCCAAGGTTGAGTTGCATTCAATCTTATTGCGTTGCAACGCGCTTGTAGTTTCCCGTGTAGGTCCAGTGGAAGGAAGTTGAGAATAGTTAGCAGTTTTTTCGATGGACGCCTATTGTTGAACTCTCTCTAGTTTGCTCCTGAAAGTTATTTTATCAAGTGCTGGCCACCAAACGGTGACACCTTTAGAATAGGATTGGTCTAACTATAGACGTACATATCCAGTGCATGATACTTGGTCTTAGATCCCATCTCCTTCCTATCGCCGTTTTGCAGGCGAAGAGTGCCGTTATAGCTTTCCTTGATCTTTATGTCGTGTTCCGGCTCCAGTTTAGTTTGCTATCTAAGATCATTCCGACATATTTGACTTCGGTCCTTTGACTTCGGTCCTTTAGTTTAGGTGGTTTAAAGGCATGCAGTTTATACCTCCTGGTAAATAACACCATCCCAGTTTTATCAGGGTTCACTCCAGCGCGCTATCTCTGCAACAACTATAGAAAGAGTATTTTGGAACAGATCGCTTAATGTTTTTAGTTGTTTGCCTGTCGCTGTCAGGACAAAATCGTCAGGGTATGCCACAACAACACAACCTGAGTTGTGCAGTTTTCTAATCAGCGTGTTAAGCACCAGAGCAGTGGCGATAAAACTCCACCTTGATGGGTGCCTTTTGTTGTGTGGCTGGTGACGATAGCGTTGCCCATCTCTGCGAAGATGATCCTGTTCCTCTGAAGAGACTCTATAGATTCACTATGGATACCGATTTCTTGAAGAGCGTCTATGTATTTAAAAAAATGTTGTTGAAAATTCCCTCGATATCGAGGAAAATACACAGTGTATACTTCCTCAAGGCAAGTCCATTTTCGATGCGCCCGACTACATCATGTTTGGCTGTATCAATAGAACTATCCTTGGAGTAAGCATGTTGTTTTCCCGAGAGGCTTTTTGGGGGTAGATTCCTGCGTATATAGCTGTCCAGCAGCCTTTCCAAGATTTTAAAGAAAAAAGAGGTGAGACTAATACGTAGACATGGTCTGTTCTTCTTACTTTGACCCTTGTCCATGTTTGCGGGATATACCCTTCATGTTAACAGGCTTTGTAAATTGTACATAGGAATGAGGATAGGATGTCCTCAGCCCTCTGTCCTAATTCCTAATTCGGTTGGCTTCAGCATTTCCGTTTTGCCTTCCTAATAGAGGTTTTAAAAGACCTTAGGCAAGCTTTCTTTTGGTTTCATTAAAGAGTTTTCTCCTTCTTTTCCTTAAAACAGAGACTTCGTTCTTCCACCATTTGGGTCTTTTCTTCCCCGATGGGATGGATAGGGGGTAAGAGGCTGCAAAAGCGACAGACTTTTGTTACAAAGTGTACTGCTTCATCAATTTTCGACGAGAAGTCAAGCTCACCGAGAGAAACAGACCCTGTACTACATGTCTCCGCTTCATCAGGTCTTAACGATAAACGTAACTTATCGCGAGAAGCGTCCTGTGCCAAGAATGCTGTCAGGACTTTCCTAAATGTTGTCCAGTCTATTCCTGTACGCACCGATCGATGGAGTTCTCATGGTGAGATCAAAAGATATATATAGATGGTCAGAGAAGGAGGATTCATTGACAACATGGCAGTTTCTGATTTGGTAAGAAAGTGAGTTCAAAACTAAGGTGATGTCAAGAGCTTCCTTCCTAGCAGAAGTTACGAACGTGGGTTTGTTTTCTAACATAAATTCAAGTCGGGACTCACCTCGGATGTTTATATCGTTGGATCCCCATACTATGTGAATAAAATTGGCATCGGCTTTAACAAGCAGTGGAACCTTCTTTTGGTTCGCCTCCTTTACCGCTTCCTGTAGCCGGGCCGGTGGTAAAATGCCGTCGTGAGCGAAGTACGACGAGAGGATTATCAATCGCTTCTCGCACAGTTTCAGCTCGATACTGGCTGTGTATGCGTCGCTATATTGTAAGAGAAGAAAATAAGAAAAGTTTTTCTTGGGGTTATATACAGGTAATGGGCCAAAAAAAAAGCGAATTTTTAAGAATTTTTTTTTGAGAAGTCTTTAGAGTTTATTGATTCAAAAAGTTTACATACTTATTATGGTATTATTCAACAATATTTTAATCCTTATAACTAGTAAAAATATTTCTCTGGAGAAGAGCTACAGCTGATCTCCAGGAGGTCCTCTTAAAAAAGACGTCTTGCGGTGACCACTCTATCTCTGAACTGGATCATCTGAACTTAAAAGACCAAAAAGATTTCATTAGAGTAACGTTAAATCTAGTGATTAATCGAAGGAATAGCAGAAAAAAAAATTACATGGGATACGAAACGTCTTTACAAATGTGCGTGTAACTTCGAAAATATTTGTCGGATCGATTTGAAATTTCTTGTGTGTATTCTTAAATATATGTACATACAGAAAATAAAAACGATTTTTTGAAAATCATAACTGTATATAACACTACCCAAGGTTCTTGGACCAGAACTATGTCCTCCGCTTTTTCGCAGAGGCGTTATGTGAGGACAGCTGACGCTGCCTTGGAGTGGTGCAGAAGTTGATCCTCCTCCATTTTTTGCCAGTGGGTGAATACCGTCCCGAGGGATTCGGATACCGAGAACGTTTCGCTTTCGGCATCCGATTTTGCGCGGATCTCCTCCTCCGCTCAAGGCAATGCCCGAATTATTGGAAACCATCTCCTTGGGGACTGTAGGGTTGGAAGACCCACTCGTGGCGTTCTCTCCTTCCTTAGTTTAATTCTCACCCTTCTTGTGGACTTTTATAGTGATGGAGTAAAAGCCGTAGCTTATGACTCCACCACAGTCTGCTAGAGCTCGGAGGGAAGCATCGTTTATGACAAATCTCATGAAACGCTCCTTTTCCTTGAATTCTAACTTGGACTATCCTCCAGTGAATGGTGGGTAGCTCCTCATTGCTAAGTCGGGTAATCTCCAAAATTTTTTTTGAATCGGAGGGTTTTGATAGCAGGGATCTCGTCCCTATGCAAAGCCGCTAAGTCTACTCCAGGCCAGAGCAATTTGTTCCCAGATCCGGAAACAAAAATTACCTCTCACGCTAGTTCTACCCCAATTATAATTCACTGGGAACCGCCATACAGCATGTCCCACTGTCGAGTCTGGAAGATCTACGACTAATACAATTGTACACAGACGTGGAGACAAAACTGTTACTTGATTCATTCGCTCGCTAATTAACGCATAAATCAGTTATAATTATTAATCAATAACATAAATTAAAATTAATTAGATAATCTGATAATTACCCGTAGATACAGCGGCGCGTCGTGTCAGCAGGGCACGTCAGTTTAAACAATGAAAGGAAAATAAAGAAAATTGAAAAACAATATTAGTTCTGGTTTAACTAAATTATTCTTTATTAAATTATTGTGATGGATGTGATGGCTGGCTCCAAATCGTTGATATCGTATATGTGTAGAAAAAACTTTCGGGAACTTGTGGTCGCTTGAATTGCTAAAATGCAGTGCTATAAGAAACCTCTATAAAAATCTGATCAACCCGTTTTGATTTAAGCCCGTAATTCATGTCATGAATTTTTGATGAAAGAATTTTTACTGGAAATATTAGGGCAGTACTAATTAATGGGGGAATTTAGGCCACAATCGCGACCCAACCATCATTTCCATTTGCGATGTTAATTTCAATTTTATGTTTAGTTGTGTTCTCGTTGAGAAGTGGGAACCAGCTGCTGTTTTTTTTAAAAGAGAGATTTTTTTTAACGTTAGAAATATACGTGTGAAACTTCAGTGCTTTATTTAATTTTTTTTTCGAATTTATTCGTTATAGTAACTATAATATTTATATCTTCTTATATATAAAAAACTTATGCCCGCTTGGACAAATCCAGGATTTTCCAAAAATCTCCAAAAGTTATCCACCGATTGACTTGAAGTTTCGTCAGATTGTTTCAATGATTCCCGGAAAGGTTTACAAAAAAAAAACTTTTCGGGAAGTGGACCGGGGACTGACCTATTCGAAAAAACCTCTTATGTTCCCTCGGAACGGGTGTTCTCCAACAGTTACCGACCGAATGACTTGAAATTTCGTCAGATTATTTCTATGATCCCTTTGAAAGTTTTACCCACAAAAAAAAAATGTTCAGGAAGTGGACCAGGGATTGGCCTATTCGAAAAAAATCTTATTTATTGTTCATTTTACTTGAAATTCGGTAGATAGGTGTATTTTTGGTTAAGTTAACAGGAAGACTACACTTCTCTCCGGAAAGTGGAACAGGGACTGACCTGTTCAAAAAAACCTTAGTTATGGTTCAACATACTTGAAACTTGGTACATAAGTGGCTTTTTGCTTAAATTAACAGTAAGATTCCACTTCTCTCCGGGAAGTGGCCAAGGGACTGACCAATTCGAAAAAAGTTTATTATTGGTTCCATTTCCTTGAAATTTGGTGCTAAGGTGGCTTTTTGCTTAGATTAAGAGGAAGACTATACTTTTCTCCGGGAAGTGGACCGGTGACTGACTTATTCAAAAAACTTTGGATCGCTTTCTCCGGAACTCGGTACATATTTGTCTTTTTGCTTAAATTAAAAGGAAGATTACACTTCTCTCCAGAAAGTCGACCAAGGACTGACTTATTCGGAAAGAGTTTATTATTGGTTCCATTTCCTTGAAATTCAGTACATAGGTGGCTTTTTGCTTAGATTAACAGGAAGACTGCACTTCACTCCGGGAAGTGGACCGAGAACTGACCTATTCAAGAAAAACTTAGTTATGGATCGAATTACTTTACTGCACTTCTTTCCAAAAAGTAGACCAGGGATTGACCTATTCGAAAAAAATTTATTTATAGCTGGATTTACTAGAAATTTGGTAGATAAGTTACTTTTTGTTAAGATTTACAGGAATACTACGATTCTGTTAGGAAAATGGACTATTCGAAAAAAGTTTATTTATGGCTGGACTTACTTGAAGGCTGTAGTCTCTTCTCCCCGGAAAGTGGAACGGGGATCGGCCTAATCAAAAAATTGGACTATTCCTCTCTCCGCGAAGTTTACCAATGTCAATTGCTGATTGCGACTTCTTGGTGGACGAACTCGCTTCGGAAAGTGTTTGGCAGTTACCTTGAGCAACTATCTCGTCTGCTTCTGCGCTTTATTGTGCCCATATTGTATTGTGGGCGGAAAGTCCGAGTTTTCGCTCCACGCCGTTGTTGACTGAGTGGACGTGGTTGGAAAGGCCGGGTTTCCAATCTTCTTTTCCTCCTTCGTTCATGCGTTAGCAGAGGTCGGAAGGTCTGGGTTCCAGATGCTTTCGGTGTCGCCGGGCGGAAAGTCCGTGTTTCCGCTCCGGACTCATTACTTGTGCCCATTTCCGGTTGCAGCGGCCTGATATCCGTTCCAGAATCAGAGGCGTCTATAGACAAAATGTCTTCTTCTTCGTCGGCCACCTGCTGGCTCCATGATCTCGCTTCCTCATCCATATGCAACGTGGTGTGGTGCTTTTCTCCGCACTGTCGAAATCTACCCATACTTGGGCATTCACTGGCCTTGTGCGAATGGATAGGTGAAACGGGAATGTGATTATATTTCTGCAAGTTGATTTGCAGTAATTTCGGGGACGAAGTGATATATAATCTGTTAGGTTGAGTGGCGAGTCTCAGTAACGATAGCGAATTAACTGAAAATTTGTTTACTTATTTGATTTCGCATTATATTGGTGGGCGGAACTTTTGGGTACCGTATATAATTATCAATGAATATACGGAACTCGGCAGAGATAATGCGTTTTGGACCTTAATTTTAATTTAGTCCGCCTGGTGAACATCTATGAGTTCAAGGAATGTGGTTTTCATTCCTCCGCCCAAAAAATAAAGGAAAATAGGCTCAAATAAAAATATTTTTTTTTTTTTGCATATCTATACTTCTGTTTGTCATTCAATAAAAATAGTTGTAATGAATGGAATATTAATATAATAATTTGAGGGAAAATCCGAAAATCCCTGCTGTAATGCTTATTCCGCTATATTCCTTTATTAACATTCTATAGCAACTAGTCTGTCATTGCAAAAATTTTGTTTACTTCGCGGGGTGCTAATGTTTTTCTAATAATTCTAACCCTTCATTGCAATTTCACTTATTCACTTATTCGTCGTACACCAGGTAGATTGGTGCTTGGGCTGAGCTTTAGTCTTCAGCCGCACTTGATATTGTAAGCAAACCACCAGGAATTTCGACATGAAACTGGACATGGTATGATAAAAGAGAGATATATTTTTCCAAAATTTTAACTTTTGAAATTTAAATATATTATAGTTTATAAAATACTTTTTGTTAAAAATTGATGTGATAAACATCATTTCTTTATGAAATTTTCATTATTGTTTCATTTTCGTTTAACAAACACAAATACTACTTCGATTTGATTAAATATTTTTACTTATTTTGTTTAAATTACATTAACAAATCATATTATAATCAAAACAAATGCTCACGTAAACATGGCTACGTACTAATCTGGATGGTGTTGCCGTACAGGGTAAAATATTATATAACAATATTAAACAATAAATATGGAAGATTTTTCATTAAGATGTTTCACTTAAGAATACTGTGCAAGGCGAAGCCGGTGTTGGTCCGGCCCAGGGTTACCGCCAACTTGTAAAGAAGTTTCACTTGACTTAGAATTTTTAAGTGAATAACATTTTATTTTTTAAACAAAATTTTTATTTTATTTTTCTGCATATTTATTCATAATTTAGTATCTTTTTTTACTGAGTGGCTACGCCTGCCTTGCCAAAATACAAAAAAACAGGCTCTATACTAAATTATTATTTCACTTAGTAGTCTTCCAACACCAATGTGGACATAATTTTACATTTATTACGCAAAATTAATTAATTTAAAATAGAATTATTAAAGAACTGTATGTCAGCAAGAGAAAAGAAAAGTAGTTTTAGAATTTGGACCTTTTAATGTTTCCATCCATACCAAATTTATTTACGAAAGCCTGAGGCTGAAAACTAAAATTTCCCCGGTGCTTGTGGACAAATATCCTCGTTTTATGCATGCGCTAGAATTATTAAGGGAATGTGCCCTTCCATTGCATACACACAATGACATACATATACGAAGGGGATATATGGCGTTTTTTTCACATCGCGAGACAACTATAAAAAAAAGAATTTATAAATTTCATCCAAAACTGCATATTTATTGTATATTAGCAATATTTTAACAGGTTCTTTTATTACGTTGCATTGCTTTCAGCAGTAAATAATCCTGAAGCCTTCTTGTGGCCCACCCGTTACTATGATATCGTAAACACGTTAATCGAACAGTAGGTGACGCCTGAAGGCATACAGTATTTTGCCATTTTAGTTTGCAGCCAATTTCCATGAATGACTTGTCATTTAAAAAAAAAGGAACCCACGAGGTAGCGGCATAATGGGTAAGTATGGTTATAAATGACGTACATATATAAAAATTGACCTTTCCGTTTATTTTTTAGAGAAGGATGGTTCAACCGTGTTACCCAATCCAACGAAAGTTGTCCAATCGAATACAACTCCTCTATTGAGGAAATACTATTAATTATTCAAGGGACGGTATAAGTGCTTTCCTCATGCGGATCTCGCTGTATATGAATACTTCGAATATGACTGAGACCCTGGTAACACCAGCATCCAATCCGGTTATAAATAAGGCCATAACCACAACATACAGCAGTTCAATATTGCACATGTCAGCCAAATCGAATGCCAGCAGTTCGAGGACCATTGTCCACTATCAATCAATACTGCAAACGTATCTGCCATATCGAGTTTTCCTAGGGCCACATCTATGAATGCTCCGTGAATACAACGTTAACATCAACCGCGGGAAATGCATTAAGGAAATAGATATTTGCATATATTAAAAACAGGGAATATTTAAAAAAACTCATTAGAAAAGGTTAGTATCATGTTAAGGGCTGGGGTAGTTTGGTCAGCGGTGGCAGAGTGTATCAAAGCTACTGACTTACAGAAGGTTAAATCTGTAATGCGCAATGTTCCAAACTACAAATGGACAACCAATAAATCCGGTCAATAAATCAGACAATTTTGTTCAGCTGGCTGGCTCAACGTGTTATAACCTTTTGCTTATTTCCTCGGCTATGGCGGCACCAAGATTCAGCGACAATTCGTTAGAATCGGGCTTTGATGAAAATCTCCAAAAAAGGAACTCAGCAATTCTTTGTAGGACGGTACTGACAAAAAAGTGGCTACTCAGATGGTGATAAGTAATGCGCACACCATCGTTACGTTTTAATCAATAACGAGTAATCTTATTGATTCATTTACAGGGATAGCACGCATTATAATCACCAGTTCTATAATAATGAAGAACACGTTATAATCGCGAAAACGAACAACAACGCCGATTCAGTGCCATTTCCAATAATGATCAGAGCGTCAGCAGTGACGGTAGCAGCATTCGTTTATACAGTGTATACGATCGTTTACGATATTCACAGGAGAAGTTGGAGCCTATTGGCTGTAATTTCAACTCTATCGCCAATTCAAATTGGGATCTACAGTCCCAGCATGCGGCCGATCGCAGCGAGCGCTCCTACATCAATATGTATGAACGTGGTAATAATTATCGCCGAGATAATCGTAATTTTAATAACCATAATAAATTATGATAAACCAAATGGTAATCTAAAAATTATGCAGAACGAGATGTTAGCAATCAGCGATATTACAGCTAAATCCTTCCTAAATCGCAAACAGCAAATGACTATGATGGCAACTACAAACAGTGATACACTTCAACAACATTAAGGCGGTTTATCTGATAGTCGTGAAATTTTACTTAATTTTTGTTATACAATATTTGTAATGACAATCTCTCCGACGAAACTAAACGTTTTTGTCCAGGGACAGTGCGGTCACCTTGTTGTCGTAACAATTGGTTTCATAAATTATGTATTCAGAGATATTCTCTAGAAGGCGGACGTTTATTTAGATGTCCAGTATGTAATAATACAGAAGAGTTTAGAAAGAGTATGCTTAAATGGGGTATTTTTACACACGACGATCCTACAGAGGAGGAAATTTTCAAGAACATGTAAACAATTTAATTGCTTAGAGACCTGAGTTATTTGAACCTCACGACGAAGACGAACCCGTGTTATTGCCTTTACCAAAATTTAATCATGACTAGAATGGTGGCGATGACAGTGATGATTATGACTACGATTATTACGATTACTATCATGATCGCTTTAACAACTACCATTGTTTATCCCCAAAATAGGATAGCAAAGGTTTTTGTATAGGCCTGAAGCGCTTCAGTTGTATAATTAATAGAGAAAATTATTCCTTTCATTGTATTGCAACAGCAAAGTCAAGTTAATGTAGTTTCCAGAAGGTATCACATACTACCTTTTTAACTAGTACCAATTATAAGAAAACTATACCGTCAACAAAGAGGTTCGGTATCGAATGCCTTTGCTTAAAGGGAGTGTCTTTGCTTTTTAGAAACCTATATTTTTTCGATGAAATACCCTTTATTTACGTAGAATGTAAAGGTATCTTCGCTATTATTATGTTTGTTTTGAAAGTTAATGGTTTGAAGATGATCGTAAGCACTTTAATGTTTCCTAATGACAATATCACTGATTGCAGTACAAAGCTTTGGCCGTTATTTTTTATTTACTTATCTCCAGAATTTACAAAATGGAAATTTAGTGCGCTCAATAAAAAAATTACACGCGCTTGTTTTCGTAATTGTTGAGGACATGGATCTCCTTTCGTTTTCGGAGTGATCCCCCTCAGGTGGCAATGTCGCGATTTGCTGCCCAATGTCGCCCAATGTTGCTAACGTTACGCACCAGCAACACCGTTTGAATTAACTAACCGGCTAAAGTAGTCAACAGCGACACATTCAGCTTTAATCGCTTTTCAACCCCCAACGAATCGACATCGCGACCACGGAGCGTTCTTCGTCATTTGCATTTCAATCTTATATTTACTTATATCTTTTTAATTGTAATTTCAAATAATTTCAGAGACCTAGTCTCGTAATAATTAAATGGTCTCAAAGACACTAAGACAATTTGTGTCTAAAAACTTGTACAACGAATTTTAAATCTAAATTATTATTTTTTTCAATAACCCATATTATAACGTAAGAAATTAAATAAACCTGAATTGATACCGTTTACAAACAAAAAGACATAGACTTCTTCATTTCATTGGAAACGGCCCGAATTGGCACCACTGATCTACCCAACGGCAACAGCGGTCATCACACATAATAGAGAAAATCAAACGGAATCTTGAACCGAGCGGTCGTGTGTGAACAAAAACATATAAAAAACTGTGATGTTAAAAATAATAGAAAGTGAACAAAAATCGGTGGAAATTAATGCAAAAAAAACGCAAAACACCAAATAAAGGTGAAATATTGTGTGGGCTGCCCGCTGTGTGAAAAAAAGAAAAAATAGTTAATTGAAAACAAAAAAATTTGTTGATACAAAAAAAAAAAAAGTTTTACAAGAAATAAACGGTAAAAAATTAATGGAAAATAAAACGGAATGTCGAAGCGAGCGGTCGTGTGTGAACAAAAAACATATTACAACAAACTTTGCTGTTAAAACTAATATAAAGTGAATAAAAATTTGTGGAAAATAGTGCGAAAAGCGCAAAACACCAAATAAAAGTGAAATATTGTGTGTGGTGCCCGCTGTGTGAGAAAAAGAAAATAAATAAATTGAAAACAAAAAATTTGATACAAAAAATACTGCAAAAATCAGAAAACAAAAAAAAAATACTAAAATACTCAAAATAAAATTCGAGCGATCACACAAAAAATAAATACGAGTCGTTTAAATGCTTTGAAACTGTGCAGATACAAAAATACGTGAAATTAATTTTTTAAATTGAAAATAAAGTTCAAAAAGTATCTAAAAATACAGTCCTTTAAAATCTGCATGTACAGTAAAACAAAAAGTTTCAACAAGTTTGTGACAAGACTTTATTAAGTGCTTGGATTACAGTTAATAAACCAATAATTAAAACAACAGCATTAAGTGATTTTGAAATAAATTTTTTATTCTTTGAAACCAAATGAGGTAAAGAGGAAAATGCAATTAAAAAATTATAAATATAAGAACTTTTAAGCAAAATGAGTTAAGGTTTTACGTGAATCATCCATCAGTTAATTTCAAAGCAACCACAGAAAAATTGAAGGGTATATTGGATTGCAATAAAACAAGAATTTTTAGCCGCTACATATTTTTGCCTGATCACGAAACGCAACGACCACATCAAGTACAAAACATCAACCAGCGCGTCGTTGGACTATTTAATACGGTCAACAACAACAACCAAGCCGCACAACTACAACAACAACCACCAAGGCTAAGTAAAACCCATGGCGGAGTAAGTACAACCGAATCTTTATCCAATACATACATACATATACCATATACTCGCACATAATAAATTTTATCAAGCCCTCAAAAATTATATAATTATTGGTGCCAACTGTACAAGCTTGTATAAAAAATCCCGTTGGCCACTCCTTCAAATTTGCAATAGCTAAAAAATATATTATACATCTCAGTACCGCTTTTCTCAAAAACGGTTGAAATATACCCTTCAAAAAAATTATATACAAATTAAACTGTACAAGCTTGTATAACATCCAAAAATCCCGTAGGCCACTCCCTCAAATTTGCGGTAGCTAAAAAAATATATAGCATACATCTCAGTACCGTTTCTCTCTAAAACTGTTGACATATACCTATCCAAAAAATTATATACAATTTAAACTATATACTAGTACTACATAGCATATTTGTATACGTATATGCAAAATCTCAATCCCGTTACGGCGCAGCACACTTTTGTACAGCGGGACAAAATTGAATAGTTTTAATCGGAAATCACCACTAAAAACCCAATTTTTCCCAATAAATAAATTTATTATTTATTTGGAATAAATATACACCCAAAAAAAAATTTGTTTTTAATTTTGCATACCCAAATATTTGCACTCAGACGCGCTGAGGCAAATAGACACATTAAATTTTTGCTGCTGGTTAATATAAACCAAATAAAAGCAATTAAAAAAAAAAAAAAAACAAAAAAAAAACACCCAATTTTTTACAATACTAACCCAAATGGTCAACGGACTTGGCGAGTGACAAAACGGAAACCCTACTCAGAGTCAAAATACAGCAGCTGGACAAAAATTGAGATAGCCTCCTAGAAGCATATGACGCTATTTTCATGGCGGACGCATACCCGGAAGTCAGCGAGTCAGTGGAGCAGAAATACGCAAAGTGTTCGGAAAGCTTTCAGAACTGTAAAGCGCAAATTCTAGAAGCAATGTAGCTTTTTACAGCTCCAACACCCACCCAAACAACCCAGCAATCAACAAATACAAACACACACTCAGTTTCCAGTGGGATATGTCTCAAAGTACCAGCATGTGATACTGAAGCATATTACGGAGGCTACGAAGACTGACCGACATTCCGAGACATGTTTACGGCAGTCTATATACCAACCTACAACTCATATAAAAGCATCTCATGAAATCTTTTCATATACCCTGTTGCAACCATATACTAAAGTCGTATATTTTCACTCTTCTCTCCAAGGTCACGACGAGACGCGATATCGATGAAGTGCCGTTTATGCGGCAGGTTGCATTGTCCTGCTTTCCTCGCCATGACACCGGAGGACAGTTATGTGTGCGCAAGGGTGCACCGGTGTTGCATCAACTGCCTGACAACCTCCCATGCGACCAGCGAATGCGACTCAAGGTCTAGTTGCCATCGGTGCACTCTCGGGCATCATACTCTGCTCCACCGGGCGAAGTTAAGAAGGGTAAGCGGTGCAGCGAATGCAGCCAATTCCAGGCCAGCTTTATCCAGCCGGTCTGCCCAGCAGCGGAAGAAGATGCAATAATTGGTGAAAGACGTCCGGACTCTGATTGGCAAGATGGAGAGGGAGATACAGGCACCAACGCCGGGGATGGGGCGCCATGTTGAGGACATGTATCTCCTTTCGTTTTCGGAGTGATCCCCCTCAGGTGGCAACGCCGCGATGTGCTGCCCAATGTCGCCCAATGTTGCTAACGTTACGCACCAGCAACACCGTTTGAATTAACTAACCGGCTAAAGTAGCCAACAGCGACACATTCAGCTTTAATCGCTTTTCAACCCCCAACGAATCGACATCGCGGCCACGGACTGCTCTTCGTCATTTGCATTTCAATCTTATATTTACTTATATCTTTTTAATTGTAATTTCAAAAAATTTCAAAGACCTAGTCTTGTAATAATTAAATGGTCTCAAAGACACTAAGACAATTTGTGTCTAAAAACTTGTACAACGAATTTTAAATCTAAATTATTTTTTTTTCAATAACCCATATTATAACGTAAGAAATTAAAGAAACCTGAATTTATACCGTTTACAAACAAAAAGACATAGACTTCTTCATTTCATTGGAAACGGCCCATTTTTTACCCCCACTCAACATTATACAGTAATAAATCAACAGAGCAAAGAGTAATTGCGGCGGATCAAGAGTGCAATATGCTGTCGGGTATCATAGCAAGAATTACTACAGAAACTGTTTTCTATCCATGGGAACCTGTGTTGCATCGTATGCTGTTGCAGAATACGAACACCATTATAGATAATTTGGATACTGGAACTACCGTAATGCCAATATTTACTTATTTTAAAGGGACAAAGGGTTGTTTTAAAACTACTTTCGTTGTTCTTGTAGGTTAGCTACCTACTAAGAAAATATAAAGAAACTAGCTTTTACCCGCGGCTTCGCTCGCATTAAATCCATCCAATAAGAGATCATTATAGTACAAACGGATAAATATAAAGAATATATTTTATTGCTTGAGATTATCTATTTGAAAAAATTACTACATGCAATGAAGTTTCAAATTTCAAAGTATACTTTATTGAATCAAGACAACAAATATTAAAATATATATGTCACTATAAAGAAAATAAATAATTTGGAATGGTAACATTGAAAATATAAAATGCAGATTATTAGTCAAGGATATTTCTATAAACTATTGTATATTGTACGTTTTTCCGTTGGGTGCAAATTTGTGTAAATTCCGGGCATTAGACACACGCGAACAGGCTACATATAGTTGACCATGAGAAAAGCATGACTTTTCTAAATGCACTCCTTCTACCTGTAATGTCTGTCTTTGTGCTTTGTTTATAGTTACAGCAAAGCTAAGTTTGACGGGAAACTGAACTCTTTTAAATTGGAATGGAAGGTCAGTGGGAATAATTGGAATCCGAGGTATGATTACACTTTTTCCTTTACCGACACCTGTTAAAATAGTAGCACCAAGTATATTCTGTCCCAATTTCGTTATCCGAAGTCGTGTTCCATTACATAGCAGAGGAGCATTTAAATTTCGCATAAGCATTACTGGTACATTTAGTTTTAACTGAAGCTTATGTGATGGTACACCCGACAATTCAAGTGAATTTAAAAACTCAACAGGATATGAGGTACTTAATTCTGTATCCATAATTGTATCCATTGATAAATATTCCACCATTTCCCCTTCCACCTCTTTTAAAATGTCATTGTTGATTCTATTAACAACTTCATTTTTTCCTGAATCCACGTCATTATGAAGATGCACTCTCATATTTGTTTTTAGGCTCAGCTTTTCAACTCTCGACCATAAGCTCGATGATTTTAAGCATGCTTGAATTTCATCTGCTGGTGTTCCTCTCTGAATAACAGAAGAAATAACAATGAAGAAAAATTCAAAATAGCTGAAGGTTATATAGTGTTTAGTCTCCATAGTATAGTAAATTGGATAGCTGAAAGTATAGTGTACGAGAGACCCCCGGTGTCCTTGACGACGATGCAAAAAACCGCACTCTTCTAACACATCCGGTTACCGAGCAATAGGACGTCTTAAATATCACCTTAAACGAAAATGTAATAGGCGCTCAGCAAATAGATGACCAGGCCACCACCATACATGTACGTATGTATGCTCACATTTTATGGCCACCATACATGTAGATATGTATGCTATATACTGTATACTCCCATACACACATACCACACTACTCTCAATGCAGCTACATATTTAAAAAATGATTTTTTTTATTAAATATAAAGTAGCTTATGTTCATTCTGATACCTCCAAGAGTATGTGTACAAAGTTTCATGATGATCGGTTAAGTAGTTTTTGCGTGAAAGCGCAGCAAACAAACCGACTTTCGCATTTATAATATTAGTATAGATATATGCCTTTTTGCGAAGTACATTTATGTAAGTAAATATACAAACTACTTTAGTGTCGTTCATTCCAAATAAATATTTTAAAATTATACCATTGCTCGCTTACGTGAAACAAAAAAGTAAATATTTGGTTGCTTCTATTCTGTAATTTTTCTTAATTTTACAGAGATTCCATTACTTACATTACATTACTTACATTACAGAATCCTTCGATGTAAATTACAATTCTCTTGAAAATTGGATGTACATACATTTTGTGTACGTGTATGTACCATATATATGTAGACTTAGATTAATTCTAAATTAACGAACTTTGATGAAGGGCTTTGAGTTTTTGCCATCGGTTTACGATAGAGGCAGGACTATCATTAGCCTCTCTTTCGGGTGGAGCTAAAAGGTGTCCACCAACCAGGAGTTGACCTGGAGTAAGCGACTCCCAGACAGGTGGCTCATTCGAAGAGGGACTCAGAGGTCGTGAATTGGGACACGACTCTATCCGACATAGAAGGGTAGAGAACTCTTCGAATATGTGCCTATTGCCTGACGCAATCTTTTTCAAGTGGTTTTTAAAAATTTTTTCATCCCGTTTCCCACAACCGACCCATGCAAATAAAATGCCATGAGAGCATCTGATGGGTGTATCTAGTGTGCTATTGCGAGCATCTTGTACCAAGCTTTTGAATTCTGATCGCAAAGACCGTGATGCTCCGACCATTGTCGAAGTTGATATTCTTTGCGCGCCTTGCTACGTGTTGAGGACATGAGTCCTTAAAGGGTTAATGCAGACCCCCAAAAGATAGAAGGTTGGCAACGTGTCGCCATGCCTCGCTGACTCTTTGATTTAAAAAGAATGTTTTAATACATTCTCAAACCAACCGTAAGGCGTAAAAATCAGCAATCACCAACAGTTTTTCTATATCATATGTACTCGTAGATCAATCAAATTTTAAAATATTCAATTAATATTAAATAATATTAAATGTTTAAATATGCCAAGAGCCACGAATAAGAGGCAAAAACGAGCAGCATACTGGTGGACTGAGGGTATAGCGCAACTAAGGAAAACGTGTCTTCGCCTTCGGCGGGTCTATACAAGGAACAGACGAAGAGGCAACGCAGCTATAGAAATGGAAATGTACCACGCTGCGAAAAAAGAACTTAAACGTGCCATCGAGAATAGTAAAAAAGAAAAGTGGGAAGAGCTACGTAACGAACTAAATAGGGATCCATGGGGGCTAGGGTACAGAGTAGTGATGAAAAAACTCGGCGCTAGGTCACCACCCCCAGAATTTAACGGACACAAAATGGATCAGATTGTTAAGGCTTTATTTCCAGCACATGAGATACGGGAAGAACAAGCAACAATGGAGAACCTCCCTATAGAAACACCTTGTTTTACTACCGAAGAGCTACAAATAGCGGCAAGTAAGCTTAAGCGAAATAAATCACCAGGTCCCGATGGCATACCCGCGGAAGTACTGAAAGTAATTGCCCTAGAACGGCCTAATTTACTTCTAAATATGTTTAATGCCTGTCTGAAAAGAGCACTATTCCCAGAAATCTGGAAAAGACAGCAGCTGGTACTCATTAGTAAGGGGAAAGGAAACCCAGACAGTCCATCGGCATACCGGCCTCTCTGCATGCTGGACACTGCTGGAAAGCTTCTGGAAAGACTGCTAAAACCGAGATTAGAAGCAGCTATTGCTAGTGCTGGAGGGCTCTCAAAAAAGCAATACGGTTTTAGGCCTGGTAGATCAACACTGGGAGCAATCGAGAATGTCATTAAAAGCGTAGAAAAGGCCCAACAAGGGTTTCATAAGCAAATAGTCCTACTAGCCACATTGGGCGTTCGAAATGCCTTCAACAGTGCACAGTGGAAGGATATGATCGCAGCCTTAGAGAATAAATTTTCCATCCCCCGGTACCTCAGCCTAATGATGAGGAGCTACCTTAGAGACAGGGTCTTACTCTACGAAACTACCGATGGGCAGCGAAAACACAAGGTGACGGCAGGAGCAGCGCAGGGCTCTATCCTCGGGCCAGACCTCTGGAACGTCAGCTACGATGGCATATTAGACCTTGAGATGCCTGAGAGCACATATCTGGTGGGATATGCTGACGACATTACCGCTATAATTACCGCGCGCGATACAGAAGACGCACGCAGGAAGCTAAATCAAGTAATGATAAGAACAAAGATGTGGCTGGACCAACACGGTCTTAAACTCGCAACAGAAAAAACCGAGTTGCTGCTATTAACTATGAAACACATACCTCTGGAAATAGACATGCACACAATCGCGGATACGCTGAGATCCAGAAGAGTTGTTAACTATCTAGGTGTAAGACTAGACCCTAGACTGAGCTATTGGGCACAAATCCAGCATGCCGCAGCGAAAGCCTCCAAAGTCACATCCCAGCTCAGTAGACTAATGGCTAACATAGGAGGTCCAACACAAGAAAAAAGGAAGCTCATCATGGCGGCAACCCTTAACATCCTACTCTATGGAGCCGAGCTATGGGCGGACTCGCTCAAGAAGAAAAATAGACGAATGGTACTGGCCAAAGTATACCGCACAGCGGCTTTGAGGATAGCGTCGGCATACCGCACAGTATCAGGGGAAGCCATAGCTGTGATAAGCGGAAGCATTCCCATTGACCTATTGGCAGCCGAAAAGAAAAGAAACTGGACGCTCAAAAAAATGAGGAACCAAGGATGCACTGTTAATACAAACAAAGAGGACATAAGGAAAGAAACCCTGAACCAGTGGCAATCCCGATGGGAAGAAGGAATACATGGACGATGGACAGCCAAATTAATAGCAGACGTCAGAACATGGACAACCAGGAAATTCGGGGAAGTAGACTACTACATTACCCAGATGTTGTCTGGTCACGGATACTTCAGGAAATATCTGCATAAAATAGGGAAAGCTGAAAATCCGTCATGCATTTATAACGATGCTGACGAAGATGACGCAGAGCATACAATCTTTCAATGCACCCGCTGGCAAGACGCGAGAACCAGGCTTGAAAACACAGTTGGAGAACTAAGAGTGGATAACATTGCCTCAATTATGTTACAAAGTGAAGCAAACTGGGCAAAAGTAAGGGAGTTCGCAGAAAAAGTACTACGAGCGAAAAAGCGGGACCTGGACGCAGGTGGCGAGATGTAATCTCACTATGAGAAAAATGGAACGCCACCCTGAAGTAATGCGAAAGCGGTTCTAGGGTGAGCGACGGTTCCCTAGAGGAGAGTTTTTTAGTGACCTGCAAGTGGCACATACCATTGATGTGACGACACAATGATGATGCGGAAGGCGGCATTTTTCTTCTCCTCACCCGCAAAAAAAAAAAAAAAAAAAAGAAAAAAATGTTTAAATATCTCATTACAAAAAAAAAAAAAAATTTGCTAAAATTAAAGAAAGAAAAAGCGCTACGTAATCAAAAAAAGATATGTATATAAATTAATATTAAGAAAAGAAAAATAAAAATAAACCCAGTGCACAAAAAGTTAATAAACAGCAAAAAATAATTTTCAACGTGCATCACACAAATAAAAAACATTGAAACTTGATACAAAATTTTTTAAAAAGTTTATAAGAATTAAAATTAAATTAAACAAAAAAAGCCTTAAAATGCTACAAGAAAAAAGGTACAGAAAGAAAATTATATTGTAAAAAAAATTACAATAAATTATTGCAAATAAAACCAAAAATCCAAAAAAATTATTATAATAATAATTTTTAGTAATCATCTCACGATAGCGAATACCATTCACAGTAACTGCCTGACCGGCCTCATTTTGGAAAAAATACGGCCCGATGATGCCGCCAGCCCATAAACCGCACCAAACAGTCACTCTTTGTGGGTGCATTGGTTTTTCGACAATCACTCTTGGATTCTCATTCGCCCAAATGCGGCAATTCTGTTTATTAACGAATCCACTGAGGTGAAAATGTGCCTCATCACTGAAGATGATTTTCTTCGAAAATTTTCATAATAAGTCTGGATAACTTTAACACGTTGTTGGATTGTGTATCTCTCCATGGTTCAAATTGAGTAAGTCTGAAATAGAGAAATGTCAAATTAAATTCGGAAAAAAACTTGGCGTTTAGGTGTGGTTCACATTCAACATCGGCCCTTACAATTTAACCACCCTTTATATGATAGCAAATAAAAGGTTAATAACATAGAAGATACTAAAATTGTGAAAAAAGATTAAAAGTTAAAACGAAAACACATATATATATTCAGTAAAAATTAAAGAAAAAAGAGAAATAAGTGTGCAAAGTATAAAATGTATATAGTCCTACAACAAACAAAAATAATGTGCCTCAAGTGAGTGAAACTTTAAAACAAAAAAAAAGGAGTATTAAGTACATACATACACTTATACAAGAGTGTATACACGATAGTGGGTCCAAACACTACACAAATTAATAAAAAGTAAAAATTTAGGAATCCAAAAATTTAAATTAAACAAAAATATATATGTATATACGAGTATGACATATGTACATATACATATTGTATATAAATGGATATATTACGAAAATTGATATGAAAAACGGAAAACGAATGAGCTACACCAACAACAACAACAACATTTACAAGCTAAGTAAAACCCCAAAACAATAATGAGTATGGCGGAGTAAGTACACATCATCATTACATAAAACAATACATACATTACAATTATTAAAACCCGCCTTCACGATATGCAGTCCACTATTGAAGCTATGTCTCAGGTGATCGAAGTTCTAAAGTCAGCAGGATTTCCATTAAAGAAAATTACGGCCAACCACCTAAGCATTTTAGAATCCATTCCACACTCAGATCTACTAGACGTAGATTTCTTGAAGTTTCACGACACAAGCTCGACAAAAACCCTCGAAATTCAATGGAATGCGCTGATCGATACCTTCTCTTATCCTTTTGACCCTATACCTTCCACAAACGCGAGCACCAAGCGTCAAATCCTGTCAGCGGTAGCGAAACTCTTTGACCTTTGATTATGGCCAAAATCCTCCTCCAACAACTCTGGATGGAGGGAACGGATTGGAATGAAGCAGTCAAACCCGGTGCCTTACATAAATGGAACTCCTTTAGAGAAAATCTTCCAGAAATCAAGCTCATAGAAATACCCAGGTGGGTGCAGTTCACGCCAACTCAGAGCTTTAAAATTCATGGATTTTCGGACGCCTCTGAAAAAGCATTTTATGCATGCGTCTATTTAAGAGTTCCACTAAACGAAACTCTTTCGCAACCTCATTACTCGCCGCCAAAAGCAAGGTAGCACCACTCCAAACGGTCAGTCTGCCCAGATTAGAGCTCTGCGGAGCAGTTCTCCTTTTTAAACTTGTGAAGCAAATTCAATCAGAACTTAACATGCCTTCGCATAAAACAACCTTATGGACAGAATCCTCAATAGTATTAGCATGGATGGAGAAGCCCCCACATACATGGAAAACATTTGTGGCAAACAAATTTTGGATAGCGTTAATAACTGCTGAGTGATTTTAGTCACTACAATCCAGCAGACTTAGGAAGCCCCAAGATCTGGCCACAAGCACTCTTTGGTGGAGGGGGCCATCATGGTTATCTAAACCGAATGCTCGATGGCCACCAAACTCCAGGCCGCATACATCTAATACCTCAGAGTTGAGAGGACTGGAATCTTTTCATACCACTGAAGACACAAACATACTTGAAAGATTCTCTTCTTTACCACGTGCACTAAGAGTCGTTGCATACATATATCGATTCATTAATCATTGCAAAGGGCTTCATATAGCCAACACCCAGGTACTATCCCAAGAAGAACTTACTGAAGCTAAGTATAAACTGATAGCTCAAACGCAACGAAATTATTATAAAGACGAAATCTCATTACTCGAAGCAAGTAAGCAAAAAGGGTACACTCCTTACCCTCAACCCAATGCTGGATAAGATGGGCATTATGCGTGTAAATGGACGCTTAAAATATGCCACACTTAGCTACAATGAACGCCACCCTATTATAATCCCAGATAACTCGTGATTTTTCTCTCTTTTCCTACATTTTCTTCATTCTACTCTGCTTCATGCTCAAAAGCAGCTTATGACCCGAATATTACAACAGGAATACTTCATCCCACGCTTAAACAGAAAATAAAAAAAATGTATCTTCCACTGTAAGGCTTGCACAATATATAAACATCGGATCAGAAACGAAAATAATGGCAGCGCTACCCCCAGAAAGAACCACATTTACATTACCATTTCATACCAGTGGTGTTGACTTCGCTGGCCCATTTCTTATTAAAACGTCACCGCTTCGTAAGGCGATTTGCTTAAAGGCATATGTATGTGTTTTTGTGTGTTTTTCAACCAAGGCCATACATTTTGAACTGTGTTCAGATCTCACAACGGGTTTAAAGCCGCATTTACCCGATTCACAGGTCGTCGCGGCCCACCACACAAAATTTTGTCAGACAACGGAAAGACATTTGTGGGAGCGCAGCGAGCCATGCAAAAGGATTTGGTTGAATTCCTAAAGAAAACATCTTCCGACATCATTGAAAAATATTCCGTGCATAGATTTTCTTGGGATTTTGTACCACCCTACTCTCCTCATATGGGCGGCCTCTGGGAGGCAGCCGTCAAGAGCTTTAAAACTCATTTGATTAAAGTTGCAGGAAATCAAAAATTCTCCTTTGAAGAATTCTCTACTCTTTTAATTCGAATTGAAGCCGTATTAAACTCCAGACAGAGGCCCCCTATGTCTCAAGATTCAAACGATTTGCTACCGCTTACCCCGGGAAATTTTCTATGTGGAGCTCCCATCATAGCACCACCTGATCCGGACGCCAAAGTACTCCCTCCTATCAATAAATGGCAAGACTAAAGGTTCTTCTCCACCAATTTAGCGTTCGTTGGAAGAACGAATATTTGCAAGACTTACATCGAAGACAAAAGTGGAAAACAACGCAACGAAACTTTAAGGAAGAAGACATGGTCGTCATTAAAGATGGCTGGCTTCCTCCAACCAAATGGTGACTGGGTCGCAACACTCGACTATTTCCTGGACAAGATGGAAATGTCCGTGTTGTAGATTAAAGAACTCAGCATGGAGTCATAACCCGAAGTATCGTCAAACTGTGCCTCTTACCCCCTGTCTACCTATGATAGACTTCAAATCCAACACAATACACTGTCAGCTAATCAAAAATGTCTACCCCATTTACCCATATGTATACACATACATATACACCATATTTATGTACCAGTTACTACTTGCACATACGTGTATTCCACCCATATTACAAAATCACTTCTGATGATCTAATACTAAAGTCCTCTTTTCCGGTTGGGTGGCCGATTGCACACCCTGCGTTTGTGCCCCGCATTTCGTGCGATGGATGCACGTGGACGCTACGAATGTGCAAGGATGCACAAAAGCTGTGTAAACTGTTTGACAATGTCCCACACAACCGGAGCGTGTGAGTCAGAAGCCAGCTGCCATCGGTGTGGTTCGCTTACCATACTCTTCTCCATCGATAGAAAAGCCAGCGCCAATCTCTGCGGAAAAAGGGTGCGTTCTGAGATAATCAGCCGGTCAGCTCAACAACGTACCAAAAGGCTGCGACGATAGGTTGCTGATGCACGAAAGGCCAATTGAGAAGGAGCTTCTGCAACTTGCACCGAGGCAGGCGGGGGGGCCATGTTGAAGACATGAGTCCTTAAAGGGTTAAGGCAGGCCCACAAATTTGGTAGGTTGGCAACGATGACTCGTTGACTCTTTGATTTAAAAAGATTTTTTTGAATACATTCTCAAACCCACCATCAAGGCGTAAAAACCAGCAATCACCACCATTTTTTTTTATGTATTCGTAGATCAACAAAGTTTTAAAATATGCAATTAATATTAAATAATATTAAATGTTTAAATATTTCATTACAAAAAATTTTAATTCATATATAAAGAATACGAAACAAAAATATATAAATCATTTCTTCCAGAATGTACATTAAAAGAAATTGAAAAATAAACGACACTAGAATTGAATTCATAAATAAAAAAAATATTTCCATTATTTTGTAAGGAAATAAATACTATGAACCTAGAAAAGGCTGCTAGAAAGGATGAGGTACTCAGATCACTGGTTGCTTCTAAATAAATCGTATTTGTTGAAAAACAAACGAAAATGCATACATAACATTTATAAATGCGAGATCCTCTGCCGCAAAAGCTTCTAATCTCGAAAGGACCTGCGAAATTCACGCCGGTGACCGTGAATGCGGGTGAGAAAGAAATGCATTCCTGAGGAAGATTGCCCATTAGCTGGGATTGGACCTGCTTCTTGTAGATTGTACAGATTTTACAGTTGTGGATGATGGACCGGATCAAGATTTCTACTCTGGGAATCCAGTATTGCGTACGGATAAGATGTAACATTAGTTGGACATATCGTGGAAGAATTGGACAGTAAGACGGGAAAGTTTTCAGTCATATGGAAGGACAATTGGATTGCGCTCGCTGCATGATAAGTTTAGCGATGCACCAAGACGTCCTCCAGCTCTTAGTATCTCGTTGTTGCCTATGAAGAGATTTAAGGGCAAAAGTTCAATCCTATTATCAGCTGGTTTTCCAATTTTCAAATTCACGTACTCGCCTTTAAAAAAGTACTTCTGATAATTTGTTCTCGCTTAATAGAACTAGTTTCTTTAATTTCTTTAAGAACCTCATAATATATGAAATAACTCTCAAAGCTCTCGGTAAATTTGAAAATCTGTCTAGTGTGGCAATGAAACTATTAACACTTGTTCCGTGAACATGCACCCTTTTTTCTTCAATTTCCATCTCAGAGTTGTTACATTGTCGTGGACATTTAGAGTTGTCTTCTTGTAGCCAAGAAGGTCCTTTACACCACAAGAAATTGCTGCTTAATTCCTTCGCAGACAATCCTCTGCTGGCTAAATCCGCCGGGTTCGAGGCGGATTCAGCATGATGCCAGCTTAGGATTCCTACCTTTTTCACAATGACTTCCGGATCCAGGCTAAGACTATTGTTGAATCAGTCCAGAGACTCATTTTTATTTGCCTTAAGTCCAAGTTGTCTGTTACCAATTCCACGAGTTCTGCTAATAAGACTGCTTCACAGAGTTCCAGGCGTTGCGTTCGAGGCGCTCATAAAAGGCATATTTGGTTACATCGTCCTTCTCTTCGGTCGGGGCGTGGGCGCAATTTAGGGTGGTGTTGAAAAATTTTGTCTTGATGCGAATTGTGACGTTCATCCACCGGAGTGAATGCCAGTACTCCGCGATGGAATCTCTCCCCCACCACGAATCCGACACCAAATTTGCGCTCCTTTATATGACCGGTGTAGTAAATTTCACAAGGATCCACCTTCGTCCGTCCTTGTCCCGTCCATCGCATTTCTGGGACGGCAGTGATGTCAGCCTTTAATTTTATGAGGACATCAAAAAGCTGGGCAATAGAACCTTCCCAATGAAGGGACCGGATATTCCAGATTTATGCCCTAAAATCGTTATCCTTACAACATTTTCGGGGGTTGTAATCAAATGGCAATTCTCTCATCCGAGGCTGGAATTGATTTTTCATTGGAATTAAGTTTTTCATGTGGTGGGTCCCAAACTCTACACACAGCCGCATGGGGTTCGCCTTCACACTTTAGCTCGCCTCAAAAGGGATGTTTGTTGGCTACCCAGGGGATATGTGGTCTAAGACCGGAAGTCGTAAGCTGGTTGAACCATATGCAAAAGAATCGTTTTTGGCCACTCCCAGTTGAATGGCAGTCAAAAACTTCCCTCACTTGCGTGAACTTCTGCACATGGCCCCATCCCAGCCCCTGACCGGATAAAATCTGGGTCAACTCCGGTGCGTAGAACCGACTTTCTTGAGAGTTGTCAATAAGTGTGGTGAATGTCTGTAGTTCTTTTGAGTGGCCATAGAATTAGGGTAACGTGTTCAGGTATTTCAAAGGTCTGATGGTTGATCTGTCAATTGGGCTTTCAGCCTGTTCTGACATTTTTAGTTTTTGTTTTTAAAATTTGTTTAATTAGGAAAAATTAAAAAAAAATTTCTCTCTCCTCATTGTTTTCCTTCCGATCTTATACTCCAATGCGTTTTCCTCTTTAGCTTTGTATTTCAAATAATTTTTTCTTGCTTTAATTTTTATCAATGTTATTGTACATAGAAATACTTCCATTTTTTTGATTTCTTGTTCTCTGGACGTATATAGTATTCTTCTTTCAATTTCTAACTCCATGATTATTTTGTCTGTTGCATACGTTTAATACAATAATATTAATAATAATAAAATAGGTATACTCAGTTAATGAAATCAAATTCTTACTTTCTGATACTGCTGTTTGCTGGTGTTGAAAATTATATTGTTGTCTGCTTGGACCTGGGTTTCCACCGTTGGGTTGAGAGTTGATTAGGACGTATATCCAAGGGTTTGTTCTTGTAGTTAAAAATTTCTTAACTATTGAGTTTGACGGGATTGCAGAGATAATTCAATATTTATTTAGAGATAAAATACAAGTTGATCTTCACTCTACGAGGTTTTAATCCAGAAGAAAGTTTTAAGTTACAAAAAGAATAAAAGAACAAAGCATAGACTAATAATTATACATATGAGAAAATGACAGTTTATAAAGAATAGAATGACATGCATAGTGTTGGGTAAACGAATATCTCCAACACGCCCTCTCAATATGCAGGTCAGTAAATGGACAAACCAAATCCGTTAAGACATCTTTCGTGATTTGCTCGCGCTAATGGTTTCGTCATCACATCGGCAATCATCTCCCGAGTAGGTACATGCTTCAATGAAAATAACCCTGCGCTAATGCACTCTCTCACAAATTGATGTTTGATATCAATATGCTTGGTACGCGCGTGAAAAACGGGATCATTAGCCAAACACTGCGCACCTCTTTTGTCCACATAAATTGCTACATCAGCAAGTTTTTGGAGACCAATCTCATTTAAGAGACTACGCAAATACACTGCTTCTTTCGCTGACTCTGCCAAGCTCACATATTCAGCCTCAGTACACGAAAGAGCGACTGTACGTTGTTTTTGTGACTTCCAACTTATCACAGCACCGCTGAGCAAGAAAACGTAGCCCGTGTAGGAACGACGATCAGTTGTGCAGCCTCCCCAATCAGCATCGGCGTACCCTATTTGCGTTAAATCGGATTTTCTATACACCAAGCCTCTATGAGCAGTACCGGCAAGCTACCTTAAAACACGTTTGGCAGCATTCCAATGACATTTCGATGGATTAGTGACAAACTGCGCTAGTCTTGATACGGTATTTGCTATATCTGGCCTTGTAGCGACGGACATATACATAAGAGCTCCAATTAATTCCCGATATGGACAGGCTTCATTAATTGGATCATTATTATCAAAATTCATATGTAACTCTGATAGTGCAGCTACCGGGTTGCACTGACTCATTCCAAATTTCTTTAACAATGCTTGTATGTAGCCCCTTTGCTTTAAAGTAATTATACCATCCTTTTGATGAATCTCTAGCCCGAGACAATATTTTGCTCTACCAATGTCCTTAATTTCAAAACATTTCAAAAGTTTTTGTTTTAAATTATGAATAATTTTTACCTCACTTGACGCAATAAGTAGATCGTTTACAAATACAAGCATTAAAACTAAATTTTTCTCCAAGTATCCATGTAATAAACATGATTAATTTTCAGTGGGCTTTAACCCCATACTTATAAGCTTCGACTTAAGTTTGGAATACCACTGTCGACCAGCTTGCTTAAGGCCATACAGAGCTTTCTTAAGTCGACAAGCGTTGCCACCTTTGTCTATTTCATTCATCATTTTTGATGCTTTACTACCAACGTCACTATTTTTATCAAATTTCACTTTTAATCGCTGTAAAATGTCATACAAATTATTTGGCACCCTCATGAGCACCTTTTCACTCAATGTTCCATTTAGATATGCACTTACAACATCAAACTGCCAGATAGTGAGATTGAAATGGGCCGACAATGCAAGTAGCAACCGAATCGATTCTAAACGTTCTACCGAAGCATAAGTATCAGTATAATTTATACCATATTTTTGACCGCACCCTTTTGCTACAAGACGTGCTTTACGTCGCTCAATGTTACCGTCGGGCCCATACTTATTTGTCAAAACAAAACGGCATCGCCTATATTTTTGTTGTCATCAATTTTAACAATATCCCATGTATCATTTTTAATAATATTCCTTACTTTCACTTCCAATGCGTCGCGCCACTCCTAGCTCTCGGGCCCACTTAAAGCATCTTGCAAACTAATCTCAGCAATACCAACAAATACATCATCGTCATCTGCACTATCATTGTTGCTATCGTTACGCCCTGTTTTCTGCGATGGCTCTGAGTTAACACGACAACGGAACAATTTTCGAGGTCTCCCTCTATTCCCCATTCGCATCAGCTTTGGTCTACCTGGCGCTCTCCGAACTTCTTCTACTTCACAATAAGCATCTGTTGTTGGTTCATTCGATCATCGGTTTGAGAATGAGTAAAATCTACAAATTCACGACAATCGCTGTTACTCTCTTCAGGAATTTTAAGTGGCACCAGCAGGTCATTGATGTCATTCGTTGGAATCGAAAATAGTTGCTGTTCACTAACAAACCGGATATCACGTGCACATATAACTTTATGTGCTTTCGGTATCCCCACACGGTAACCCTTCGTTTCTCTGGGATACCCAACAAACACATCTTCATCACATCTCGGCGCCAGCTTATTTTTATCAGGTATTTCATCAAGCACCATTACCTTTGATCCAAACGATCTAAAGTGTTTAACATTTGCTTTTTCCTTATTTAGACATTCATATGGCGATTTCCCTCCTAATGTCCGGGATGGACATCTGTTTCTTATTTGGCAAGCAGCGGCTACAGCTTCTGACCAAAAACAATTACTGAGGCCAGACTGCAATAACAAACACCTAGTCATATTTAGCAGTGTTCTATTCATTCGTTCTGCGACCCCATTTTGTACAGGCGTTCTTGGAACACTTAGTCGTCGAGCTATGCCAGTTTCTAAAAGATACTTCTCAAAATCATTATTTAAATACTCACGTCCATTGTCGGACTGCAGGCATTTAATTTTTAATCCTGTCTGTCTTTCCATAAAACTCTTGTATAGCTTGAAGGCTTCGAAAACGTCTGAGCAGTAAGTATATTTCACACCACCTTGTACAATCATCAATGAAGGTGACAAAATATCGCGCTCGTCCAATGGATTCTTCTCTGAACGGTCCAACAACATCAGAATGTATAATCTTCAACGATTCTGAACACGGCACCCGACCTCTATTGAACGGTAATGCAGACATTTTACCCAATATGCACACCTCACATTGTACCAGCTGCTTCATGTCGCCAACATTAGAAACAGGAACAATACCATCTTTTATCAATTTTGTTAAATCAGCCGCGTTTAGGTGACTCATCCGATAATGCCACTTCAACAGTTCGGAACACTTCGGCTGGACATAAGCACATTCGCTACTTTCTCTTGTATAATATACGTCGCCCTTACGATCAGCAGTCAACGTGATTTCACCATCTGCATTAGATACAAAAGCACCATCTTTGGTAAATGTCACTTTGTGGCCTGTCACTGATAAATGCACCGCACCTTTGCCTCGTACATCTGCAAACGCTTGTTGACTTGCCAAATTCAACTTAGCTTTGGGTGACATTTTCATCATGTTAAACATGTATTTGTCACCGCACAGGTGGCACTATCCAATACCCAAGCTCGTCTTCCACGTATGTATGTCCTCAAGAAATTTTTCTTCTATTGCAGAATGGTATGCTGCATACGTCCCATCGACGCAATACGCCGAATGCTTGGAATTGTTAGATTCTTTTTCGTGATCATCACTATCACGTCTAGCAGAACAAAATCTCGCTTTGTGCTCTAGTAAGCCGCATTTAAAGCCGATTCTGCTTATCTTGCACATGTGATTTCGCAGCCATAGCTATTACTGTATGACCGGCTGATTGCTTACGTGCTTCGCTCTCCTCGATTATTTTAGTACTTCAGCTGTTGGTAGCTCATCGCGTGACTCTATGGCGCACCGAAAGTTTTCATACGTAGATGGCAAACTATACAAGAGCATGATAGACAAAAGATCACCGTTGATCTGTACGTTCATACTCTCCAACTTGTCTACCGCATCGAAAAATTTCGCTATGTGCTCTTTTACGTCATCGCCTTCGTCTAACTTCTGCAACATCAACTGCCTCAATAATGTTGCTTTTCGCGCCGGACCTTTCGACGCATAAATCGATTCTAGTTACAGCCAAACTTCACGTGAAGTCTCACATCCTCTGACTTGCTTTAATTCAGATTGCTGAATTGCCAAAACCAAATCTGCTTTAGCTTTCTTGTCAGCCTTCAACCAAACGCTCTTCGCTGCAGTATCAGTTTCTGCCGGTATTAAATTTGAACCATTCACGTAGTCCCACAAATCGTTCTTAATAAGTAATGCTTCAACCTGCATGCTCCAAGTGTCGAAGTTTTCCTTAGAAAGCAACTCGATGCGCGAAGAAGTATTCAAAGTTATTACTTCAGTTGTCTCACAGCTCTTGATGATTTGATCGGCTTTAATTTCTGGCAAACTGGCTTCTGAATCCTCAATATCACTCATTAGACATACCTACAATATCTGAAAATAAATATTATTTCGCGAATCTGGGCCCATAACCTGACGGGATTGCAGAGATAATTCAATATTTATTTAGAGATAAAATACAAGTTGATCTTCACTCTACGAGGTTTTAATCCAGAAGAAAGTTTTAAGTTACGAAAAGAATAAAAGAACAAAGCATAGACTAATAATTACACATGTGAGAAAATGACAGTATATAAAGAATAGAATGACATGCATAGTGTTATGTAAACGAATATCTCCAACAGAGTTAAAGTTTGTTGGTTTTATAAAATTTGAATTGATGAATTATTATTTACACTAAAGGTAATGTTTTATAAGAATATATCTTTATATCTCCCTTTTTCTATCTTATATATACGTATGGATATCTCTTTATATCCTTTTTTTCTGGGAGAATATGTTCTTTATTTTTTTTCACTAGCTTGGGCTTATAAGGAGATATCTTTATATCCTGGCTTTTGTATGAATGTATCTTTATATTCTTATTTTCACTTCTATGTTTTGATAAGGATAAATGAATTCATCCTTTTCTTCCCTTTTTTTCGTTGTTTTTTTCGAGGATATATGTTTATCCTTTTTCCCGTCACTGATATTGAGATATAAATTATCCGCCTTTTTTTTAATAAAAAAAAAGCTTTGCGAGGATACCCGGATCCTACCGACTGCGCCACTTTATCTTTCAATTCGAGGAGCAACGAAAAAAATAAAACACTTAGTTGGAAGTTTGTCAACAGAAAGTGTCTCTCTTCATTTTCTACTTTCCCAAATACTATTATTTTGTTTATTGATGAATTTGTTTTTTGCAGCTATTATAATTCCAAAGCAATTTTATATTTTTGATAGCGGAAATGCACCTGAACAAAGTGCAACATAAAGTCAATAAATTATTACTGCGTTTTTATTACTACAATTTCACTGATTAAAATAAGCCTAATAAATCTTAAGATATTTGCCTGGTGTATTTTTGTTAGCGGAAATACAGCTGAACAAAGTGCAATATCAAGTAAATAAATTATTGCTGCGATTTTATTATTACAAATTGATTGGTTAAAATAAGCATAATAATTCTTAAGAAATCTAACTGGTGCATTTTGTTAATTGTTGCGATTTTGTTTGCGGAAAGTGTGACAATTCTTTGGAAAGAATACAATTAATTAATTAATTAATGTACACGTATGTATAGTTTAATTATGGGGAACCACACTTTTTTGCAGCGGACAAAGTATTGGAAATAATTATTAAAATTCTTAAGAAGTTAAAATAACATGCATATGTATATGTGTATGACCAAAATAATGTTAAGGGGAAAGGGGCAGACACTATAACAATACATCTGATTTTTCCAGTTTCCAGTGATTGGCTTGGCCTCCTTGAAACAGGAAATTATTCCGAATGCAGTAGTGGCAATTGAGGATATGTTCTTGCAATGTATACCAGAGATGTACCTTTTCTTCTGTTTGTACCGGAAATATAGTTCAAGCACGACTAACACTCAGCAAGAATGTACTTGTGACTTTTTCCAAATCAGCGGGACAGCAAATGGCATAACGGCTTCATATTTCTTCCGTACTAACAATTAATGGCGATCAATCTACATCACGAGTAACACTTAGCAAAAAATATGGATCATATATCAGCCGTTTCAACATTAATTTTATGTCAATTGCGAATAATAACTATAGATACAGCGGCGCGTTGTGTCAACAGAGTACGCCGGTGTACACAATAAAAAGGGAATAAAAGGAATTAAGAAAAATATTAGTTTTGTTCAAGTGAAAAAGTTCTTTATTAAATTAGTTTTCAATGTACCTTTATAATTATGCGGGCTGGTGGACGTGATGGCTGGGGTTCGCTACAAAACGCTGGTGACAGGCAGTACTAGTTGATGGGATAATTTAGGCTTTTGGCCCTTGCGATACGCAAGACCTGTCCACTGGTCGCGGCCCAACCATCATTCCCACTTACAATGTTAACCTTAATGTATTTTTTCTTTGTTGCGTTTGAGACCCTGTTGCTGTTGTTAAACGAAGGAAAGAAAATTTAATTAAGATTAGCAATATACGTGTCATTTTCAATTATTATTATTATTATTATTTATTTTCAGTTTTCAAAATTCATGTATTCATGAAGTTAACTAAATATAATTATTCTTTTAAATTTCTATTTATTTAGGTATATGCGGAAATGTATATTTTTCCTCTCATGGTATGCATGATCCGGAAAGCACGTATCCGAAGATCGTGCTCTGGCCCAAGAATGGCCCGAAGGTATTGGGTAGTGTGCCGCTCAGCATAATCTCTGGATATGCATCAACCCCCAGTACCAACCGTATTGGCGTCGACGCATACAAACGCGGGTCCACAAGACGGATGTGCTCGTAGTTTGTGGCTGTCGTGGGATCTCGTGGGGGATCGTAGTTTGGCACGACAAACGACCAAACTGGTGCGGCGGTAGTTTGGCACGACAGCTGCTTGCATTGAGGTCTGTTTGGTCTGCCCATGTTTTTACCTCTTAGACGCTGTAGGCACCCCTGTTGTCCTCCTACAAATGATTCTTCCAGGCCGGGGTCGATAGCTAAGTCGGCGGAGATTACGGAGATGGGAGCACACGCATCTATTAAAGCCCTGACTAGATGGAGGCGTCCTTGAGCCTCCACCTTAACTACTGCCGATTTAGCTATCGTGTTACATGGTCGTAAACTGCTTATGACGACTTCTTGATTTACTTGGAAGCTGTTGTATTGTCGTGGCCATTTTGAGATGTCTTGTTGTAGTCAAGAAGGTCCCTTCCACCACAAGGAATTGTTGCTTAATTCCTTCGGGTTCGAGGCGGATCCAACATGCTGCCAGTTTAGGATTCCTACCTTTTCCACAATCTTCGTTATCCGGTGTGCAACGAAGATTGAACATGAGAACGGTGGCTTCCGGTTCTAGGCTAATACTATTGTTGAGTTAGTCCAGAGACTCATTTTTATTCGCCTTTAGCCTAAGTTGTCTGTCACCGATTCCACGAGTTCTGCTAATAAGACTGCTCCACAGAGTTCCAGGCGTGGAAGGGAGATAGTTTTAACCGGCCCTACTCTGGGTTTTGCTAAGAGCAGGCTTACAGATGTGCCATCTTGGTTTTGAACTCGCAGTTATAATTTCGCTGCATCTGCCTTTTCTGAGGCGTCACGGAATCCATGGATCTCCATATTATCTGTCAGAGAGTAGTGTACCCACTTTGGAATTTTCATATGGTAGATTTCAGGGTAGTCCTTTTGAAAGTTTTGCCAGTGATCCAATATAGTTCGGGACACCGGTTCATCCCAATCAGTGCCTTCTAGCCATACGCCCTGCATAAGAATTTTTTTTTTTACAATAATTATGGGCGCGAGCCAACCGAAGGGATCAAAAAATTTTGCGATAACTGAAAGTATCGCTTGTTTTTTACAGTTTCACAGGTTTCTGGGGGTTTTACTGTGATATAGAAATAGTCGGAAGGTGCGTTCCATCGCTCAATGGAAAGCCGGTGGACCCCAATACTTTGGAGATCTCATTTCTTGCTATTATAGTATCCTCGATATTATGACCTCCAGCAAGAACATCATTGACGTACATGCATCTACGTAATATATTTGAAGCGATAGGATTCGTGCTTTCAACGTATTCAGCTAGCTATATTAAAGTCCGTATAGCTAGGTACGGAGCATAATTTACAGTTCAGCTCATATAGACTTATTGGTTTGTTTGCCCTGTCACGATACACTATTCTCTGGAGTTTAGTGTGATCATCTTGGACATAAATTTGGCAATACATTTTCTCTATGTCGGTGTTAGAAATGTATTTCAAAAGTCACCAGCGCAGGATCAATATCGGCAAGTCCGACTGTAAGACACGTCCGGAGTGAAGCACATCGTTTAAACTGTTCCCATTAGCCGTCGGACTAACGCATTCAAATACCATACTTGCTACACTTCATGATGCGGCAGGAAGTAGTTATAGGTGGAGTCATCAGCTAAGTTGCAGATGAGTTTTGCCGTATGCCAAAGAGTTTCATATTCTGATAAAACTTTGTTATATTCCTCTTGCAGTGCTGGATTTCTCCCGAGTCGGGTCCCCTTCCTGTAGAACTGTGAAAAGGCATTTTTCAGTGATGGACCGAGCTGAACGATTCCTGAAAAATCATACTGAAACGGTAAGGAGACGATGTATTTTCTGTCCTCACGTCTCTTCGTGGTTCTTTGGTATAACTCTTCACAATACTTCTCTTCTTCGGTCATACATTTTCTTCGGGACGTTTTTTAATTCCCAAAGTGCTGAAAGTATCTTTATTGATAGTATCTTTATTGTTGGATGAGGCGTATCTGCATGGATGGATAATAACAACATCCAAAGATGGTTTCTTGAGCTTGCAGCGTGCGAGAAGCATTCTTCTTTATTCCGTTCAGAATAATTTGGGGATATATATCTCCTCCAAAAATGAGATCCACTTGCTCATTAATGAAGAAGCGTTTGTCGGTCAAGGTTAGGTCTGGGAGCACTTGCTGTGTCTTGGCACTCATATATTGCAAGTTGGTAGGCTCCCCGTGAGCTGTGGTAACACGAGCACCAAAGCCTTGAGTTTTATTAATGGGTCATTGGGTGACCGCAGTTGTATCGAGCATGTTTCCTTCACCTGCGCCGATTTGGAGTTATTGATGCCCGATACTTGGGCATGCAACTTTGTTGATGGTAGATTAATTCGGGGTTTCAGTGTTTCCGTCGAATCCGTTGCCCTATTAGAACTAGGTCTTAATTGGGCCTACCTTGATGTTGAGGGAATATCGCCTGAGGATTTGGACTGCCTCTGAGAGCTGTTGCTCTTGGCTGAAAATTACGAATATGAAGCAGTGTAGTGTGTCTTAAATGACAAGTGCTGCAATTGTATGAGCTTGTGCATCTTGACACTGTATGTGCTGTAGAAAGGCAGTTCAAGCAACCCTTCTTGCTCTTGATGTAAACAAGTCTCTCGGCAGTAGTTAAATCCAGAAATCGGGGACAAAATCGAAATGTGTGCCCATTTGACTGACACATTTTATATTTCGACTTGGCTACACTTACTTGGATGGCGCCAAGTCTTTTATGAGGGGCTTCCGTGATGTCTTTCGCATTTTGCGGTTTTGACGTTTTGACCTGTTTCACATCCTTTAGTCTGGAAATTGTTTCCAAGGTTTGGAACCTGTTAGAGAGGAATCGATCCATATCCTCCCACTTAGGAATTTCTATTTTATTCTCTATGGTCTGTTCCCATAGATATAAGGTGCACTCTGGATATTTAGTAGAGAACAGATAGGTTATAACTGCGTCCCAGTTTGAGATGTCAATTAGATGACTTTTGAGGGATGACAAACAATTATTGATTTCCCTTTCCTACCGCATTCAGTTTAGACTGAAGTAAGGATGAAATGAACTTTTAATTGTGTATTAACGAGAATACGTTTATTTTCGTACCTCTCACACAAATTTTTTCAGGCTATTGAGAAGCCTTCATTTGTTAATGGACATTTGCTAACTATGTCCTTTGCTTCCCCTTGCCTTTTCTGATTCAGGTAGAAGAGTTTTTGAACCGGTGAAATACTATCATTCAGTCAACATGTCCGTAAACGTCGGCCAGGACAGATAATCTCCTCTAAAAATATCCGTGTCACAAGGTGGCATGTTGATGAGACCGTGCGGAAATCCTCCCCCTTTTTTTTCCGTTTTGGTTAACTTTTCGGCCATATCGTCCATTGCTGAAAAGCATCTAATATAACTAGTGTACGCCAGTTTGTTCTTCTTTTTGATTGCTGCTTATTTTGGAGGGATGCCCAAAGAAGTGGGCAAATTTAGTAGACGAGTCAACAAATAGTGAGAAGGCAGTCGAAGCCTATTTTTTGTGTAGTAAGGTAGTGTCGCGTTGGGGATAGCGGTGGAGCTGAAGTGTACGACATCATCAGAGGAGTAACCGAAGTCGGTACGCACACTCGACCGAGCAATTCTAAGTATCTTTTCGGTTATTGTTTTTATACGCTTTTGTCGTGCCGACAGTGTCACTCCCATCGTTGCGTCCTTAACCATCCTTATAGAATCCTGCACCCAGAGCTCAGTCATACAGGCGGATTAAAGTTACCCCCGGCAGCACGGGAGTAGTGCGATTGGGTTCGTAATCAGTTTGGTTGGACTACACCTCGGGTGCACTCCAAAAACATATTTTGTTTAATTTGTGTGTGTACATATACGTTTAGTTTTACTCTGGTGTTTAACTATTGTGCGATTTTCGTTTATCTAAGTCAGCGTTGATCATTTCTCTTGGTTTTGTTCTTGCTGGTGGTTGTTCTTCTGGCACTTAGCTGTTGACCCACGCCGTCTTCACTAAGCTGACCGGTCGCTTTGTTAGTTTTTGTCATTTCCCTTTTGTGCGGTAGTCTGTTTTGTTGACGTGTGTGGTTGTTACTAGTCGCTTGACCAACAGCCACTGTAGGAATATGTAAATATATACATACGTACATACGTACATATTGTGTTAGGAGTGGAGGTGACAAATTGGCGCCCAACGTGGGGCCCGATAAGATCTTTACTTTGAAAAATTTTGAGGTTTTTGTTTCAGTGAATTTTGAGTGGCGTTTTGTGCTGTTGGGTTTTGTTTTTATAATAATTAACAATTTTCTATTTTTCTTCCTGTTAGTTAGGCATTCCAGTAGTGGAAGTAGCGAGGAAGACACAGAGGGACATTAATTAGTTTTGTCTTATTACAAAGGAATTTGGTGAATCTGTTCCGTTTTGTAAATTTGCAATTTTTCTTTGTTTGTTTGTTGCATTATATTGTATCGGAGTGTTATCCAGGTAGATAAAATTGTTAGTTAAGTGTGTTTAGACTGGGCCGAAGGGACCAGTAGTGGTCTTTGCAAATAGGTATAGTTGTGGCTTTTACCTTTTTTTGCTAACTAAAGACTTTTGTTATAAAATTTTTATTTTGAATTAAATAATTTTTTTGTTTTATTTAAATTATTTTTGGATAATTGTTGTGTTGTCAGAGTAGACAATATTTCTTGTGGTTAGGCTCTGTTGTTGTTTTCGTGTTAGGGTCTTTTGTTGAGCCAGTATATGGCGACGCGAAAAACATTAGGGTAATAGCTTTTTTTAATTTTTAATAAATTTAAAAATTTTTTTTATACATATATTTTTTCGGCTTTTGTTTTTCTCTTTTTTCTTTTAAAAGCTTTTTCGAATTTGTTTTTTTGGTCATGGAGATTGATCCTTTAGCGCAGGATGAGCTCGCGTACGAGATGGAGGCACGCGGCCTTTCAATCGGGTGCGGTCGAAGCTATGCGTAAGTCGCTAAGGGCCTCGCGTCTTTTAGAGAAAAGAGGGTCGGTAAACCTCTTTCAGGACTAAGACGGCGGTCGAAAATGAGACGTCGGTCGAGTCGAAACTGGAGGAGGTGGAGAAATTAATTGCGTCGGTATCGGGTGGAGGCAAGCCATCGCATGGGGCGAAAGCGATGGCGAAAATCAAATGGTGTTTATCGCGAATCGGACGGGCGCGACCGGGAAGCGATGGCGAGATGACTCAGCGGATGAAGAGCAAGTTATTTCTCCATTTCGTCGAACTACAAGAGGTAGTCGGCAGCGAAGAAGCCGAAGAAAAGGAGATCGTTTCGGTAGATCGCTCGAGTGCCACTCGAGCCTTTGGTAGGCAACTAGAGGCGGTAAGGGCTTTAGTGGATGATTTGTTCCTCCTCTGAGTCATAAGACCAAGGGGTTATTGGAACCCGACCTGGCTTATCTCTCGACTGGTGTAGACGTCGCGGCTGTGGCGGATCCGGACCTTGTTGATAGTTTCAGGCCGCGGTCGAATACCCGATGTTTTAGTTGTAGGAGGTTTGGTCACATCTTTTCGGAGTGTAAGAAGGGGATAAAGTGCTTCGGTTGCGGTAGACTTGGAGTCATGAAGCGGAACTGCGGAGATTTTGCAGAGTTAGTTAGACCTCTCACCGATTTAACAAAGAAGAGCCGAAAGTTCAATTGGACTGAAGATTGTGAAAGAGGTTTTAGAGAAGCGAAGGAACACTTGGTGACAGCTCCGGTTTTGAGTTGCCCGGGTTTTGATGAAAGGCCTATCAATCCAGACAGACGCGTCTGATTTCGGTGTAGGTGCGGTGTTAACACAGATATTTGATGACGGTGAGAGGGTCACAGCGCATTTGAGTAGCTCCTTGAACAAAGGAGAGCGAAATTACTCGACGACCGAAAAGGAGTGTCTAGCGGTTCTGTGGGCGGTTGAGAAACGGCGACCATACGTTGCGCAAAGTTTACGGTTGTAACGGACCATTATTCGCTTATTTGGTTGAATAAGTTGAAGGATCCGTGTGGTAGGTTAGCTAGATGGGCTTTGAAGCTCCAGCAGTACGATTTTGATATAGTGCATCGGAAAGGCAAGAAACATGCGGTTCCGGATATGCTATCCCGTAGTGTGCCGGTTATTGCTGAAGTTAGTACTACAGACTCTTGGTTGGCAAGGATGGTGCGGTTAGTAGAGAAAAATCCAGCATGGAGAGTTGAAAGTGGCAACCTCTACAAGTTTATTAGGTCGATTTACGTTTAGGTCTGTTTACGTCAATTCACCAGAGTGGAAAAGAGTAATAGGTCATGATGGTAGAAATGAAATTTTAAAACAATGTAACGATAATCTGTTAGCGGGCCGTATGGGTGTGAAAAAGACTTTTGCGCGTGTTTGCGGTGACTATATCGACCAACTCCGGTACACCGCACACTATCACCCACAGACTAATCCGGCCGAGATAATTAATCAGATTATTAAGACAACAATTAGGGATTATATATCAGAGAACCAGAGGACATGGGATCAACAGTTAGCGAAGGTAGCATGCTGTATTAGGACAGCGCAGCACGAAGTGTTAGGATATATGCCATTTTTCGTGAATTTTGGCAAGGGAATGGCTCTAGAAGGCAGTAGGTACTTCATAGACAGTTCATGAGAAATTCAGGAGAAATTAAATTGTCAGTTGTGACCAGAGATGCTCGAAGAGATTAGGGCCAACATTAGAACCAGATTAGAACAGGCGATTGAGAAGCGTGCGATGCAGTACAATCTCAGATGTGGAGATGTGCAGTACATGCCTGGGGAGTTAGTCTGGAGGAAGAATTTTATGGTGCAGGATGCAGCGAAGTTAGCGCCAAAGTATGTAGGTCCGTTTATTGTTAGGAAGAGAGTGTCACCGTGGACATACACACTGACAGATGACTTAGGTAAAGACAAAGGGACTTGGAACGTTGTGGAGTTGAGGCCATATAGGGATTAATAGAATATGGTAGGAGATTTCCGTTCCCTGACCAAAAAGAAGATGCCTTCCTTTTCGTTGAGGAAGGGGTGGAGTTGTCTCGTACTGGCGGCAAAAAAAACTTCTTTTGTGTTTGTTTGTTAATTTCCTTGGTTTTGCCTAATATTCCTTTCAGTCCAAGCGTTGGCAGTGGCATCTGTCGGCAAATAGTTGTGTAAATTAAAGCCATGAATTGTTGGCACGGTTGCACTCGGTGTGTGCATACCCAGTGGTATAAGTCTCAAAAAGGAGGTGTTCGACAAAACGGTTCCTCCACTAACATATATTAGGGAAACGGAATGCTTTGCGCGGATATTCCGTAAAAAGGGGTGTCCCCTTTCTCTTTATACGGCGAGAGGAAAATTATCCCAACTCTGTCCATTTGGGTAAAGGGAGCGGCGCCAAATACACACTCGCCTGAGAATTCTGAAAGCAGACGCGTAGCTTTCGGCCTGGCTCGGAAATAATATAAAATAAAATACTCAAATAAAAATTAGTGTTTCGCCAGACGAGGCAACAAATAGTGAGAAGGCAGTCGAAGCCTATTTTTTGTGTAGTAAGATAGTGTCGCGTTGGTGGATAGTGGTGGAGCTGAAGTGGACGACATCACCAGAGGAGCAACCGAAGTCGGGACGCACACTCGACCGAGCAATTCTAAGTATGTTTTCGGTTATTGTTTTTATACGCTTTTGTCGTGCCGACAGTGTCACGTCCTTAATCATCCTTATAGCATCCTTCACACAGAGCCCAGTTATACAGGCGGGTTAAAGTTACCATAGGCAGCACGGGAATAGTGCGAGGGGGTTCGTAACCAGTTTGGTTAGACCAAACATCGGGTGCACCCCAAAAACATATTTTGTTTAATTTGTGTGTGTACATGTACGTTTAGTTTTACTGGTGTTTAATTATTGTTGTGCGATTTTCGTTTATAGATGATGAGAGAGATATATTTTTCCAATATTTTAACTTTTGGAATTTAAATATGTTGTAGTTTATACGTCATTTGTTTTTTTTTTAATTATTAACTTTATTACATATTTTTTTATGAATTGTTCACTAATGGTATTAGGTAAAGTAAAAACTTCGTTCGGTTTCGGTTTTCGGATGTCCATAGTACTGGTGTTACGTGTCGCATTATGCTATACTATGTGGCGCTGTAAATTGTAGATACCATTCCAAAAAAACTTTTTCTCTTTCGAGGCAAACCATTCGACGAGCCATTTTTCGACTTCTTCAAAATTAGCAAAGCACTGCTCTGCAAGGGAGTGTCCCATCGATGCGTAAAGGTGATAGTCGGACGGGGCGAGGTCTGGAGAGTACGGCGGGTGCGATTATATTTCCCAATTAAGTATTTTTAATGTGTCTTTCACCAGTTTAGCGGTATGAGACGGCGCGTTGTCATGTTGTAAGATAACTTTGCCATGTCTTCAGGCCCATTCTGACCGTTTTTCGATCAACGCATTATTCAAATTGATCATTTGTTGTCGGTAGCGATCCATGTTCACCGTTTCACCAGGTTTTAACAACTCGTAGTACACCACACCACACTGGTCCCACCAAACACAGAGCATTGTCTTACGGCCAAAGCAATTTGGCCTTGCAGTCGATGGGCCAGCTTCACCAGGGGAAAGCCATGATTTTTTTCACTTCGGGTTCTCAAAATAAATCCATTTTTCGTCCCCAATGACAGTTCGATGAAGAAAAGATTTCCTTTCGAATCGTTGAAGCAGCATTTCACAAACGGTTTTTCGTTTTTCAATTTGTCTATCGTTCAGCTGGTGTGGCACCCATTTTCCATCTTTCACATGGCTTTTAAACGTTGGCAAATTGCTCCTCGAATCACATGTGGTGTTTCTGCCAATTTTTGTTGCGATTGGGTTGGATCAACATCCAATAACGCCTGCAATTCCTCGTCTTCGAACTTTTTCGCTGCACCAGGATGTTCATTGTCTGTCAAATCGAAATCTCCACTTTTAAATTGACGAAACCATGTCTCACATGTTATAATCACTGGAGCATGTTCACCATAAGTTTCTACCAGCTTCAGCTGATTTTTTCTTTTGATGAAATAAGAAAAGCAACGAATGCCGCAAATGCGATATACTTGGAACGAAACTCGACATATTCACTGAGGTAAACAAATACGCTATTATTTTGGCGGAATGTGACTTGCGAATTTTTGTAGGTTAATGTCAATAGAAAAAAAGCCTTGAAATCCAGCGCAGAATCACTCTTACCAACAGATGCTACTTTGGACTAATTTGGCAATTGAAAGGTAAAGTCCTCTCTCGGCGAACGAAAACCAAACTCCACAAGTCCCTCATCGTCGGCGTGAGGAGTTTTCGAGAGAAAAGTTTTGCGTAAGATTTATGGTCTTCTTCGAGCTGGCAACGCCGAATATCGCAGACGATGGAACGATGAGCAGTACGAGTTATACGATGACATAGGCATAGTTCAGGGAATCAAGAAGCAGCGGCTACGCTGGCTAGTTTTCGATGCAGTACCCGCCTGTGGAAGCAGAGGAACAGGTAGAGAAGCACCTGGCTGTACTTGGTATTTCCAATTGGCGCCACACAGCAAAAAGATGAAGCGAATGGCGCAATGCTGTTAGCACGGCTAAAATGGCGTAAGCGGTGTCTACGCCAGTAAAGTAAGTAAATCGCCACTCATAACTGGCGAGTGGAGTCCGTGGAACTCAAGCCTGTTCATGAAATGGTCACTTGGTGGTTGCCACAACAGCGAAAATCCATGTGATGTTGCTGCAGCGTCGAACACAGCTTTTCTGGTTTATGCGAGTGTAACACAGCAAAATGTGCAATATACCATGTCCTGGAATCCACTTCTGCTACTTCGGCTGGTTGAAGCTTACGGGCATACCCTTTGCTTACGTAATCACTTATGATTTCACTGTATGCTTTACCAAACTATAACGTGCTACTGTCTTTTCGATGCTTACAGGGCGTTTTAAGTCCATAGATTAGCTCTCCGGTAGCCCGATGTTTTTGCTCCTCCACAGTAACCCCGTTTGAAATTGACCTTCACTGTAGTTGACTCAAGCAGCTTCTTAGCACGGATGTCAGCTATACTTTGAAACGGCCCGTCACGATTTGCTAGTGTCGGCTTGGTTGGCAATCCCAGATGGTAATGGTCAAGGCCAATACGGCAATGGACGTTGCGAATCATGTGACGCCACCTGTTCTAGCGGTGCCTTTCCCCCGAACCACTGGATTTGTACTTGACGTTGCCAAGCTCCTGCACCAGCGAATCGTCCATCATCGTAATAGAAGACCCTTCGTCTAAGAGCGCATATGTATTAAGGCCCTTATTTGAACCATACAGTGTAATTTACAGGAAGCCTGGGCAGAACTATTGAGAACGGCGTTATTCGGATTTGGTGCTTCGGGAGAGGTGGTGGATCTGACAGGGCGTCTGGTATCACCATCATGTAACAACTATCTGCTGGACATAATTTACGGGACGAAAACCACGAGTGGCATTCCCAGGCGGTAGATAGCTGAAACACAGATGTAAAAGTTTTGTCATTTTCCATCGATCCGGAACGTTGGCATCAAACAGGCGACGGCACTCGGTGATTCCCTTGGCATAACCTACATTTAAACGAGCATTGGTCTGCAGCTGCATGTAGCACTCGACGACGATTCACTTCTTGACCTTATTGATCTTGAACCATCTGTACAAAACTGGCAATCTCAGATAGCCACTCGCTAAAGTTAAGAATTGTTGGAAAATCGCTACGGAATACCTCGCCCAGTTCAGACTATTGCTGATTGGCAGCTTGGCAACCAGTTACTCCAGTAATATTGGATTAACCAGATGTTTCTCTTCGCCGATAGGTTGAAAAACACACTGAGGTTTTTTACAACCGTGGCAAACGAGACCAAAGTGGATGGTGGCTTCCGAAATACATGGTATATCGCGTACAACTTTAACTTGCACTAATCTGGACGACCAAAATGCAGCTGTTCAATTACAGCATTTACATTATTAGGGTGAATTACAGTAGTAAATATTTGACGGTATCTTTTGCCTCACCCTTTAAACATTTATTTAATCTCTGATTGTTTTCGAAGTTGGTATAATTATAAACCGCCATTGATTCAACAAATGACGCATAAAATATTGGTCGATCTTCTGGCTGTCCTGAAAACTCTGGCAAAGCAATTATCTTTTTGGAAAGGGTATAGGGTTACCACTGATGGGTTGACAACCCGACTTAATGTTGGTGAGTACACGGATGTGCTATGATATATCGGACAACCCTAGTTCGAATGTTCTTTGAGGTGTTGCTTGCGTGTTTGGTGGAATGATGGGACGACTAGATTGCGCTGATATGGCTGGGTGACCATTAAGGTGGTCGACAGAGCCCTTAATCATAGTAATAGGGGCATGTGACAAAGCTAGCAAATCGCCGTTGGGTGGCCGACGTTATAGGCAGCATCGACTATGGCGGTACGGTTGCAAAGCTATGGTATTTACAGTGGAAATTGGCACGGTTATTGTTATGGCGTTTGCAGGGGGGAATTCACCACTAGCGAGGCTGGCAGAGGCGCCGGCTGAGGCGGAACTCCTGAGTTTATACTGGCATGTATGGGAAGAGAAATGAAATCGCTTACCTTGGGAGTCCGGTTGGGCGTATCTGAATGCATACCGCTGGCTGATGTAGCACTGATGACCCCGCTTTTGGGAATAGTACGTTGAACTGCTAAGTGCTTCGTTGCAGATCTCTGTGTGGCGAATTGCTGGACGATGTAGCGCTATACGATGGCGCAGATTATATAATACGTTTGGCAGTAGAGCGCTAATTTTGGGGCATTGGCTGGCGCAGCGATAGTTGCAGGAACAATTGGAGTGAAGCTTGTCGATGACGAGCTGGCTGGCGATTTTTGCTGGCGAATAATTTAACGCAAATTGGCACAGCGATCGATGAAAAACAAACGCCAAAGCTTATCTCGACACCGGGATTTTGGTATGAACATGTGCATTTACACAAGTTTATTTCCCAGTTTTTCACCCCCGGTTTGCTCTTGATCGACCAAAAGCCGTTGCCAGAATTTATATGGCAATTTGTACTGGGTTGCATATAGGCAAATATGTATGAATATGCAAAATGTTTTCCAAATTCCTCATTTTCTTTCTTCGAAAAATGTCTACAAAAAAAAATTAATAAAATATTTTTAATCTTCACCGTGAACCGATGTACGCTAAAATCATTTTTTTTAACTCTACTGTGAACTTAATGCAATTCCCCTTTCAATTGTCTCTTTTCTTGTGTACAATCTACTACATTTACTGCGTATAAACATCTTCAGATAAGATAAAGAAGAACAGAGAAAGAGAAGAATAAGAAAAGATAAGTTCTTGGCATACTGAGACAGATTAATTTGAACTGCCAAACGACCAAGTCTATTAATTCATGAAAAATAAAAGCTCACTTTCAACCAGCGAGTTTTGAAGTTGAGAAATTTCTTCTGCGATTATCTTTTAAGCAATGTTTGTTGAAGGAAATTATTGCGTTATAAACAACGTGTACCAAAATAATTGAATTTTTGATTGTATATAGGTATGTACATATAATTATTGTATAAAAAGTGCTACATATATGAAGCGACATATAGATGCGAGTTTTGAAGTTGAGAAATTTCTTCTGCGATTATCTTTTAAGCAATGTTTGTTGAAGTAAATTATTGCGTTATAAACAACGTGTACCAAAATAATTGAATTTTTGATTGTATATAGGTATGTACATATAATTATTGTATAAAAAGTGCTACATATATGAAGAGACATATAAATGGTGGCTAGCGGAAAATTAATAAAAATTTTAAGAAAATACACAATTTAAAATTGGTGTAATCAAGACGTGCGGTTTAGTGAGTGTGTCAACAAAGGAACTTCATACATTTATACATAATGGCAAAGCCCGAAAACACTACTTTATCTTCATTTATTTAACTTATACTTACCATGTTTGTAAATTGTAATTACTATTAATGCATTATTCTTACCTGTTCTTCTTTGGCACCTTGTGGCTACTTTAGCCCCCCTCGACGTTCATAGGTTTATGCGCGGTTTTTGTTTTTCTTTACTTAGTTTTGTCACATATAGGAAACGGTCATGAACAGATGACTATTGAAAGTTCAGGCATTGGAAGCATAATTTTATGGTTTTAAGTAAACGTAATTTTGATTTATTGCCATAAGTTTAAAGATTACAGCAACCAATGGAGCAGCTACCAACAAGCTTAGGAGGCCTTCTGCGCTTCGAGGGACTGCGTTATCGATGTTTCAAGTAAGTAAATTATTTGGATGTTCACATGTTGTTTTTTTTTTCTTAGATTTTTTTTGTTTTAATATTTTTGAGTAATTATATATGTATGTACGTGTGGAGCAATATGCTTGTTTATTGCTACATTCCCTTTGGTTCTACTTGAAGATATTTAGGCAAATCACTTCGTATATACATATATATTTGCATTTGTATAGTTCATCCCTACGTACTCCAGTACAAATTTATACAAAAATAATATACCTATATGGTATATACCATAGGTAATAATAAATATATAGGTAAAGGGTGGTTAAATTTTCAAGGGCCGATGTTGATTTTGAATAAAACACAAACTATTTAGGAAATTATTGAAATTTTATTTTATTATGATATATTGGTATTACTCAATTAGGTATGTAACAAAATATCGGCCAAATGAGCGACGCGACCTCGGCGGCACACCTCCATACGATGGTCCAAATTTTCGATGACGCTGAGGCATAATGGAGTTTCTATGCCGTTAATGTGCCGAATTATCTCATCCTTTAGCTCTTGAATTGTTGCTGGCTTATCGACGTACACCTTTTCTTTCAAATAACCCCAGAGAAAAAAGTCCAACGGTGTCAAATCACATGATCTTGGGGGCCAATTGACATCGCCATTACGTGAGATAACACGGCCATTGAATTTGTTGCGCAAAAGAGCCATTATTTCGTTAGCTGTGTGGCAAGTGGCACCGTCCTGCTGAAACCACATATCGTCCACATCCATATCTTCCAATTGTGGCCATAAAAAATTCGTTATCATCTCACGATAGCGAACACCATTCACAGTAACTGCCTGACCGGCCTCATTTTGGAAAAAATACGGCCCGCTGATGCCGCCAGCCCATAAACCGCACCAAACAGTCACTCTTTGTGGGTGCATTGGTTTTTCGACAATCACTCTTGGATTCTCATTCGCCCAAATGCGGCAATTCTGTTTATTGACGAATCCACTGAGGTGAAAATGTGCCTCATCACTGAAGATGATTTTCTTCGAAAATTTTCATAATAAGTCTGGATAACTTTAACACGTTGTTGGATTGTGTATCTCTCCATGGTTCAAATTGAGTAAGTCTGAAATAGAGAAATGTCAAATTAAATTCGGAAAAAAACTTGGCGTTTAGGTGTGGTTCACATTCAACATCGGCCCTTACAATTTAACCACCCTTTATTATATACGCAATCGATAATTCGTTAGTCGAACGAAGGTCAATGACTATTTAAAATATATAAGTATAAATATTAATTCAATTGCTATAAAAAAAAAACAAATTTGTATTAAAATTTAAAACTACGAAGTATGTTGCCTATTTTGGGAAATTGAAATCTTATTAAATAAGTATATATATATATAATGTTTAAGTTAATTAGGCTAACATTCGATACCTATGTACCAGATAAGATTTTTTTTTGTTTGTTAATAAAAGTGTGAATTAAAAATGAAACCCTAGGTTTGTATTCTAATATGGCCGAAACCAAGTAAGTTTGTTATTGGGGGATATGGGGCTTCTAGTCAATTACCATCATAGAAGCCAAGGTTAGGGAGGGCTTGGAAATGTTAACTACAATCATTTAAAACGAGCAGGGAAGACATTTTTTTTTATTTCCACTTAACGTGAGTTAATTCCAGTTTTTTGTTATTTCTTTTGTCAGTCTACTAGTGTGCACATAATTTTTTTTGGATGGCTTGTTAGTGTACGCAATCTTAGAGTTGCCCTTTATCTTTTACCCACGACATGGCTGAGACTACGGGCTGGATAAAAAGCAAGGTGCACACGGGGGTAGCCTAAGAAGAGTTGAAGCGGGAGCTTTCAAATTTCCTACGTACACCGCAGGTAACCATTACAAACGGACCAACAAATAGCAGAATGGGAATGGAACACAGGGTTGCAAATTTATTCAGTAACAAAGCTCTTGAACTATTACATATTTGCCAGAGTTACAATTACAATTGACTTATACTTATGGCAATATATATCATGCTAGTTATCACAACCCCGTACTATAAAAAGGCAATGAACGTTATATTGTATATGAACTTTTCCTTTCCAATTCAAAATGCTCCAATTTGTGGTGTGCTTCTTGATGTTTTTCCCACAAACGGATTTATTTTGTCACCCGGATCGGGCACAATCGGTTGCTTCAGCTTGCCGCCTGCTTCACAACTTCTTGCTCAATAGATGTCGACATGCTTAAAGTCGTCATTTTTTTCTGGATAAGAAGGCACTGACGGAATTTGGAAAGCAGGAGAATGGGAAACAATTGAGCAACTAGAAAGCGCTTTTAACGAATTAAGTACATACCGAGAAAGAGCATCATATTATGGCAAATATATATGAAATGTCATAAAGGATTATGTGAATTCCGAAACTGAATCTGTTCCCTGGCAAAGTAATGTAACATTTCTTTGATTTAATATTTGATTCATTCCATATTTATTCATTTTTATTTATTTTATAAAACATTTATTATAGAAAAGTAAATAAATACAAATTAATACAAACTATTTTATTGATTATTGTTTCCACTTCTGTGATAGCCTGCTACTCGTATTGTTTGCATTCTTCCACTTTCTGCAAAAGTAGACTGTTAATTGTTAAACACATTTCGTCACCAATTAGCGTGGAAGCTGATTCAACAGCCAATCGAATGTGGAAAGGGCTTGTGCATAAGATGAGTTACTCTTTGTTTGCCCACGGTTTACTAGTAATTCTTCCTGTTTTTTTTTTAAACGTTGTTGAACCGGCTCCAAACCCTGAAATTCTGGTTTAAACTGCGCGGCCGAACGCTTGTAGTTGGAATTGCACCTTGAACCTGCATATGTACATACTACAATATACACTTGACCTCTAAGTATATTATTAATAATTTTATAACAACAAAAATAAAGCATTGTTTTTATCATATGTATATTTATACATACACGTATGTATGTATTTACATACGTATATGCTTACATATTCATATTGCGAATCAAATGTTGGTGAAACAGTTGGGTCCTCCGCCACGCATACTGGAGACGACAAGATAATATCTTCGAAATTTGCTGGAGATATTAAAGCTCTGCGTAAATAACGTATTAATAAAATGGCAAAAAGCAAATGAAATAGTCTTACATATTTTTGTTGGACACATTTGGCAAAAATGTCATTTCCTCTGCGTACTCCCAATCTAGTTGTTCGGAAAATGAAGGTACACCACCAGAACTATCGTTTTTGCTCTTGCGTGCCACTCTGGCGTGGTAGCGATAGCTCTCCCGTAGGCTTATCCGCCCTGCCTTGCATTCGCTAACTAAAATAACATAAAAAAACTAAATTAATCCATGTTAAAAATAAACTCTAATTTATAAACACATACCAGATTTGTCCAGTTACAGCCCAGGCCTGCTTATTCGGAGCCACTCTTTCACTTCATTTATGAGAATCCTCTTTTCATCGGCCGACTCGGTTTTGCCTCTTCAACGTTGGAGTTATGCAATATTTTCCATTCCTGAAATGTTCAAATATAATATCATAAAACATGCAACGTAAATAAAAATGCAAATAGCGGGAATAAGGCGGAGCAAAATTTACGGTTTTGAGAAGCTAATATGAATTCCGTCGCAAGGACGAAGAGACATCCACGAAAGATGTACAGAAAGAAGAGGCTGTTGATTCTGTGAAGGATTTTGGGCAGCTCCCAACTAAGATTGAGGAAAAGGCTCTTAGAACATCTACTACTGTTGACGTGAGTGTGCAATTGGCTAAAATTGCACAAATGAATGTTCAGAAAATTTCACAAATAAATTCCAGGAAGAGTATATTTTATCGCAGCTGAAATAGCTTGCCTTTATAGCAATTTTTTTTTGACAACTTGCAGATCATTTCCCATTTTTTATGACAGTTCATAAGTACTTACAAACAATAATAACAGGTAGCCTAATACTGTTTCCATTTTGATTTCTATACAAAAACAAAATGTGCGTTATTATTATTTCACCAAATATATTATTTTATAATTATAAATAGACTTCTTAAAGTAGGCTCTTCCTACTTTAGAGTTTAAGTGCACTTTATCCTTTTACATGCCTATTCTCACTCTGGAAACGTGAGCCACCCTTGCGCAAGATGCGTTAACAAACCCGTGTGGAGCCTTGAGTCACGGCTAATGAGAAAGGAAACTTCACTGAAGCTACACCAAACTATTCGGTTTAAAGGTCCGCTAAAGTCTAATTGCAGCGTCTGTTTACTTGAGGCGTGGCTGCGAGCGGCCGCCGGTCTTGAAGCAAGCGGTTCACTATATAAATCTCCAGAATGCCACTTCCTGCTGGGTGATATCCTCGCTGAACTAAAAGCTGACATCACTGCCGTCCAAGAAGTGCGATGGACGGGATAAAGACGGAAGCGAGTAGGTTCATGTGACATTTACTACAGCTGCCATATAAAAGGGCGCAAATTTGGTGTCTGATTTGTGGTGGGAGAGAGACTTCGCCGTCGAGTACTCGCATTCACACCGGTGGATGAACGTCTCGCCACAATCCGCATCAAAACGAAATTTTTCAATACATCGTTGATTTGGGCCCACGTCTCGATGGAAGAGAAGGACGATTGATGCCTTTTATTAGAGCCAAGAGCATACTCACGTGCGCTGTCACCGAAACGATGTGAAAATCGTGCTTGGAGAATTTAATGTCAGGATGGGCAGAGAAGGTATCCTTGGTACGGCTGTCGGAAAATTCAGCCTTCGCAACGACACATCCCTTAATGGGTTGAGGAATCTTTCCCGGTGATTTACAGAGGGCTGAGGCCCCGACACGATGTGAAAATCGTGCTTGGCGATTTTAATGCCAGGGTGGGCAAAGAAAGTATCTTTGATGCGACAGTTGGAAAATTCAGCCTCCCCAACGAAACATGCCCTAATGGGTTGAGGCTGATCGACTTAGCCGGGGCCCAAAATTTGGTTGTCTGCAGTACTAGATTCCGGCACAAAAAACACACCAAGCTACTTGGCTTTCCCTGATCGAAAAACACAAAACCAGATCGGTCATGTTGTGATAGATGGAAGACATGTCTCCAGTGTTCTTGACGTACGTACACACCGAGGACCCAACATCGACTCAGACCACTATCTTGTTGCAGCGATGATAGGCACGCGCCTCTGTGTATCGAAGAACGCCCGTCAACAAACACAAGGAAAGTTCGACGTCGAAAAGCTGCAATCACAATTCACTGCCGAACGATTTTCTACTCGACTTACAATCCCGCTCTTCGAGAGCACTCATCAGCAACTCGGTATACGGGAACTGTGGGATGGCGTTCCAAGCTCCCTGCGTACAGCTGCAAACGAAACCATTGGATTTCGGAAAGGTCACAAAAACAGCTGGTACGATGAAGACTGCCGAGTCGCAATGGAGAGAAAGCAGACTGCCTACATTGCATTGTTGCGATCGACCACAACACGTGCGGGATGGGATAGATACCGGGAGCTGAAGAGGGAAGCAAGACGCATCTGTAGACAAAAAAAGAAAGAGGCCGAGATGCGTGAGTATGAAGAGCATGAGAAGTTGGCCGACAAAGGTAATGCTCGAAAATTCTATGAGAAGATACGATGACTTACAGAAGGTTTCAAGACCGGAGCAGACGCATGTAGGACACAAAGAGGTGATCTAGCCACCGATTCCCAGAGCATATTAAATTTATGGAGGGAACACTTCTCCAGCCTGCTGAATAGCAGTGAAAACTGAGTAACCGGAGATAGTGAACCCGAAACCCCAATCGACGACGTTAGAAAAGACGTTCCACTACCTGTCCATGAAGACGTTAGAATAGCGATCGCTCGCTTAAAAAACAACAAAGCGGCTGGAGCTGAGGGCCTACCGGCAGAACTATTTAAACATGGCGGTGAAGAGCTGACAAGGTGCATGCATCAGCTACTTTGCAGAATATGATCGGACGAAAACATGCCCTTAATATATAAAAAAGGGGACCCCCCAGTCTTTCGTGGGATAAGCCTCCTTAATATCGCTTATAAGATCCTGTCGAGCGTATTGTGTGAAAGACTAAAGCCCACCGTCAACAAACTGATTGAACCTTATCAGTGTGGCTTTAGACCTGGTATGTCAACCATTGACCAGATATTCACCATGCGCCAAATCTTTGAAAAGACCCGTGAAAAGAGAATCGACACCCACCACCTCTTCGTCGATTTTAAAGCAGCCTTAGACAGCACGAAAAGGAGCTGCCTCTATGCCGCTATGCCTGACGTTGATATCCCAACGGTAAACTGACATTAAGCAGCACTAAAAGCTCCGTCAGACCTGAATAGAGAAGGTACAATCTTCTATAAGAATGTACAGCTGCTGGCGTACGCCGATGATATCGACATTATTTGCCTCAACAACCGCGCCATGAGTTCTGCTTTCTCCAGACTGGACAAGGAAGCGAAGGCTATGGGTCTGGTAGTGAACGAGGTCACGACGAAATATCTCCTGTCATCACACAAACAGTCATCGCATTCGCGACTTGGCTCTTATGTCACTGTTGACAGTCATAACTTCGAGGTCGTAGATAATTTCGTCTATCTAAGAACCAGCATCAACACCAATAAAAATGTCAGCCTTGAAATCCAGCTGGTGCTGCTTTGGACTATGTATGCAATTGAAAAATAAAGTCCTCTCCCGGCGAACGGAAACCAAACTTTACAAGTCGCTCATCGTTCCCGTACTGATATATGGTGCGGAAGCATGGACGATGACAACATCTGATGAGTCGGCGTTAGGAGTTTTCGAGAGAAAAGTTTTGCGTAAGATTTATGGTGTTCTGCGAGTTGGCAAGGGCGAATATCGCAGACGATGGAACGATGAGCTGTACGAGTTATACAACGACATTGGCATAGTTCAGCGAATGAAGAAGCAGCGACAGTACCCGCCTGTGGAAGCAGAGGAAGAGGAAGACCTCCACTCCGCTGGAAGGACCGGATAGAGAAGGACCTGGCTGTACTTGGTATTTTCAATTGGCGCCACACGGCGAAAAGAAGACGCGAATGGCGCAATGCTGTTAACTCGGCAAAAATCGCGTAAGCGGTGTCTACGCCAGTAAAGTAAGTAAGTAAGTGAGGACATCGTATCCGCATTTCTGTACAACATTTCCAAAGCCTGTCTACGTGAAGGATTCTTCCCGCAAGCATGGACATTAGCCAAAGTAATTTTTATCACAAAAGGAGGAAAAACCAACCACGTCAATCCAAAGGATTTTCGACCCATCAGACTTACCTCTTTTTTCTTACAAATCTTGGAAAGGCTGCAGGACAGCTATATACGCCGGAATCTATCCCAAACAGCCTCTCGGGAAAACATCACTCCAAGGGTAAGCCTGTTGATACAGCCCTACATGATTTAGTCGGGCGCATCGAAAAAGTACTTGCCGTGAAGGAGTATACACTTGGTATTTTCCTCGATATCGAAGGTATTTTCAACAACAATCATCCCGCCTCTACGCCTGTAAAACGGCGATAGTTAGAACAATCTTATTCTACGGTGTCACCGTTTGGTGACCAGCACTCGATAAAATCACCTTCTGGAGCAAATTAGAGAGGGTTCAACGATGGGCGTCCATTATGATAACGGGAGCATTGCCATCAACTACCTCGAAAGCAAATCTAATTCTTCTCAACTTCCTTACTCTAGACCTATACGGGAAACTACAAGCGGGTTGCAACTCAATAACATTGAATGCAACTCAATCTTGAAAGTTTTGCTGTATAAGACATAAAAAATATGATCACTTACAGAAGCGCCGCAGAAGCTGGACTACACCACCTCCAGTGTGTGCGAATGGGAAAACTCCAACGCCCCTGGCCAGGAAGCAATAGCCATCTTGACAGACTGCTCAGAGCTTGATGGGAAGGTGGGTTGCGGAATTTATTCTTCCGTGCTCTCATTAAGCATGAGCAGGCGGAACTCTTCGCAATTATGGAGGCCGCGAAGTAGTTGCACAAATCTACGGCAGCAGAACAATCGGTTACAATTTACTCCGATAGTCAGGCTGCAATCAGATCCCTTCAATGTAACGGTACCACGTCAAAAATATCCATAAATTGTAGGAAATTAAACAACGAAGTACAGTACTGCCATTTCTGGGTACCTGGACACCGTGACATCCCAGGCCATTGCATGGCAGACGAGCTAGCAAGGTAAGGGAACCTTCTATCTACGATGAAACATACACACGCTGCTGGTCTACCTCTTTCCACGGCAAAATATATGTTTAAGCGGGTCTCTGTTAGGGGATCAGACTCAGGATGGCTGAATGAGATCACGTTCAACGTGACCAGATAGCTATGGCCGAAATTGGATGCGAAAAAATCAAAACTTCTCATCCCTCTAGACCGATTCTCCATTAACACAACAACAGATATAATAACGGCCCATTGTTGAATGGGGCTTCACGGGAAAAGGAAGGGCTATTACTTTAACGATTTCTGCCGCAGGTGTAGGGACGAAGAAGAGGAAGAGACCATCGAGTACTACATCTACCACTGTCCAGCCTTGACATCTGCGCGACACAAGTTCCTTGGAAACACTTCTTCGACTGTCTCGCTGAGTTGGTCTCAGCGAATATTGGAAATATCGTTGCCTTTATAAGGCACATGAAATGGTTCGACCATTTGAGAAGGTAGAGTCATCAGCGTTAGCTGCAGCAAATCAAGTTCCATGACAATTCCTACTACCAGTTACCACTGTCGAAGGCATTAAAAGATGCAGCCCAAATCCAGGAGTTTCGAAGAGACGGCATATATGACGTAACGTAATTCATCAATGAAGTGGAACTTTTATCGAATTATTCTCATGCATCAACATCGAAGCTTACTTCTCCAAGCGGCACGCCCTGAAACAAACTCAAGGAGACAAGTAAAACAAAAACTCCTGAGAAATTTTGGAGTTCACGAATCCTATCACCAACTTTATGATAAGGCGAATTCAATGCGATTTTTAATGTGAACCAATTATTTTCATATTTTAAGAAAATTCTAGGCAAGCTTAATAATAAATACCATCAAGATCCTGTAAAACCATAAGAGTTTGCTCCCGCAACAAACGAGGCAATGAATTTAAAAACTTTCTTAAATAACATATCAGTACGTTTGTCTAGCTATATAGGAACATAGTGAGTCTTAGAGAAGCATATTACTGTCAGGAGGAGTGAGATATAATAGACAATAGACCTAACAAAAGCAACAAAATACATCCAAACAACGACAACTTTTTCAGCCCACGCCGCAACTACTTAGATTAAAATCAGATTGCAAATAACCAAGTTAGGCAAACAAATAATGCTCTTTAATAACCTTTAAGAAACTAAATATACATAATTAGAAATCAAAATAACGTAAAGCTAATAGAGGTCGGTCATCTTCATGAAACTAATATTAAACCGGCCGGAGTAGAATTTGCCGATAGTAGAACAGTAGGAAAAAAAGTTAAATATCTAGTTGATACGGGTTATACGACAATCCTGATCGACAAGCATTCTTTAAAAGAATATAAAAGCATTAAATTAACAAAACTTAAAATATATAGTACATTAGCAGGACAAATTAGATTTTGAAATTATAACAGAAGTACCATAGGAATTCATTAACCCCAATGGTTTGGAAGGTACCCTCATTTAAAAATAAAAAAATTTAAAGTACTTATTGGTCAAAATATATTAAAAGCATTACATGCAAAAATTAACCTTAAGGAAAGCTTTCTAGAAATTGAAAACAACAAAATTAAATTCCTAGATACGGAAACCTGTACACTAGAACCCTCAACCTCAAAACTCTATAGAGACAATATGATTCAGGAAGAAAAAACCTACATAGACTTGTTTTAAGAAAAAATGCTGATATCTTTTATCGAGAAGGAGATACACATAAAATAAAACACCAAATAATAACAAAAACGGGATATAGCAGTATTTTCTAAAATATGCAGGTACCCAAAGATACAAGAAGAGTAAATTAAAAGGCAGGGGAATGAGATGTTGGAACAGCTTTCAAATTTGGATAGTACCAAAAAAATCAGATAATTCAGGGAAACAAAAATGGTGTATAGTTGTAGATTTTAGAAAACTTAACGAAATCACTGTCGATGATAAATTCCCTATTCCTAATATCGACAAATTAGGTAAAGCAAACTACTTTTCAACTATTGACTTAGCGAAGAGGTTTCACCAAGCTCTAATGGAAGATAACGATCAAAAGGACCCCCTTTGGACACTACGAATTTATGCGTACGCCATTTGGATTGAAGAATTCCCGTCTACCTAAAGGGTGGTTAAATTGTAAGGGCCGATGTTGAATGTGAACCACACCTAAACGCCAAGTTTTTTTCCGAATTTAATTTGACATTTCTCTATTTCAGACTTACTCAATTTGAACCATGGAGAGATACACAATCCAACAACGTGTTAAAGTTATCCAGACTTATTATGAAAATTTTCGAAGAAAATCATCTTCAGTGATGAGGCACATTTTCACCTCAGTGGATTCGTCAATAAACAGAATTGCCGCATTTGGGCGAATGAGAATCCAAGAGTGATTGTCGAAAAACCAATGCACCCACAAAGAGTGACTGTTTGGTGCGGTTTATGGGCTGGCGGCATCATCGGGCCGTATTTTTTCCAAAATGAGGCCGGTCAGACAGTTACTGTGAATGGTGTTCGCTATCGTGAGATGATAACGAATTTTTTATGGCCACAATTGGAAGATATGGATGTGGACGATATGTGGTTTCAGCAGGACGGTGCCACTTGCCACACAGCTAACGAAACAATGGCTCTTTTGCGCAACAAATTCAATGGCCGTGTTATCTCACGTAATGGCGATGTCAATTGGCCCCCAAGATCATGTGATTTGACACCGTTGGACATTTTTCTCTGGGGTTATTTGAAAGAAAAGGTGTACGTCGATAAGCCAGCAACAATTCAAGAGCTAAAGGATGAGATAATTCGGCACATTAACGGCATAGAAACTCCATTATGCCTCAGCGTCATCGGAAATTTGGACCATCGTATGGAGGTGTGCCGCCGAGGTCACGGCGCTCATTTGGCCGATATTTTGTTACATACATAATTGAGTAACACCAATATATCATAATAAAATAAAATTTCAATAATTTCCTAAAGAGTTTGTGTTTTATTCAAAATCAACATCGGCCCTTGAAAATTTAACCACCCTTTATTAACGTTTGAATAATGCGGTACTTAGGGAATACATTAACACAATATGCATTGTATATCTCGACGATATATTAATTTTTAGCACTTCCATAGAAGAGCATATCAACAGCATAAACATAATTTTTTCCAAATGAAAGGAACACAATCTAAAGATTCAAATATACAAATGTAATTTTTTTTGTAAAGAAGCACAATATCTTGATCACACTTTGACCACAGAATGAATTAAGCCTAATGCTACGAAAGTCGAAGCTATTCAAAAGCTAACAAAATCCTTCTTAGGTATTACAGATTACTGTATAAAGTTTATAAAGGTTTATGCCAAAGTAGCCTATTGATTTACAAAATACCTAAAGAAAAACCCTAGGATTAACATAAAAGATATACAATATATAGATGCAATATATACAAATAATGTTTATTAACCCACCAATATTGAAATACCCTGTCTGGTGAAAAAATTTCAAACTGACTGATGCTAGTGATAATGCAATAAGTAGAACTTTAAACGACCATGAAAAGCATGCCATCGAAAAAGAATTGCTTGCTATTGTTTGGTCTGTCAATTATTTTCGACCATACTCGTATTTATATGGCAAACCATTTGGGCTTCTAACTGATCATCAGCCACTTGTTTGGTTGCACACAAAAATAACAGGGAGAGACATTAATCTAAGACACCATCAAAAACATTGAATAAAATTATTTACAATATCAATAATATAAGCACAGAAGCAACAATTTACACACAAGAAAGTGAAAGCAATCAAAACGTTCTATCCCTCAATACAGTAGTTAACAGATTTGCAACCCAAATCATATTTACAGATAATAAAACGGAAGACACAAAAGCAAAGAACGTACAATATATTAATAAGAAGGGAAAATTACCTCTCATGAGCTAATAGGCAAACACAAAATTTAGCAGGACGATGCAGACTTGCTTCAATTCGGTGGACGAAGTCTGGATTTTTGTCAAAGTCGTAAAAATTTGAAGCAATGTTTGTCTATGAGTCAAATGTATATTGTTGTTGCTTCACATTTCGCGAAGATGTACGATTTTCTGATTCTCGTTATTCTCGAAGCTAGATTGCTACGGGATTTTTTATACCTGGTTGTACTATGTAAACGAGTACATAGGTTTGTTCTGCTAACGGTTTTAAAATAATCGAAGTAAGAATAAACTCGATGTAGTAAGCATCATGGAATGGTTAGATAAATCGATTTAGGAATGTCTGTCCCTCCGTCTCTATACACGATACCTCGAGTAAGAATTGAGATGTTATATGTCACACGTATAAATATCAGCCGAGTACCTATTGCTCGGTTCCGTTAAACCGTGTGACATATAAATATCAGTCAAGTACCTATTGCTCGGCTCCACTCGAATTTAGTCTTCCTTACATGTTTCAGTTTGTGACCGTCACGATGAAGGTAGCGTTGAGGCGGGTAAGCGGGAAGGTGTGAGCAGGAGTATTTATGAATGAACACAATGCTTTGTTGTAGGCCGCATGCGTTTATAAATGAAAATGTTATATTTCATGTATGTATGGGTCTTTCATATATGAACATGCAGTCACCTTTTAATGTGTCTGTTTTTGAATTTCTTATTTTTCCATGTGGACATGGGTAGGTAGGGTATGTGCGATAGGATTTATGAATGAAAGTAGATCGTTTTGCTATTATTGTGTTTGATTTTTGCTATTATATGATCGAAGCACAAAATGAATAACGTGCAGGAAGAGGTACGCATGCCACCAGCAACGAAGTTTGTTTTATTCTCATTTTTGTTGAATGCCGTTGGTGGTAATGATGGTCGACTTTTATGTCATTGAGGCTAATATCCATATGATCGCATGCTTGAATGTGGATATTTAGGATGTTGACACACATATGAAGGTACATGAAATGTGTATGTAGCATAAGCAATTTCGTTCCACTTTTATTGTTTTAGTGGTTACATAAGAAAAATATATGAAAAGGTCACCTAGCATTATAAGTTATTATGTGCACATATGCATGTACACGTATGTATGTACTTAAGCATAATATGCTTATATGTACGTACATACCTATGCGGGTATGTCCAAATATTTATAATGTGATTAGTTCTTAAAGAAAATCCCATAATTAAAATTCAATATTTTATTTCATTCTAAGAATTCATTTATTTCGTCAAATATATATAGAAGCAAAATTATTTAGAACAACACGAAATACCATAAATCCAAAGCAAATTCGTTTCATTTGCCTGCCCCTACGAGAAAGAAGGACCAAAGCAGACTCACACTCTGTCTGTGAAACAGGAGCCACTTCAATGAACAATTCCCAGTTCTTTTCCCTTCTTATTAATATACATACGTTATTTGGCAAAAGTAACAAATGGTAATATAACACATAAGCTCGAATGATATTAACACTAGATTTACCAGACCAGTCATTTTGACTGGTCGTGCAATTTCAATTCAAAATTCCTATTACATATAACATTTGCTTTCCGAAATGATGTTATGACTTTTGTAGCTATAAGTAGAGAATGCATTTTCTGAACTTAATGTTACTTTATATATATTAGTAACAAATATATTTTTTGTTATTGACATTTATACCAAAACCAGTCAAAATGACTGGTGCATGTTTCTACGAAGAAATGTATGATTTCGGGAGAATCATGAGACCGATGCAATACAATGTATAGCGCCCATGCGTTATTTGTTCGTTCCGTTATCGGCATTTAGCCGATTACGGCGATTACGGCAGGTTTACGAGATTTCTTACTTCATAAATGCACAAGGCACGAACAGTCTCGTTTCGAGCTTCGTTCAACACACGAAATAAAATCTTAGTCCAAGCGATCTCCAAGCCCCTAAAAATGTCAAAACGAATAAAAGTTTCTACATATTTAGAAAATGCAACCAGCATACCTCTGGAATGTTCAGATGTAGAAAGTGAATTATATGATAGCGACAGTGAATTTTTAGACAGACAAATTGATCCACAAAGCAGTGATGATAACAGTGCTATTGTCGAGAGTAGTGATGAGGAAATTTCTGATGAAAACAATATAAATCAGTCAAGTGACGGTGACTGCGAAAATATTCCAAACAAGCGAAGGAGACGATACATGCGATTCCCTTCCAGTTCTGAAGACGAAGGTGGAAGCACCGTACCAAATCAGCAAACTGAAATTGCTTCAGACGGAACTATTTGGACGAGAATTGAAGAAGGAGGTGTTGCCGGTAGACTACCAGTTCATAGTGCTTTCAAAGATCTACACGGGCCAACAGCACATGCTAAAAGAAACATTATGAACGGGAGTCTAAGTAGTGCGTTCCTATTACTGATTGACAACCATATTTTGGAACATATACGAATTTGTACAGAGTTAGAAGGCTCTCGAGTTTTGGGGAAAAAATGGACAATTACGCAAGGAAAATTGAAGGCATTTCTTGCAATACTGTACGCACGTGAGGCGTAGGAAGTAAATACTTTGAGGCTTCAATATTTGTGGAACAACAAGTGGAAAGTGTACACACAGCAAAATCTACATATGTAGAAATTGTGAACAAACTGTAAACAATTAAATGTTTTATTATTTCACAATATCTATAAATCCATTTATCCATTACAAATAATATTGTTCAACTTTTTTTGTCATTTTTCGAGTGAACAAAGACTGGAAACCACAATAACCATTTTTTCTTATACACCAGTCATTTTGACTGGTTTTGGTTGAAATAGGTATATCTAAATAGCTGGTAAATCTAGTGTTAAAAACCAAATTATTATAAAAAAGTTGAAATATCCTCACAAAGCATACGCTTTTTCTTAACACCAAAACCAAATCGTTCGACAGATTAAAAAATATAATTAAACTAACGGTACCTTACGCTCTTCAAAGAGACGAACAAATATTACTTCACGTCGAAAACGACATTATGAACACATTTCCGATTGTATCAATTGTACTAGCTCAAAAAATAGTGGAAAATATCACCAATAGAGAACAACAAGAGCAAATCATACAAGAAACACACAGACGTGCTCACGGAAACTACAAAAATAATGACCAAACATAATTTACTCTTGTAAAGAAGAAATACAATCTGCGAAAAAGGTCTTACCAAAAAGACAATCCATTCGGTGTCCAACGAAAAACCCGTGGACGTGCTCTTCCACCAAATGGGGTACCGGAATCGAAAGCAACTATATTACAAAAAAGGAGATGTAATATACTCCATAACAAACAGACGGAACAAAAACGTAAAAAAATATTCGAAACACATAGTTAAAGAAGATAACGGAAAAACAATAACGACACATAAAGGACAACATCAGTGTAAAGGCATGTATGGAATTTTATTTACCTTACTTTATCCTATCGCCCTATGCGACAATATAATAGATTACACCAACAAGAAATATGTACTAGTAGAAACAGATCATGTTTATATATTGTAACGGTATTTCCCACTAGATGGGGTTAGTTCAGCCTTGCCAATGGTCTCCTTAAATAACAAGACGCTATTTAGTAAGCTACAACAAAATTTATTATTTATAAACAGCAATATAAATATATGTATATATAATATGTATAATTATATAGGTATAATTACATGTTAAATGTGCATTTATGACTAAAAATAAAATATATTTTTGATATATGTATACATATTTATAAGTATACGTATGTACATACATATTATAGATGTTAGTCTATATATGTACATGTATATATATACGATTATATCCCAGGGGTGATAGTTGAAATTTGTTGGTTTTTCGATAAAGAAAACACTTCATTTTCAGAGGAATCTCAAATTTTTTTTATTCAAAGTATTGACCATTGGTTTCTACACATTTCGCCCATCTCTCAAGCAAATTATGGATACCATTCCAAAAAAACTTTTTCTCTTTCGAGGCAGACCATTCGACGAGCCATTTTTCGACTTCTTCAAAATTAGCAAAGCAGTGCTTTGCAAGGGAGTGTCCCATCGATGCGAAAAGGTGATAGTCGAACGGGGCGAGGTCTGGAGAGTACGGCGGGTGCGATAATATTTCCCAATTAAGTGTTTTTAATGTGTCTTTCACCAGTTTAGCGGTATGAGACGACGCGTTGTCATGTTGCAAGATAACTTTGCCATGTCTTCGGTCCCATTCCGACCGTTTTTCGATCAACGCATGATTCAAATTGATCATTTGTTGTCGGTAGCGATCCATGTTCATCGTTTCACCAGGTTCTAACAACTCGTAGTACACCACACCACACTGGTCCCACCACACACAGAGCATTGTTTTACGGCCAAAGCGATTTGGCCTTGCAGTCGATGGGCCAGCTTCAACAGGGGAAAGCCATGATTTTTTTCGCTTCGGGTTCTCAAAATAAATCCATTTTTCGTCCCCTGTAACAATTCGATACAGAAAAGATTTCCTTTCGAATCGTTGAAACAGCATTTCACAAACGGTTTTTCGATTTTTCAATTGTCTATCGTTCAGCTGGTGTGGCACCCATTTTCCTGGATCTTTCCCATGGTTTTTAAACGTTGGCAAATTGCTCCTCGAGTCACATGTAGTGTTTTTGCCAATTTTTGTTGCGATTGGGTTGGATCAACATCCAATAACGCCTACAATTCCTCGTCTTCGAACTTTTTCGCAGCACCAGGATGTTCATTGTTTGTCAAATCGAAATCTCCACTATTAAATTGACGAAACCATGTCTCACATGTTATAATCACTGGAGCATGTTCACCATAAGTTTCTACCAGCTTCAGCTGATTTTTTCTTTTGATGAAATAAGAAAAGCAACGAATGCCGCAAAAGCGATTTACTTGGAACGAAACTCGACATATTCACTGAGGTAAACAAACATGACGGTATTATTTTGGCGGAATGTGACTTGCGTATTTTTGTAGGTAAATGTTAATAGAAAAAAATTACATACATGCCAAATCATAGAAATTTATACATATTGCTAGCGACATCTACTAGTAAAACCGACAACCTTCAACAAACACACCTGGTATATTTAAAGAAGAACTTTAATATATATTTTTTAAATAAAATTTATTTCACAAGAAGTTTAATGTATGAAAATGAAAACAATAATAATTCAGAAAATGAAAATAAGTGAGTTTTCGTTTAAATGGAACTGTTTCAGGCCATTTATTTTTTTAGAAATAATGAAAAAATTACAACAATAGTTGGTAGGTAAATTCTTCGCAAAAACAGCTATGTACATCGCGCCAAGTTTACAGCTACAGAATATCTGATCGTGGATATGTAGGTAAAAGGAAAAAGTGAAAAAACAACAATATGTGAAAGAGGCACAAATGTAGCTTAATGGGATAACCATTGGCTTGTACTGTGGGCATCCCAAGTTCTAATCCCATTCGAACAAAGGTGTCTGGAAAAAGAAGTCTGATGAAGAATCGTGGTGGTTTCCGAGATAGCAGCTATAACTTCTACCGTCCAAAAGTGTTGTTATAATTTTTCACTATTTCCAAAAAATATTTGGTCTGAAACAGTTCCATTTAAAGGAAACCCCAAAAACAATTCAACATAAGAATGACCTGAAAATATTTGAAGTTTAAAATTCAGTAACTTAAAAATTGAAAAGTTGAAAATAGTAAGTTACAAATGTTAAAGTAGATTCCTACATTTACTCCCCCTCCAGTGAAACGCGTATTTAACTATATTAATTTAGGTTAAATGTAATTTCTTTTGTTGGATGTCTGTCAGTGTATTTGTGTTTCGTGAAGAAGTCGTTGACATAATGTTTGCAGGTTTAAGTAAATCTATTCATATTATCTTTAATATTATTTCCATATTGTATTTCAAAAGTTTTGTTATGTTTGGAGATAACTTTAAATGGTCCTTCATAAGGGGGTTGAAGATTAGACTTATGAATAACTTTAACAAATACATATTCACAAGTACTTAAATTTTTAGGAATGAAACTATTTTCTTTATTATGATGTATTACTTTCGACCGAACAAGTGAGAAATGTTTTTTTAATTTAGAAAGAATTTTATTTGCATTTTCGATTTTGTTAATATTATTATTATTGGAAACAATAAGTTCACCCGGAAGTTCAATAATTCAGCTGAAGAGCATTTTAGATCTTCCTTAATCGCTGTTCGTAAACCTAAAAGAATCCACGGTAAAATTTCAGACCAATGAACTGAATCATTTGATGCTGTAATTGCAGTTTTCAAAGTTCTATGAAATCTTTCAATCATTCCATTTGACTGCGGATGATATGGAGAAGTGTGTATTTTGTGAGAACCTAATAATTTGGTTAATTCATTAAATAATTTTGAAATAAATTGTATTCCTTGATATACCGTTATATTGAGAGGAATACCGAAACGAGGAGCATAATTTTTAATAAATGTAATTTCAACGCTGAAATGTCTTTAAGTGGATATGCTTCCGGCCATCGAGTATATCTGTCAATGATTGTTAGTATGTATCGATTCTCCTTTGAAACTGGATGACGTCCTACTAGATCCATATGAATATGTTCAAATCGTCCAGAAGGAATATTAATCTTTTGAATTGGAGTTTTTGTGTTCTTAGTAACCTTAGATTTCTGACAGTTAATGCAAGATGATGTCCAACTATTAATTTCTTTATGCATATTAGGCCAAAAATATTTAGATTGAATGAGACGTCGAGTTGTTCGAAGACTTGGATGTGATAAAGAATGAATTTTTTCAAATTTTTCTCATTGAATTAGGGACATATGGTCTAAAAGGTGTTTGTGTAACATCACACCAAATATTGAGATTTATAATAGGTACATTAATTTCTTTTAAATTACTATTAATATTTGGATCTGAAATAATTTTTTTAAATATTTCGTCTTTTTGTTGTTCTTCATAAAGGTATTGGAAATTAATGTCTTTTGTTGTAATTGAATTAATTTCTGGGATACGAGAGAGAGTATCGGCAATTTTATTATCATTACCACAAATATATCTAATATCATTAGTAAATTGGGCAATATATTCTAAATATCTAATTTGACGAGGTGATCTATCTGCTTTAGAATTTAGAACATGTGTAATGTGTTGCATTTGAAATATTTGTGTTTATTTTAAAATTGCAAGGTTGAACGCATTTGAAGGCATTATTCTTAAATTTTTGATGATACCAACAAATATTATTTTGATTATTATTATTCCTGGGTCTTGATGAATTTCTTGATCTAGATCTATATCTATCTCTAGATCTAATTGTAATTCATTAATATCTTCTGTAATTTTGTTTAAAGTTTGATATATTCCAGTTGTTAAGTCAGTTAAATTTTTAATGCATCGGTCTAAAATATCATTGTATTATTAAAGGTTGAAGTTATTGCAGATACTTGAGGTTTATGAATTAAATCGAAAATTTTATCAGCCAAAATAATAATTTCATCTTTATTTTTATTACTAGAAGAAATTAAATGAATTTGAATTTGTTGAGGTAGTTTACGAATCCATAATTTGAAAAGTAATTCATTATTAACAATTGAATCTGAACCAATTAAAGATTTCATATATCTAAAAAGTTCTGAAGGTGAACGATCACCAAGTTCAGTATTTGAAAATAATTGTTCCAATCTCTTTTCTTCACTAAGAGAAAATCTCTCACAAAGAACTTTCTTAATTGTTTCATATTTATTCGACAATGGAGGTGGATTAACCACATCGATAATTTTGAAAATAGTTTCTCGTTGAAGAGCAATTAAAATATTTTGAAATTTAATGTTATCATTAAATGTTGTTAATTTCAAATTGTCCTTCAACAAGCAAAAACCATGCTTCAGGACATTCATTCCAAAACGGGGGTAATTTGATAGAATTGGAATTCGGTCTAAAATTATGTGTATGAATGTCTTGAGTTAAATTTTGTGTTGTATTTAAATTTGTGTATGGGTGATCTATGCATGTTGGGAGAAAGAGTTTACAAAAACTTGATAAAAATTAATTAAAATTTAAATAAATTTACTTAATTTAAAAAGTTAAATGACATATATATGTATATATATATAAATTTAAAGATTAATAATAATTTGTTATAATTAATAAAAACCTGATATTGATTTGTTTTATTACGTATAGATAATAAGGGGATTGAAGATTAGACTTATGAATAACTTTAACAAATACGTATTCACAAGTACTTCAATTTTTAGGAATGAAACTATTTTCTTTATTATGATGTATTACTTTCGATCGAACAAGTGAGAAATGTTCTCTTAATTTAGAAAGAATTTCATTTGTATTTTCGATTTCGTTATGATAATTATTACTGGAAACAATAAGTTCACCCGGAAGTCTCAGTGTTTGGCCATAAACTAGTTCAGCTAAAGAACATTTTAAATCCTCTTTAATCGCTGTTCGTAAACCTAAAAGAATCCACGGTAAAATAATTGCAGTTTTCAAAGTTCTATGAAATCTTTCAATCAGTCCATTTGACTGTGGATGATATGGAGAAGTGTGTATTTTATGAGAACCTAATAACTTTGTTAATTCATTAAATAATTTTGAAGTAAATTGTGTTCCTTGATCTACCGTTATATTAACTGGACTACCGAAACGCGGAACATAATTTTGAATAAATGTAGCCGCAACAGAAACAGCTGAAATGTCTTTAAGTGGATATGCTTCCGGCCAACGAGTATGTCTGTCAATGATTGTTAATATGTATCGATTATCCTTTGAAACTGGAAGAGGTCCTACTAGATCCATATGAATATATTCAAATCGTCCAGAAGGAATTGAATTTGAATTGGAGTTTTAATGTTTTTAGTAACTTAAGATTTCTGACAGTTAATGCAAGATGATGTCCAACTATTAATTTCTTTACGCATATTAGGCCAAAAATATTTAGATTGAATGAGACGTCGAGTTGTTCGAACACTTGGATGTGATAAAGAATGAATTTTTTCAAATTTTTCTCATTGAATTAGGCACATATGGTCTAAAAGGTGTTTGTGTAACATCACACCAAATATTGAGATTTTTTTAGGTACATTAATTTCTTTTAAATAACTATTAATATTTGGATCTGAAATAATTATTTTAAATATTTCGTCTTTTTGTTGTTCTTCATAAAGGTATTGGAAATTAATGTCTTTTGTTGTAATTGAATTAATTTCTGGGATACGAGAAAGAGTTACGGAAATTTTATTATCTTTACCTCAAATATATCTAACATCATTAGTAAATTGGGCAATATATATTCTAAATATCTAATTTGACGAGGAGATCTATCTGCTTTAGAATTTAGAACATGTGTAAGTGGTTTATGATCAGTGTAAACAGTAAAAACGCTACCCTCGAGAAAATGTTTAAACTGTTTAATTGATTTATATTTTGCCAAAAGTTCTCTATCGAATGTTGAATAATTAATTTCAGCTGGAGTTAATTTTCAAAAAAAATATCTTTTGTTGTTAAACAGCATTTGAAGCATATACTGCAATTGACCGTTTTTTTTCAAAATTATTAATACTGTTTTTTTGTGCGAAAAGTCGTTTAACATTTTCAAAAGCTTGTGTCTTTAAGTTTATTTTTAATTGTAAATGTTAACATTTCGTGCAGAGGACTTAATTCTGCTGCTAACATTTTAATATACCTTTGATAATTATATACCATACTTAAAAATATTTGTAATTTGTTAATCAACAGAGGTTTTTCAAATTCTAAAATTATTTCAATACGTTCTAAAGAAGGTCTGATACCTTCACTTGAAATTTCATAGCAAAGAAAATTTAATTTTTTCGTTCCAGAAACACATTTAGCAGGTTTAATATTTAAATTGTAATTTTCAAGTCTTTTGAATACTGATTTTAAATGTTCATTACCACTAACTACTAGAATATCATCGATGTAAACAATACGAGATCTAATCCAGAAAATAATTCATTAATAAATCGTTGAAACGTTTGAGCACCGTTTCTTAGTCCGAAAGGCATACGTATAAATTCAAACATTCCGAAAGGGTTCGTTATTGCTGTTTTGTGTATATCCAGCCATTGGTATTTGATGATATGCACGAAATAAAGCAATTTTTGAAAATATTGTTTTATCTTTTAAATCAATATTTAAATCGTGAGTGTTAGGTAACGGATATCGATCTGGAATAGTTATAAAATTTAATCTTCTATAATCACCACATGGTCTCCAATCATTTGGTTCTTTTTTGGGAGCTAAATGAAGAGGAGATGCAGTATGTGAATTCTATGGTCGACAAATACCAGTTTTAACTAAAAATTTGAATTCAGTTTTTGCTATGTTTAATTTAATAGGATCAAGACGACGAGGTTTAGAAAAAGGAAGAAACCCTTTTGTTTCAATTCTGTGAACCGTATAGTGTTGCGCTTGTTTAGTGTAATCTGGTTCACAAGTAATGGATGGAAATTCATTTAAATTTGAATTCGTAAATTTATTTTCAATAATGGGAATTCGAAGTGAGAAAGTGTCGCAAAAACCAGTAGATCCAAAAATTTTAAATTTAGTTGTTAAATCTGTTATTTCTCTATATTTAATATCTACTAGAATTCTAAATTTTTCTAAAAAATTAGCACCAATAATTGGAGTTGAGATATCGGCAATTATAAATGGAAATTCGAAATCTCTTCTTAAATGTAAATCAAGTTTTAAAAGTTTTGTTCCAAATGTTTCTATATTAGATCCATTTGCAGCTAAAATATAAGATCAGAATTTCTTTTAAATGATTTGAATTTTGAGGAAGGTATAACTGAAACGATTGCGCCTGTATCAATCAAAAAATTTAGTTTGTTAAATTTATCGAAAATAAAAAGGCGACGTGTAAGTTTATTAATATTTCCATTATCAGCCACCATCATAAAGGAACTTTTTAGTTTAAAGAATTTGCATTTGAAATATTTGTGTTTATTTTAAAATTGCAAGGTTGAACGCATTTGAAGGCATTATTCTTAAATTTTTGATGATACCAACAAATATTATTTTGATTATTATTATTCCTGGGTCTTGATGAATTTCTTGATCTAGATCTATACCTATCTCTAGATCTAGAACTAATTTGTAATTCATTAATATCTGCTGTAGTTTTGTTTAAAGTTTGATATATTCCAGTTGTTAAGTCAGTTAAATTTTTAATGCATCGGTCTAAAATATCATTGTATTATTATTAAAAGTTGAAGTTATTGAAGATACTTGAGGTTTATTAATTAAATCGAAAATATGATCAGCCGAAATAATAATTTTATCTTTATTTTGATTACTAGAAGAAGTTAAATAAATTTGAATTTGTTGAGGTAGTTTACGAATCCATAATTTAAAAAGTAATTCGTGACTAACAATTGAATCTGAACCAGTTAACGATTTCATATATCTAAAAAGTTCAGAAGGTGAACGATCACCAAATTCATATTTGAAAATAATTGTTCCAATCTCTTTTCTACAGTAAGAGGAAATCTCTCACAAAGAACTTTCTTAATAGTTTCGTATTTATTCGAAAACGGAGGTGGATTAATAACATCAATAACTTGGAAAATAGTTTCTCGTTGAAGAAAAATCAAAATATTTTGAAATTTAACATTATCATGATAAATGTTATTAATTTCAAATCGTCCCTCAACAAATCAAAATATTTTGAAATTTAATAATATCATTATAAATGTTGTTAATTTCAAATTGTCCCCCAACAAGCAAAAACCATGCTTCAGGACATTCATTCCAAAAAGGAGGTAATTTAGTTGATTTGGAATTCCGTATTAGCGTTGGTGCTTTCGTTTTGTGTTTCTATTGTTGTAAAATTACGAGTGTGTATGGGTGATCTATGCATTATTGGAGAAAGAGTTTTAAGTAACTTAAAAAGATAAATAATAATTTATTACAAATGATAAAAACCTGATGATACTATTCTGTTCTGATAGATAAAATTGTTGATTGTTGATATTCTTGATCACTTGTATTGAAATTAAATTGATTTCACTTTAATGGAATTGATAAGCATAAACAGAAATCAGTGCAGACAATTGATGATATCTTGGATTGAATATTTTGTCGATTTTCAACGTTTAAAAGCGTTTATTTTTCCTTTAAAAATTTGACTCCTGTATAAATAATTTTTAATTTTATGCACAGATTTTCATAATTTTCAAAATTTATTTTCATTCAATAAATCACTACATCTAATATGTGTGCTTATATTTGCCCTGGAGAATTGCCACAATTAAAAAGAAATTGTGTATTTCTTATTTTCGATGCATTACTCCAACTCTTGATTCATCTTCAAAAATTATGTTGAAAATTGCAATTGTATAGATAACCACAGCTCAGAAAATCTTGAATGTAATTTATAGAAAAATCGATGAGCCAATTATATAGATGTTAGTCTATATATACATATTTATATATTTAAAGAAGAACTTTAATATATATTTTTTAAATAGAATTTATTTTATAAGAAGTTTAATGTTTGAAAATGAAAATTATAATAATTCAAAAAATTAAAATATTTGAAATTTAAAATTCAGTAACATATAAATTAAAAAGTTGAAAAATGTTAGTTACAAATGTTAAAGTAGATTCCTACACATATGTGCATATATTTTCTTTTGTTGTTGTAAGGGCCCTAACATCTAAAATTTTGGCGTCCGTACAATATATCAGGATACAGCTGTCCTGTATCACATATCAAACTTATCAAAAATACTCACACCATACAAAAGTTTCATTATACTACATATAATTTGGAAGTTAACTCTTACACTCAAACAAAATTCAAACTTTAAAAAATCAAGTCATTCCAAATATCTACAGATCCAAAAGATAACTTAGATTCCATGGCTCAGTATTAAAATTCATCACTGCCACACCCGTGGTAAGGCATGCCTGTCTAAATTCGACTAAAATCCTATAGTTATCGGGACAGTCGGTTCTTTATACCGGAACGACCCGGATATTTTATCCGGCCAAGGACTGTCACTCTCAAAATATTCCCCGAAAACCAATAATTACTTAAGACAAGAGATTGTTGTAGAAGCATTGTTGAAATAAGCAACCCTACCGCAATCAGTGGTGGAAAATAACAAAGTAAATTTAATTTGTTGCCAATACTTTTTACCCGAAAAACCGAAGTTAGCAATTGTTGTTGAGTATGTATCTTAATAAACTACATATATTAATTCCCAGACTTCATGCTTCAGGTGACTTACAATGCCACCTTACGTCCTGCTACCGAATAAGCAAACAACATTTCGCCAGCATTCACTGCACTTCCGTGTTCACCAATCGGCTGAATAAATTGAATGACAACAAACCAAAGTAGTAACGAAAGCTTTTCACATGACGTAATAGAAATCATGAACGAACCAATAAATGTTTACAAGAACCAAATAATCCTTGCGAAATGAAAAAATTCTAATTACGAATTTAATACCCCATATCCAATACATCACCGACAGGTCAGCACCAGAATACGACGACGAAACAATTCCTGAGTTATTTCGTGTTCGATTTTTGCTTTTTTTCTGTTATGTTGGCACTATCAGTCATTTTGGATTGTCTGTTTGTTTTTGACAGATAAAAAGATTAGTCATGTTTTGGTGCGCCCTTCGATTTTTTACTATTCGAAAAAATGTAACAGAGAAACCATATTAAGTTTTGTGTAAAAAATGAAATTAAATGCGCAAGGACATTTGAAATGTTGACTGTGGCGTTTGGCGAAGTTACTATGAGCAGAACACAAGCTCAATTGTGGTATAACCGGTTTAAGGAAGGCCGAGAAGATGTCAATTACAATGCTCGTCCGAGCACGTAAACAACCGATGAAAAAGTTGAAGCAGTGAAGAAACTGATGTTGGATAATCGTCGAATCATTATCAGAGAGGTTACTGATGATGTTGGCATAACATTAGACAGAAACGCACAGAATTGTGGAAAAAACAATTATATATGCTAAAACGATACCTCAATTCATTGTACAGAAAATTTACATATTGCATTATATCAGAAACAGGACACGTTTCCTGGAAATAGTTATGGACTTGACAAATGTAACTGAACAGGCAAGAGTAATAATCTACAAACACAATAGTAAATGAAAATATATTACAACTTCTTCACAATTTTTTTGCAGTAGATACGAGCCAAATAGACTCTAACAATTATATGATACAAGTTTCCCGATCCCAGAGTGCCCAACAAGACAGATTGTCCATATCGATATCTACCATACAAACAGACAGATAATCCTAACCGCAATAAACTAATTCTCCAAATGCGTCCTCGTCAAACTAATAAAATGACGAGCAGTTGAAGATATTAAACAACCACTTACAGAAATCATAATAGCACTAGAAGTACAAAAAATAATGGTAATTGTTAATGGCATATCTTTCAAATTCAACCTAATAACATTTTTGTTAATCAAGCTGTTTAATTTAGAGATTCACCGAGCTCCACCCCATATCAGTTCTTCAAACGGTCAAGTTTAAAGATTCCACTCGACCCTATTCGAAATAATATACTGCATAAAATCAGAAAATATCTATGAAAACTTTCCGAGATTTAAGACAAATCAATATTTCAATATAACAGTGCAATTCATTCAAAGACAGGCGAAAAAGCGCTTCAACATTTTTTTTGGACAATGAGGAACTACGGACCCAACTAGAGATAGATAGGCAAGGAACGTAAAAAAAGCCAAAACTATTGGACTTTCGGCCTAACTCCTCCTCTATCTCACGGGGTGTGTCTTGTTTTTCCAACAAATTGACCTACAGTTTATTCTGAGCCGTCTCCGAACAGCTGAGTAATTCAGAACTGCACTCGGAGGGCTTTACATACCCAACTGAAGAAAAACTGATTTGTAACCAGTGAAGCGTTTTTCGTCGCAGCTCCTTCTCCAATTCCTCCAAACGGCTGATGGTTTTTTTATGAGAAGCTTTTATTTAATTTCAGAAATACACTCGCAGGGGTTAATATTTCCTGTCGAGGGGCGACCCCAATTGGAAAATTTTCTAAGTTTTTAGATGTCGGCCGGTCCAAGACTCCAATGGCCATATAGAAAAATTAATTTTTTAATTTTGGATGTTGGTCAAACCAGGGCTCGATCCCTGATTTTCAGAATGGCAGAATGCAATGATAGCCACTCGGCTACTGCGACTGCCAATTACTGATTTTTTGTTTGTTTTATATTGCGTGGATAATTTTTCGATCTACCTTATTTTGTAATCATCGTTGAGTTAGCGATTTTTCGATTAGTTGACGACAGCAGCTGGTCGAATATCGCTAAAATATGTAACTTAACTCAGCAAATATTCAGCTGTAATTTGATCTGTGCAGAATATTGCGTGCAAAACACGCGCAGCGCAATTATACTGATGTTGCAGTTTGTGTCAACAATTTTCTGTAACTTGGGCTCTAGTTTTAAGAAAAGAATTTGAGCAACTTTTAACTTTAACTTAGAAAATGCGCAGTATAGCCCTAAGTTGAAATAAAAATCTTAAAAAATAATTCAACAAATTTAAAATTAAGTTTTGATATTTATTCCATAATAAAATAATTTCCAAAGCGGATAGTAAAATCGTTAAAATCATAGCTAAGTTATTGTAACGATCCGAATATTGTATCCGAATATCCGGAAAGTAGCTACACTGTTTAGAGTAGGAGACGGCGACACGCTTTACAAAATCTATAAGCGGGTATTTCGTTCTTTTTGGAAGTGGAATCCAAGTACATCAATTGGACAAAATTGAAAGGGATGAAATTGTCAAAGCAACGTGAAGTGAGATGCCACATTGTATAGGGTATATTGATGGTACTGAATTGAATCTTGCCGAAGCGCCAAGGGTTATTCACACAATTTATTTTTTAAAGAGCCTGTTTAAGCCTAAAAAGTTTGAGAGCCAGATAATCTAATATATTATAAATAAATTATACATATTCGTAAATAGATATAAGCATAAACAGTTTCATGTGAAGGCGTTTTCGCGCATAATAATTATTCATAATTAAAGGCAGTTACTTATTTATTTATATTCATTTTTGGAAATACCCTCATGAAAGGTAAAAGTTTGGATTTAATTCAATAAAAGTTAGTTCTTCGGCTAACATCTTTTTTGTTTATCCATTTCGTTTCATTCTTTCGATTCGGTTGCGGGTTCGCACCGGCGTTCAAATTATTTTGGCTCACGGTCTCAATATTTGATCCTTCGAGCCGGATCGAACTCAACTAACACTCATTAAAAAACATCCTGGGTCGGAGGAATCATCTCGGATTCTTGTAAATCAGTGGGAAACACTCCGAGGCAATCATAAAACAACACACAAACATTCGGATCATCAGAATCAAAGTGCAGTGTAAAGATATTTAAATAAAAGGCGCGTTTAAAAAGGTGCATCTACTTTCGAAGTAAAAATAGGAAACAAATGTGCAAAGTGAAAATTTTTCATATGTGTACATATGTATGTACATTATTCGTCAAGTTTTTGGATTTTATTTTGGACGCGTTTGTCTGCTTTTTTGTTATTGCATCTACTGTATGGTTAGTTTTGATATTTCCTAAATTGAAATAGATTCATGTGTACATGCATATGTATACGTATATGTATATATCTTTATTTGTGCAAGCGCTTGGTTAATTCCTCATACACATAGGTATATACATATTTTATACATTGCTATGTAAGTAGCAGCAAACTTAAATTTTAGCTACATACGTTATCGCTGCATATACAATACGTATACTCGTACGTACATATTTATGAAACATTTATTAAACAATCATGCCGGCCTTGAATTCTTTTAATATTAGTTTGGATCAAATATTCGAGTTTGATGCTAATTTTGACCTCAGTGAATATTCAAAAATTTCTCTCGACATTCTAAAACAGGAAATAACTGAGCAATGGGAGAAAACAAAAGCGGCACATGAGAAATGCCAACAAATACTAGAAGATGAGGATTTTATAATAGTTCACGCCTTTGAGAAATCAATTATGTCCAACATAGATTCATTTACCTATTCTTCAAAATATTCTTTCGGTCAAGCGTTGCCACGCAATCCTGACAAATTAATAGTTCAATTCCATTACCACAAATTTCGATGCCTTCTTTCACAATTAATGGATCCATTCTTGATCCTAACCTTCTACAAAGCAGCTCAATAGATGGGGAGTAATTCGTACTTCAAGGTTATGTTAGGGTGAAGCATAGGCTTAATTACAACCCTATATCTCAGGAAACCGTGTTAGCGTAGAGTGCCGTAGTGCACACGTTTCTTGCCTTGCTACCAGGGTCTCAATGGTAAAGGATAGTTCCATAGATAACCTAGTTCGGAAGTTTTTGGTTCCAGAAAGAAACTTTTCAGATATTAGGACCGTGATTTGTAGAACTACAACTAAAATTTCGAATGGTAGTTAACAAAATTGCGTCATTCGTTCCTTCTTTTTGCTGCAAATACCGAGTATAGCCAGCTCCTTCTTTACCTGGTCTTTCCAATGGAGTGGAGGTCCTCCTCTTCCTTTGCTTCCACCGGCGGGTACTGCATCGAAAACTTTCAAAGCTCGAGTATTCGTATCCATCCGGACCACATGGTCTAGCCAGCGTAGCCGCTGCTTCTTGATTCGCTGAACTGTGTCAATGTCGTCCTATAACTCGTACAGCTCATCGTTCCATCGTCTGCGATATTCGCCGTTGCCAATGCGCAAAGGACCACAAATCTTACGTAAAACCTTTCTCTCGAAAACTCCTAACGCCGATCCCACGGATATTTTATTAAGACCATCAAGTATTTATGCTCTACGGCACTTTACTCGTAACGAAATTAAATTTCTTAAATTCATTTACATTCAAAATGACAACATCGCCAAAGTAGTTAAAACTCTTACAACTACAACGAATTTGTTCATCTGTATTCAAGCCGTGAAGGACTTGAGCTAAATTAAGGGGGTGCCGGCTGTCGAGCGGGCCCAAGTTTAAATGAAAAGCACTTTTTTTCGTTTAATTAAATTTCACAATATTTTTATTATATTATAAATCAATTTTACAGGGGTTTATTTTTCACTTTCAATTGTCTGATTAATATTCACTTCTTTAGTTTGTCTATAAAGGAATATTCACTAATTTTATAGATGAACTCAACTTAACTTTGTTCAGTTTAATTTTCAGCTAACTGATATTAACTATTACATTAACAATAAGGTATCCGCGGTTTAATGCTACCGTGCGCGTGCGCGAGCGAGGGCTGTAGGTTTTAGAGTGATTTTTCGTTAGCTCGAACGGCCGCAGCTAAGCTGTCGATCGGCTAACGAAATTCAAGGCAAAGGATAAGGGAATTGGCGCGTGATGGGATACCCGGAAATAGTGGGAATGGACGGGTAATTCCACGCGCACGGCAGTTACAATAAAATTCTATGGTGTTTAAGCAGGCGCTTAAACATGCTCCCCGCCCTGCAGGGACGCGTTGCCCAACGCATCCTGTAGCGTTTGCAGGGCCCGGATAGCGTCTCCGATTGCGCCTCGTGCTGCCCGGTTGCGGAAGGCGGGCGTTTGCAAGCCCGTGGCAGTGCGCGATATGGTGCGCGTCTTCTTACATTGCGGTCGCCCCGCTGGTGCTGGAACTGTCGTCGCTGCCGCTTTGCGTTGCCTAGCCTTGTTGCGCCTTTTCTTGCTGGGAGGCGCACGTTGGTTTGCGCGCTGAACGGCCGGCGATGGCATGCGATTGGGGCGCGCTGGTTTTGCGCGCGTCGTTGCTGCTCCTTTCTGCTTTTCCACTACCTTTGCTGTTGTAGTTTGCGATGGCGTCTTGCGCTGTTTGGATACGCCTTGGTGCATCAAGGTGTGATGCGCTTTATGGCAGCGTTTGCAGCTGCTTGATGAATCACACTCGCCCGTCGTGTGTGTCAGCGCCAGACAATTCATGCAGTAGCCTTGCGCCCTGGCTACTACTAGACGTTGTGGCGGCTTCATTGCCCGGAATGCGCCACACATGCGCAGAGGATGGTATTTATGGCAGAGCCTACATTGGAGGCAGTTTTCAGTTTCTGCCGTAGGGGCCAAGGGTACTGCCGTTTTTGTTGCCATTTTCTGGAACGAGAAGATGAGAAGAATTGTTCGGACAGTATTAGGGAAAACTGGATAGATTGATAGTTTTGTCCTGAAACAAATGGAAGTTTTTGTTTTATTGGTTGTTATGCTATCCGGTGAGCTACGAGTTCTCACTAGGAAAGAAGCATAACTTGACAAGTGGGCGCGTGATAACCCCGTTTTGGGTGCGTACATCCAAAACTCGAATGTAGTTATCCGGTCCACGGCGAACATCTTCAATTCGACCGAGTCGCCACTCGGTGGGTGGTAGTGGGTCTTCTTTGACTACTACCAAGTCGCCTGGTTGAGGATCTCGCTGTGGATTCTTCCACTTGTATCTCTTCTGAAGATCTTTGAGATATTCCTCCTTCCAGCGTCGACTGAATTCGTGGTGAAGGATTTTAATCTTCTCCCATCGATTGGTCATTGAAAGGTCTATTGCGTTTGGCTCGGGTATGGCCATAAGCGGTGCACCTCGGATAAAATGACCAGGAGTGAGTGCAGTGAGGTCAGCGGTGTCTTGCGAAATAGCTGACAGAGGTCCCGAGTTGAGAACTGCCTCAATTCGCACTAATAATGTGGCAAATTCCTCAAACGTAAACTTATGAGATGCAGCGGTTTTTTTGAGATGTAATTTAAAGCTTTTGACTGCTGATTCCCATAAGCCACCCATGTGGGGTGCGCTGGGAGGAATGTAGTGCCAATTTATGCCTTGAGGAGCATATTTTTGGACTATGTCGGCAGAGCATTCGTTAAGGAATTTAACGAAGTCGCGTTGTATAGCGCGGTGGGCGCCGATAAACGTTTTGCCGTTGTCGCTCATAATTTTGGATGGAAATCCTCGTCGTCCGACGAAACGTGCAAACGCTGCTCGAAATGCCTCAGTTGTCAGATCTGAACATAGCTCGAGATGCACGGCCTTCGTTGCAAAGCAGACGAAGACTGCAACGTAGCCTTTGAAATAAGTGTTCGACCTCAAGACTGAAGCTTTTATTTGAAATGGCCCTGCAAAGTCTACTCCCGTTGTAGTAAATGGGAGTGTGAATGTGCAACGCTCAGGGGGTAGAGCGGCCATGATTTGCGTGCGTGTCTTTTGCTTGTAAAGCGTACATGCCTTACATTGAAAAATGCACTTTTTAATCAGAGGCTTGAGCTTCGGAATGAAGAACTCTTGTCTGACCATTTGAAGCATCAAACGTGTCTCTGCGTGAAGAAGCAGTTCGTGCATAAACTTCAAATATAGGTGGCAGAACCTCGATTTAGTTGGGATGATGATTGGGTGTCTTTCGTTGTAACTCAGCGTGGAATGTGCCAATCTACCATTCACACGAAGCAGTCCATCCTTATCCAAGAATGGGTTCAGAGTGAGTAGTGTACTCTTTTTGTTAATAGCTGTTTTAGCTCGTAAAGCATCTTTTTCGCGAGGAAAATAGCGCTTTTGGGAAATGTCGATGATGCGCTTCTTGGCGGCTTGGCATTCACTATGTGTCAGATGTGGCAAGGTGATTAATGTTTGCCCATTGGACTTATTTCGAACGTTGTCCACGAAACGGAACATGTATGCAGTCACGCGAATCGCTCGAGAGTATGAGGAAAACCGATCTAGATAGTCGGACTCATCTTCAAGCGCGTGATATGCTTCTACTTTGCGCCTTTCTGGCGGAGAAGCGCTGCGGGCCTTTGAATTTGGCCAGGAATCTGCATGGCAGGAGAGCCACTTCGGTCCATGCCACCAAAGTGAATTGGCAGCTAAGTCCTGCGGCTTGCAGCCGCGTGTACCAAGATCTGCGGGATTATCTCCGCTTGCAACATGACGCCATGTACCGCTTGGAACATATTCTCGGATTTGAGAGGTGCGGTTTGATACATAGGTCTTCCATGTGCATGGTGGCTTCTCAAGCCATGCCAATACGATCTCGGAATCTGACCATAGAAATATGTTGCACGCTTGTAAATTGAGTTGTTTTTGAATTGTTGCAACCAGTTTTGCTAATAGTAATGCGCCACACAGCTCTAGGCGTGGTAAGCTTACTGTTTTCAACGGTGCTACCTTTCCTTTTGCAACCAGCAGGGTGGACGTAATTTCATTGTTAGCATGTGTGCGGATGTAAATTGTTGCACAATATGCTTTTTCCGAAGCATCGCAAAACCCGTGGATTTGGGTGTCCTGCCCCGGAGCGAAATTAACCCAGCGTGGTATTTCAATTGCGCAAATAGCAGGCAGATTTTCTGCAAAGGGGTGCCATTTTGACAAAGCTGTTGGCTTAGCACATTCATCCCAATCAGTGCCGTCTAGCCAGAGTTCTTGCAACAGAATTTTTGCTTGAATCATAACTGGCGACAGCCATCCTGCCGGGTCAAAAAGTTTTGCAACCGACGATAAAATTTGTCGCTTAGTGACCGCATTTGCTGAAGTAGCTGGCAGAATTGTATATGTAAACTTGTCTGTCAGAGCGTTCCATTGAATACCCAGAGTTTTGGTTTTAGAAGCACTCTCGAATTTCAGAAAGTTTGAATCGAGCAGATCCTCTTTGGGATATTGTTGCAGTATAGTGGCGTTATTTGCCGTTAATTTTTTAAGTACGAAACCAGCAGATTTCAGAGCGTTGACCACTTGAAAAAGTGATTCAGAAGCACTGTCTATGTCATGACTACCGGATAAGATGTCATCGACATATGTTTGGTCTCGTATTATTGGTGCAGCCAGTGGATATATTGCCTCGGTATCCGTTGCAAGTTGATGCAACGTACGGATGGCAAGGTATGGTGCACAATTGACCCCAAATGTAACAGTTTTCAGGCAGTAATCGGTGACAGGAGATTCAGCCGATTTACGAAATATAATTCGCTGAAACTGTTTATCATCGTCGTGAATTAATATCTGACGATACATTTTTTCTATATCTCCGTTGAATACAAACTTATACATGCGCCATTGAAGAATGAGCAGCATGAGGTCTGGTTGGAGAGTAGGACCCGTATACAAAACATCGTTGAGTGAGTTGCCTGAGCTCGATTTTCTCGAGGCGTTAAATACTACTCGAACTTTAGTGGTCACTTTGTCCGGTTTTACAACGGCATGATGTGGCAAGTAGAAAGAGTGATAGTTGCCACTGGAGATTATTTCACGCGGGTAGGTGAGCTCCATGTGGTCGAGGTCAAGATATTCTTGCAACACATTGTTGTACATTGTATTTAACTCTCCTTTTTTCTTAAGCGTGCGCTCCATACTAAAAAATTGTTGAAGCGCTGCAGACCGGGAATGGCCTAAAGGGAGTTTTGCGGGGAAATCTTCCTTGAATGGAAGCCGCACAATGTACCGACCGTTTGGGGCACGAGTCGTGGTTTGCTTGTATATGTTTTCGCATGATTGATCCTCACTCGAAATTTGTGGAATTGGAGGAATTTCTTCCTCTTCCCAGAATTTTCTCAATTGATCACCAAGTGTATCAGTTGAGATCTCTTCTACTTGTGTCGAGAATGACACCACTTTTTCGGTTACAGGACCGCTAAGGATCCAACCAAAAATTGTGTTTTGCGCAAGTACTGTGTCGCAAATTGTTTGCACACCTTCCACGAGAATTTGTGGAAGTATGTCACTGCCGATTACCATGTCGGTTTGAGCTGGTATATGGCAATTTGGGTCAGCGAGTTCAAGGATTTTGAACTGTTGCCAGGTATTACGACTTAAGGTAAAGATTGGCAAATGCCTCGTTAGCTTTTGTAGCACGATGGCTTGGGCATTGATCCGTTGCTTGGTTTTGGATGATACCAGAGTCAAGGAACAAAGTTTGGATGAGTTTTGGACGATATGTCCACCCATTCCGGAAATTTCGAACTTGGAATGTTCGACTGGAAGTCGCAACCTTTTCTGAACTTTCGAGGAAATGAAAGTTCTTTGTGAGCCTTGGTCAACTAAGGCTCTGAGTTGGAACAATTCTCCTTGGTGTTCCACTGCGACAATGGCAGTTGGAAGGAGAGTTCTGCTATCGTGTCCCGCGTGTAATGATTGTATTTGTGCTTGCTTAGAGCAGCACGGTTGCTCGCTTGGATTGGAGCTTGTATGCGCTTGTCGAACTGGAGAAGTTGACTTGGCAGTTGGGTGTTGCACAGTAGAGTTATGAGAACTGCTGCTGGCGGTTTGAGCATTAGGTTTTACATTTAGGTGCAGCAAGGAATGATGTCGTAACTGACAATGTGCACATGCAAACCTGCTCGTACAATCATTACTGCGATGACCTCGTGATAAGCAGTTTTTGCAGAGTTGATTCTGCTTCGCAAAATGTATTCGGTTTGATACCGACATTTTTTTGAAATTTTGGCATTGGGAAATTGGGTGTCGGGAATTGCAACACGGACATGTGTTATCCCTTTTTTGTTCCGCCACAAATGATTGTGTCCTGTTAAAGGATCTATTATGAGCGATGTTTTGAGTGGCGACTGGTTTTGGTTTGTTTTGGCTTGGATGAAGCCGGTTTAGACGCTCCACCACTTCATATCTAGAAGTGAGGAAATTGTTCATTTGCGACCATGATGGCAGCTCTTTTCGAGATGCCAGAGATTGTTCCCACAAGGATAATGTGGTTTCAGGCAGTTTCGAGGAGCATATATAGACTAACATTGGATCCCAACTATCTGTCGATACGCCTTGGGAATGTAAGGCGGACAGACAGTCATTTATTGTCGTTTGTAGTCTTTGTAATTGCTCGCTATTTTCGGTCTGTACGTTGGACAGCGAGAGTAGGACTTTTATTTGATTGTCCACTAGAATACGTTTGTTTTCGTATTTTGCCCGTAATGCCTCCCATGCTAGCTCGAAATTATCATCGCTCAATGGATATTGTTTGACGATTGAGCCAGCTTTGCCTTGCGTTTTGTACCGGAGATGATACAATTTTTGCGCACGGGAGAGCTTAGGGTGGTTTATGTAGACCGCCGTGAACATATCACGAAAAGCTGGCCATTCTTCATAACCCCCATAAAATGTCTCTGTGTCGCAGGCTGGGACTTTCAGGCATATATTTGAAGAAGAAGCTTCTTCTGAGATTCGTTCCACACGGGAAGGTGGACTCGGCTGAGTAGCTGCTCGAATTAATTCGAGCTGGTCCGCTATCTTTATCTTCGTCAATTCATACGTGTCATGGCACGTGAAGTATTTATTGTCTGCTGAAATTTTGAAATTTTCGGGCAGACATTCGTCGGGCTTTGAACAAACCTCTCTATAGACCGTTTTAAATTCTTGCCAACATTCATCTAGTGATTTGTCTTTGATTCTGAGATACGTCTCCGTGTGATCCTGGATAGGGGAATCACTGAATCGAGAACAGTATCGAATCACATTGTCACTTAGTGAAATAAAAAGTTGCGCGGAAGGATCGATCTGTTTAGATCTGCGCGTTTGTGACGATTCTCTTTTTGTGGTAAGGGCTTCGAGTGAAGTTCCCTTTCTTGTCTCGGAATCAGACATTTTGTGTTCCTTAGTGCCTTTGGTAGGACTATGACCAATTGGCATTTAAAAGGAAAAAAAGTATTTAAATAGTCGCAAAAAAAAACCGTGAAACTCGAATAGAGTTTGTATGAATATCTAATGTTCGCACTTCGTGCTTTATTGATGTAAAACAATGCACTTTATGCCACAGAAAAATTTGAAAAAAAAATTTGTGGCTGTGTTTGTGTTTTTTTTTTGAAATTGTTGAAATCACAACTTTTCGTTAAGTTAATTTTAAAATTAAATCACTGGAAGAAAATTTTCCGAATAGAAAAAAAAAAAAAATCACAAACACTTTCACTTTTATAAACGTGGGTTATATACGTATTAATAAAAGTAAAATGTAATAAATATGCTATTAAATAATTTATATAAAATTTGTAAAAAGAAATTAAAATTATTGAATTATTAATTATTTAATTATTATATCGAAAAGATATATTTTGTTTAAAAATAGCGGACAGAAAAATTCCCTATTGGGTTATTAAACGATCTTGTATCTTGTCAAAAATTTAGCATGAACATGTAAATATGTATGTATGCATATGACAATGTAAACAGATACAACAGCTGTTTGAATTATGATATATACGTATGTGTGTATATATATGTCAACATATATTTTGACCTCAGCTGCTCGCGCTACGAAGAGAGCGCCTAAAATAATGATATGTTGAAAAACAATATGCGCAGATCAAAGAGTATTTAGGTGCGTGTGTGTGCCCAATGTTTAGAAGATAAACATATACACAATATATGGTTCTCTTGTAATATCGAGAGCGAATATCGCACAAAGCGGAAATTGGAAAAATGCAGTGAGTCGATCACCTGCAGTAATGTTCGCTCTTTTAAAGCTGCGCTCTTTTAGCAGAGTGGTGAATATTTATTAACTTTTTGTTCTTGTGCCTTTATGCTGTATTTTATGGGTCATTGAACCATAGAGGACAGCTGACAATGCAAATGATTTGACCTATTAATGCAAGTATGCTTTAGAACTGCAATTAGATGTGGTTTATGGGTCATTGAACCATGGAGACCAGCTGATAATGCAAACGATTTGAATTTTGTGTTTATGCATATAAAGATTGCAATGCACCGTAAGTAGACAAGAAAACTGCAATTATATTTTTGGGTATGAGTACATATGGGTATGTATGTTTGTACATAAGCGAAACTAATACAGTTTGGAAGCTGTATTTTCGCAATTATGTATTTAACGGCCGAGAAATTTGGCGCTTACCCCTTCTTCTACCGTATTTAAGAAATATAAAAAAATTCAGGAAAATTACGGACTTTTGAAAACCGCAAATAGAAAAAATTTACGGATTTTTTAGTTAATTTTGGCGGGAAGAAAATTCCCGTTTTAAGAAAGATATTGTCCCTGATAGCAGTTTTTATATATATGGAAAAATATATATCTTGGAAATTAAAGTGCCTACTTACTACTTAGGCTTCCAAACCGTTTTTACTTTCCTTTTTGTATTGTATGTAAATTTTATTGCTGTGTTGTTGTGCTGTGATGAAGTGGTGTTGCAGGGCTTGTTGAGGCAAGTTCCTGTGTTGTAGACTTCCTTCCTAATGTCCTTGTGTGTTGTGTGTTGATGTATTTATGTATGTATATTGTGTGCAATCTTTACACTACTTTTGTTTGTAATTCTATATATATATTTTTTTTTGTTTTTAACAATATGTACATGTATGTTTTTATATTTTATGATTATTTTTTTTTTTTTGTGTTTGTTTGTGAATTTTTTTTTTTTTTTTTTATGTGTACATATGTTCACTCTTAACACACACACTCCTTGTACGTGTAATAAATTTTTGTAAAAGCTATTTTTTTTTTTTTTTTACTATATATGTATGTATGTACGTGTTTGTGCACTTTTTAAATTTTTTTTGATATTAAAATTTTTTGCATTCCAATACACGTATATGCTTTTTTTTTTTTTTTTTTGTTTTTGCACCACTTTTCGTTTGTAAATGTTATATTTTGCACCAACAATTTATATTAATTTGCACAACTTAGTTTTGTTTTCGGTCGTACGGGGGTACGTAGCGTTTTTTTTTTAAACAATTTTTAAGTTTTAATTTTTTTTTTTTTTTAAATAATTTGTTTGTATTGTTAGTGGCTGTTAACCGCAGTTTGGCTCATTTTTAGCCTCGAAGGACCAATATTCAAGCCGTGAAGGACTTGAGCTAAATTAAGGGGGTGCCGGCTGTCGAGCGGGCCCAAGTTTAAATGAAAAGCACTTTTTTTCGTTTAATTAAATTTCACAATATTTTTATTATATTATAAATCAATTTTACAGGGGTTTATTTTTCACTTTCAATTGTCTGATTAATATTCACTTCTTTAGTTTGTCTATAAAGGAATATTCACTAATTTTATAGATGAACTCAACTTAACTTTGTTCAGTTTAATTTTCAGCTAACTGATATTAACTATTACATTAACAATAAGGTATCCGCGGTTTAATGCTACCGTGCGCGTGCGCGAGCGAGGGCTGTAGGTTTTAGAGTGATTTTTCGTTAGCTCGAACGGCCGCAGCTAAGCTGTCGATCGGCTAACGAAATTCAAGGCAAAGGATAAGGGAATTGGCGCGTGATGGGATACCCGGAAATAGTGGGAATGGACGGGTAATTCCACGCGCACGGCAGTTACAATAAAATTCTATGGTGTTTAAGCAGGCGCTTAAACAATCTGAAAAATGAAGACATCTACTATCGTGAACATAACTCGAAATTCAAACCAGATGTCTCTCCGTATAAAACTAAAACTGTAAGATTCTATATTCGATGAGCAGTCCTCAATAGATTGAAGAAAAGGATATCTCGCTGTCGTTGTAAGAAATTTTTGAAGAAGGTACATAAAAGCTCATCGTTTCATCGTCTGCGATATTCGCCGTTGCCCACTCTAAGAGGTCCATAAATCTTACGCAAAACTTTTCCCTCGAAAACTTCTATTGCCCTCGTTCAATACCAGACCAATATCCTTCGCTTCCTTATCAAGTCTGGAGAAAGCAGAACTCACGGCGCGGTGGTTGAGGCCAATAATGTCGATATCATCGGCGTACGCCAGCAGCTGTACACTCTTATGGAAGATTGTACCTTCTCTATTCAGTTCTGCTGCTCGTATTATTTTCTCCAGCATTAAATTAAAACAGTCACACGAAAAAGAGTCTCCTTGTCTGAAACCTCGAAGGCGGTTTTAAAATCGGCGAAGAGGTGGTGGGTGTCGATTCTCTTTTCACGGGTCGTTTCCAAGATTTTGCGCATAGTGAATATCTGGTCAATGGTTGACTTACCAGGTCTAAAGCCACACTGATAAGGTCCAATCAATTGCTCTACTGTATGGTTAATTTTGATATTTCCTAAATTGAAATAGATTCGTGTGTACATACATATGTATATGTATATATATTTATTTGTGCAAACGCTTCGTTAATTCCTCATACACATACACTGCGCGACAACCGATTAGCACACCCTATGCTGCTCGTCTTATAAACTTAATATCAGGAAAACTAAAAAATCGTTTCAAATAAATTTTTTTACCCTTAAAAGAATATATAATTTCACACGAAAATTAAAAGAAGATAGGATACTAACTTAATTAATAAGATTTTAAATTAATGTAAACAAACATAACCAACAAAATTCACTATTATTTTTGCGACAGCCGATTAGCACAGTCACTTGAAAACTTAAAATAACAAAAGAAAATGGGTTCAAACTTAAGTCAAATTGTTTTTTAATATTAATTTAAATATTTTAGACGTTTTCTGAATACAAATTAATAATGTGTTGAGCCACCACGGTTAAGTATGACTTCATACATCCGGTGAGGTAAGGAGTCATATAATTTTTTTATATAATTGAGTGAAACAGCCTCCCAGGACCTTTTTATTTCTTCAATAAGTTCTGCTTGCCCGACTCGTACACCTTTCGTGCCAGCCATCCCCAAACATTTTCTATAATGTTTAGGTCGGGAGAGTATGGCGGCCAAGTCAGTAATTCCACGTTTTGACCATCAACCCAGGACTTTACAACCCTGGCCGTGTGGATAGGTGCGTTGTTCTGCTGGAATTTCCATTTCAAGGGTCCAAAAATATCCTTGATTGCAGGGAAAGCCGTATTCAGTACACCTTTGTACGCAATGGCATTCATACGGCTGGTAAGAAACTGCAGTTCTAAAGTGCCAAAGTATGTTATAGCTCCCCACACCATAACACCACCCGCACGGCTGTGCAATCGATCTAAAGTATGCTCTTCATTTCTGAGATCATGAAAGTAGTAGGCATAGCCGTCAGGACCCTCCAAATTGAACTTTTTTCATCTGAAAAGACTACACGCTCCCACTCCTTAGTCCAGGTCATATTTGATCGACAGAAATTGAGTCGTTGCATCTTTCTAAGTTGGTTTAGAGGTGGTTTTTTTTTTAATTTTAGTAACTTTATATGTTCAGCATTCGAAATAACTCTTTGCATAGTCCGTACGCACGCTTTAACACCTGTTTTTTCCTTTATTTTGGCGGCTGAGTCGTGGGAATTAGATGCGTGTCGTAGTATGATTCGCTTGTCAGCTGCTGTTATTACTGATGATGGCCGACCTTTCATATTTTTCCCATATGTATCCTCATTACTTAAATATGCGGTAATAACTTTACGGCTGCGCTTAATATTTTTTGATATTTGAAGAATAGAGTGCCCGCACTCCCTGTAAGCCTTTATTTTACCTTTTTCAGACACGTCCAACGGTTTTCCTTTGCCCATTATTACTTTATTTTATTGATAATTGGTCCCAATAAATAAATAATAAACTTAAATACCCTATCAAGGCAGCTTACACGCAAAAAGTGACAAGAAAGCGAAAATGTGCTGCAAACTTAAATTTTAGTTATCTGCGTTATCGCTGCATATACAAGTTAACACAGGTAACCAATCATCCGGCCAAAATATCGCTTCAACGAAATCTGCTGACGGCGCGTCTACAGCTTTGCACGTAACAACAAAGGAAATTTCAATACTGCAATAATAACGCATCCGGCCATGCGACTGACCGAACATTTATAGTCTTGCGCGTGACAACAACAAACCGAATACAAGACAATAAGCGGAATTAGGTCACGCGGCTAATAACGTGCAGCAACTAAAGTTAGGGCTAGCAGTGTAGGTATTTAGACGCTAACGTCGCTCCCGTGCATTTCAGTTATATTAACTCCTCCGCTGAGACCGGCTGCTCTTGTTTTTGTACAAGGGAAATAAAAAAAATTCTATACGAGCTCGAGTGATTGTTTTACTGGCGCCCAACGTGGGGCCAAGCAAAAAAACTCCTTGTAAAGGACGCGCGTGTTTGGCCATGGGTTCGGACCCACCTCCTAAAGTAAAGACATTAAATAAAATGGAAGTGTAACCATACCTAGAAACACGAAATATTAACAGAAAAAAGTGACGATTAGCGGTGAAATAATAATATATTCCTTGATCGTAACAAACATATTAAGCAAATAGCGAAGTAGAATAAACTCTTAGAAAGCGAAATGAAATCAACTAAAATGCATAACACACATCAGGCGCAGAATATGCAGTCTTCATCGTCATACCGGCTTAATTCAGCCACGTCCGCTTCACTACACAAGAGAGCGAATCGAGGTATGGTCAAAACCAGTTATGCAGCATTGAAACCTGTTATAGTGGAGAAACTGTCTGAAGAAGCAGGATCTGAAATTCGTGAAATGCTTATCCATCTACTCGTAACAAAGCCTTTCGGGCATGCTGAGTTCTTTGCGCGTCTAAAAACTGACGGTTTACCAGATTCCGCAAGGGATTTAATACCGAACTTCCTGCTAGCCACGGCATTATTATGGTATGACGTGAAAGATGATTGGCCACATTATACTGAGTTGGAGCGAGAGCAAATGAAGCGGCGCAAACAACAAATTTTGAATCCAGCTCAAAGCATCAAAGAACACGCAATCTCAACTGGCCAGACTCGTCTGCTAAGCAGATATTGAAATTTGAAAAGACACACCAGGAACCAATGCCAAAACAGCGGAATTCTCATATCTGGATGCAATGTCCCAAGCCAGATGGCGTTAGACCCATTCAACCAACGGCTGTGCGTTAAAACCGCCTATCAAAAACTCACAATTATCTGATAACGACTATGAGGAGGAAGATTATTACCCGGCTCAAAAGAACGCATTAGTCATATGTTGACTTCTCGGAAATAATGGCAATCACATAGTCAACCAATATGCATTCAAATAAAAGTGACTTTTATACAATAATTTCTATTTTCCTCACTCGTTATTACGGGTCAACTAATAATGAAGAGAGGACTCTAAATGCAAGTGCCACCATAGAAGAGCCACAACAAGAAAGTTTAAAAATATTAAATAAAACACAAGTGCCACCATAGAAGTGCCACAACGAGCAAGTTTAAAAACATTAAATAAAACACAAGTGCCACCATAGAAGTGCCACAACAAGCAAGTTTAAAAACATTAAATAAAACACATGTGCCATCATAGAAGTGCCACAACAAGCAAGTGCAACCATAGAAGTACTACTTCGAGCAAAATATCCGACAAACAAATCCTATTCGAAACACAAGTCAACGGTAGAAAAATATTTGAAGCATTGCACACCAAAGGCGTGACCAACGGGGGATAACCCACTTTAACCAATATAACAATCAAAGAGACACCGGAGACATACAATACACATGGAAATATTCATGGTAACTCTGCTCCTGATAATGGACCATTGGGCTAGCGCAAGGATTTTTAACTATACCAGCTCTCATTACATCCCGATAGTAACAGGAAAAGTATGCCTTCATGAGCATTATGAGTTTTTACTCCACAAGACAAATTTATCAGAATTCGAGGCGATAGCCGAAGAGACGGACACAATATTAGAGCAATTCCCACTTTCCCACGACAGGCAAAGATTAATCTAGCTACCCAGAAGCAAATTAACGAACTGACGGTGACAGTTAATAAACTTTTAACACAGGCAAAACGGACGCAGATCGACACGTGAAATCTCTTTTCTTTAGTCAGCACTAGAAACAGAGCGGTAATAATGCAATTAGAAATCATCATTACCTCAGTACCTCTAGCAAAAGTAAATATTATTAACCCCATTCTGCTTAATAATAATAAGAAATAAGTGATATATTAGCTGCTGAGCTCTCTACAAATGCTAATATAACTGACATACTTTCTGTTTCTAAATTTAAGATATTTCAAAATACACAGTTTATCTATTTCATTATTAAATACCCAAAGTTAACTAGAATTTGTAATAACGTAAAGTTGCTGCCAGTAGTCCAGGAAGGGAAGATTATTTCCTTATAAACAAAACTTATGGGCGGAGACTCATGTAAAATTTTCAAAAAATCGATTTTTTTTTCGATATTCTGAAAGTATACTATGTTGAGCGTGTACTGACGAGCCGGAAAAAAAAAATCTCGAATATTTACAAAGTTATAGCTAATACAGTGGAGCGGGCCGAAGTACGTATTGTACTGTACTGAAACTTTAAACGCGATTATCTCGAAACTACTTTTTGAAAAACTGCTCGTGTTGTAGCTCAAAAAATTATTGACCGATTAGTTTGAAATTTGATGAGGCTTTTCTCTACATTACTACCGGAAGGATAAACCTAAAACTTCAGGTATTTTTGATTGATTATTTATTTTTTTGGGGTCAAAAAAATAGCTCAAAATCGTAACTTTTTTTTAAGGCTGATTTTATATTGGATTTTATCCTTTTCTTTTTAATTTTATAGGTTTATCCTTTCCGTTTATATGTCCTGAAAAAAAAATTTTTTTTTTTTGGTGTTTCAGATCAACGGTTGATGAGTGACAAATGGAGCAGTTTCGGACCTCGCGTTAGAGGCAGCCTACAAGACATCATGCTGAGCCACCATTTTGAATTAAAAAAAAAAAAAATTTTTTGTAATCTTAAAATGTTAAATAAAGTTGTGTTAAAAGTTCTAAACAATTAAATTATTTTATCACTGTAAAAAAAAAATATTAAAAAATGACCGATTTCGAGGCATTTACATGAGTCTCCCCCCTTATGGCTGAATGCAACAGAGAATACATCCCACTCTATAATTGCAAGGAAGCCATAATAGCAAACTTCTGCCAGCACTTGAAAGAAAGCCCCTGCGTACGACAACTACTGAACCAACGCTATGCAAATTGCAACGGCGTACTTCTAATTAATGACCAGTCCGCTATAATACAAGACGAAAATTTCAAAGGTGGTAAACTCCACTGTTTACAGCAACTGGAATGAGGTAATGCATTCACATCCCGAGGCGGTACCCGCACAGTACGTTAACTTCACCGAACATATTGAGCTATTATCGCTCCCACACCTACAAAGAATGAATATAAAAAATCTCAGGCACATAACTCATCTACGGAATCTTATCGAAACCCGCTCCATACAATCAGGAAGCGCCTTGTTCCTAATCGTATTAGCCTTAGCTATGGGCATAACAATACTTCTGAGGAGACGACAAAAAAATACGGTGGTACTGAAGAATATCACAATAGAAACCGAGGCCAAGATATCGCTTCAACAAAATCTGCTGACGGCGCGTCTACAGCTTTGCACGTAACAACAAAGGAAATTTCAATACTGCAATAATAACGCATCCGGCCATACGGCTGACCGAGCATTTATAGTCTTGCGCGTGACAACAACAAACCGAATACAAGACAATAAGCGAAATTAGTGAAGCAACTAAAGTTAGGGCTAGCAGTGTAGGTATTTAGACGCTAACGTCGCTCCCGTGTATATCAGTTATATCAACTCCTCCGCTGAGACCGGCTGCCCTTGTTTTTGTACAAGGGAAATAAAAAAATTCTAAACGAACACGAGTGATCGTTTTACTTACATATACTCGTACGTACATATTTGTGAAACATATATTATCCATTTTGATACATTGCCCTCTTTTTTCGTCTATTTTGCATTGCACTGCATCAGTTGTTGCTGATCACCGGCTTAACATAGTGTACATAGATATATGCATATGTACATACATAAATGCAGAGCGGTACAAACATAGGAGTTGGCAAACTCATACAACCCAGTAGGAAAATTTTCCATCATCCCAGTAGGAAATTGGAATTTTTTAATTAGTTTTTTCAAAGTATATATTTTCGCCTCAGTTAACAGAAACAGAATCTTTATGAAATTTTTAACTATTTTTCGATTTTTTTTTATGAAAAATATTCGGGACATTTACGCAGTTGATATATTTCAACATTTATTTGAATTCTTTCGTTTGCTATCGTGCAAATCATGCCTTGAATTCTTCTAATATTAGTTCGGATCAAATATTCGAGTTTGATGCTAATTTGGACCTCAGAGAATATTCAAAAATTTCTCTCGAAATTCTAAAAAAAGGAAATAACTGAGGATTTTATAATAGTTCAAGCCAAATATTCGGCCATATTCAGCAAATACGTTTCTCGTATGAGCAAAATTTCAGAACGCATACAAGACTGTGTTCCTCTTTCAGTCTCATCTTCTAAAAGATTTCAGCAATTAAGAGGCCAAAATATACAAACAAGATTAGCAAGTATGACCAAATTATCCGCGCTTAATTGCGTTGTATGTCCGAAACAGCAACACTTTTTAAGACTTTGTTCACAATTTCTCGCTCTTTCGATAGATGATCGATATGTAAAGGTAGAACAGCATAACTGCAGCGTTAACTGCCTTTCCAATAGGCACTCATTAAAGGAGTGCAAAAGCAATCTTTCGTGCACATCGTGCAATAGCAGACACCATACTCTATTTCTTGGAGTATGGCTTCATTACAAGTCTGCTCCTTAGCACAAATACAGTCCACTTCTTCTGATAACACTGGATGTTGAGGACATGGATCTCCTTTCGTTTTCGGAGTAATCCCCTTCAGGTGGCAACGCCGCGATGTGCTGCCCAATGTCGCCCAATGTTGCTAACGTTCCGCACCAGCAACACCTTTTGAATTAACTAACCGGCTAAAGTAGCCAACAGCGACACATTCATTTTAATCGTTTTTCAATCCCCAGCGCAAACACATCGCGAATCCTGCACTGCTCCGTGATCATTCTTCATTTGAAATTATTTTGAATTTATAACTTTTTCAATTCATCAAACTAAATAATGTACCAACACATTTATTATTTCTACGCAAAATTTAAAGTTTTAATATATAATTCCCAATAAAACTAAATTTTAACGTTTGACGAAAACTCGATATTTTATTGCAACCTTCAAGGCCTAATTTGTTCGCCCATTCAGATTTATACATTTCGGTGCCGCCAAAGCGAAGTGTACGGTTGAAGCGTATCGCATACGTACGTCAGAGTGTATAAGGCGTTATACACGCGCAGGAAAAAATTAATTGAATCTGATTCAAAGGAAACTTATAACAAAAAAAATTGTGGAAAGTGAATAATAAACACAAATGATTAACAATGAATAAAAACTGAAGTAGTGCGAGTCTAAAAAAACACAAAAACCCAACAAGAAAAAATAATAATTGTGAAAAGTGCATAAAGTAAAAACAAGTGGAAAATAATTAAAAAACTGAAGTCGTAAAAAAAAAGTGAAAAAACACAACATATAAACATGAGATATTTGTGAAGAAAAAAAATCGTTTCGTATATGAAAATAGAGTCCATAAAAGATGTACACCAAATAATTAAAAACAAAAAGAATAAAATTAAAAAAAAAAACAAGTACGGGGGAAACCAAATTGTTGAAAAAAAACCTTCAGCTGCGAACTCCAACAACAAACAAGGAATTAATGTAAATCATCACTTGGAAAGCAACAACCACACCAAGGACTCATCAAGCAAAGCTAAGTAGTGCAGTGCAGCACACACATTTGATTCCCACTCAAACGCGGTCACAAACATCAAACATATTGCACTCAGACGCGCTGAGGCAAAATAAGCAAAAGGAGGCGGAGCCTAAGACACAGTGGGCCGCGACCAAGCAATTATTGCACTCTTTTACAGACAAAAGTGAATAGTTTGTAAACGGCAATCATTAATAAAATACAATTTCGAAAAAAAAACATTTTTCTAAATTTTTTGATTTTTTGCATGCACACCCACATATTTGCACTCAGACGCGCTTAATATATACCAAATAAAAGCAATTTTTTTTTTTACAAAACTCACCCAATTTTTTTTTACAAAACTCACCCAATTTTTTTTTTACAATACTCAACTCAATTTTTTTATAAAACCCACCCAATATTAATTTAATTTTTTCGTAAACCCCATTAATTCAAATCCCTAAAATTTCACAAAATGCCAGAAGATAAGGCAGAAAAAGCAGCATCAAAAAAGATGAACACATACCTGCAAAAGTTCATCTTTGAATCCAACAGACTGGAGGTCTTCTGTCAACGGACTTGACGAGTGACCAAACGGAAACCCTACTCAGCGTCAAAATAGAGCAGCTGGACAAAAATTGGGACAGCCTTTTAGAAGCATACGAGGCAATATTCATGGCGGAGGCATGCCCCGAAGTCAGCGACGAGTCAGTGGAGCAGAAATACGCTAGATATTCGGAAAGTTTCCAGAACTGTAAAGCGCAAATGCTAGAAGCATTGCAGCCTTTTACAGTACCAACACTCAACCAAACAACTCAGCGAACAATAAATACAAAACACAAACGCAGTTTCCAGTGGGGTATGCCTAAAGCTACCAGCATGTGATACTGAAGCATATTAGGGCAATCTATATAAATCATTCCAAATTAACACCTGTTCAAAAATAATTTCACCTACGTAAAAAGGTAAAAGATACCCTCTCACTGACGAAAGTTTTACGCTTGCGTGGGAAGCATTAAAATCTCGCTATGAGAACCCAAGAATTCTGATAGATAACCAGCTCAAAACACTCTTTAATCTACAATCCATCTATGCAGAGAACGGGAAGCAGCTGCAAAAACTGCCGACTACAATAAATAACTGCCTCTCCAATCTCTCCTCACAAATGAATGCATTCCTGACCAGTAGATACGAGGTAGTAGAACGACTGGGAACATACCGCCCAGGTAAACCCAAACCCCACATCAATACATTCACACCCAAAGCTGGCAATAAAAGCTCCCCATTTGCGAATGAAAGTCGTATTCAAACCTATCACGCAGAGTTCCAAAAACCCGTTTCCTGCAAGTTTTGAAACTCTAGTCACGGGATGAAAATGTGCATCCGATTTAGGAACCTTTCCGTCCCAGATCGACTAAAATTCGTTCGTGAAAACAATTACTGCGAAAATTGTCTTCCCTGTTCACACCAGCGAAGACAATGTCAAAGCAAATTCACCTGCGTTTACTGCCAAAGGCGTCATCACTCACTACTCCATTTTCAAAACACAACCCCATACTCAAAACCCCTCTCATCGACATCACAGGCAGCGACCGCAGTGGAAATAGCAGACGACAGACCATCAACATCAACAGGAATCAGCCATACCCCCCAGGCTCAGAAGAAGACAGTCAAGGTAAAACACACCATGCAAGCAGCAACGAAACCACACTCTTGCCCACGGCTATAGTCCCGATATATCTAGCAGGAGAACACCACAAAATCCGAGCAATTATAGACCAAGGTTCGCAAAAAAACCTTTGTCACATCTCGGATTCAAAAAACACTAAACCTACCTACTCTATATTCGTCAGACTTATTACACCATATAAAAGCTATAGCAATATCTTACCCAAGCTCACCCACCCACTACCCACAACCCAGGTGTCAACCATTGACATCAACGAAATAACCCGTTTGCCGACCCAAAATGTCTCACCCCATCTCAAATTGACATGGTAATCGGCAGCCACTTAGCACCCCAAATCCTCAAACAAGGAGTGCAACACCTCCATGATGTTACCCTGTTGGCACAACAGACAATATTTGGATGGATAATCAGCGGACCAACAACTCAAAAAGTAGAGTCCTTTTCAACGCAGGTCAATCCAGCCTAAACCGACCCGATCAGCATCCAACTAAAGAAATTCTGGGAGCAAGAAGAAGTCACAGCTACTCAAACTTACTCAAAAGCGGACGAATTTTGCGAAAAATTGTATCGCAAAACAACAGCTCGCCAAAAGAATGGTAAATACAGAGACGCAGCCCTAGGCCACTCCAGACTAGTAGCACATCAACAGTACAGCAGCAACGAGCGGACACTAGAGCGAAAACCAGTGCTGCAGCAAAAATATCAGGAGGTCTTGGAAGAATTCTTGACCTTCTACCATATGGAACCTACTTCACCACCTCTCAACAAGGGGAAGTACTTCTCCTTCTATCTACCCCATCACGCTGTCATAAAACCCGACAGTAAGTCCACAAAGGTCCGAGACGTATTCAATGCTTCCAGATTATCACAATCAGGGAACTCATTAAACGACGTACTACACACAGGCCCAAAACTCCAAAACGACTTAAGGCTAATAATCCTCAATTGGCGACTCTATAAGTACATATTTAACGGTGACATTGATAAAATGTACCGTCAAATACTCGTTAACCAGGAAGATCAAGACTTCCAACGAATACCCTTTCGCAGAACCCCCGACTCTCCAATAGCAGATTTCAAGCTAAAGACAGTTACATTTGGCGTTAACTGTGCCCCATATTTAGCTATTCGAACCCTACATCAATTAGCCCAAGATTGCAAAATCGAATACCCTCTCGCAAGCAATATTCTAATAAATGAAATTTATGTAGATGACATTCTTTCAGGCAGTAATAAAATACAGTCTACTATCAACTCACTCAACCAAGTTATCGAGGCGTTAAATTCAGCAGGATTGCCTCTTAAGAAAATTACGGCAAACCACCCAAAAATACTCGAAAAAATCCCAGAATCGCATTTACTAGATGCCGACTTTCTTAAATTCACCGATACAAGCTCAACAAAAACTCTAGGAATACGCTGGAACGCGCTTATAGACACCTTCTCATACTCATGCGAACCTCAACCCGCTGCAAAGTGTAGAACTAAACGCCAGATTTTATCGGCTGTGGCGAAATTATTCGACCCGGCAGGATGGTTATCACCAATTATGATAGTAGCCAAGGTACTACTCCAAACACTTTGGCTAGAAGGAGCGGATTGAGACGAAAACGTAAAATCCAGATCCCTACATAAATGGAACTCGTTTCATGAAAGTCTCCCGGCAATCAAAGACATCCAAATACCTCGATGGGTGCAGTACTCTCCCGACAAACCAACTCAACTCCATGGATTCTCAGATGCCTCAGAGTAGGCATTCTGCATTTGCGTGTACATTAAGATACAACACGGCGAAAACTCCTTCACCTCACATTTACTTGCTGCAAAAACCAAAGTAGCACCTCTCCAAACGATAAGTCTACCCCGTTCAGAGCTCTGTGGAGCAGTTTTCATCGCAAAGTTGGTAAAACAGATACAAACAGAATTAAGTTTACCGCCTCACGAACTTGTTCTGTGGACAGACTCGACCATCGTCTTAGCATGGCTAGAAAAACCACCACACTCTTGGAAAACATATGTAGTAAACAGGATATCCCAGATCCTGCAACTGATAAGTAATACTAAGTGGCGGCACGTATGCAGCAGCAACAACCCAGCTGACCTAGGCATCCGAGGATGTCGACCTCAGGATCTCGTTGAAGACACCATCTGGTGGAAAGGTACTGAATGGCTCGCGAAACCCGCCAATGAATGGCCTAGCTCTCGCCCCCAACACCCATCGCCTCCGGAGCAAAGGCACATCGCCGCATTCTATACCTTGCCATCCGAAGATATCTTGGAGAGAATTTCTTCCTTCCCCCGAGCCCTTAGAATAATTGCCTACATATATCTTTTTATTCACAGGCCACGAAAATTTCCATCTCTGATGAGCATGACTCTCAGCCACCAAATGTGTACTGCGCGTAAACGGACTACTTAAATACGCAGCCCTTAAATACGTCATCCCAAAATTATCCCAGGAAACTCGATATTCTGCACACTGCTGTTAAAATTTCTCCATACCACCATGCTGTATGCTGGAAACCAGTTAATGATTCGAATGGTACAACAAAAGTACTACATTCCCCGACTCAAACCCAAAATAAAAAAGTGCATCTTTCACTGCAAAACATGCACCATATACAAGCAGCAGATGAGATCGCAGATCATGGCAGCACTACCCTCCGAACGAACCACATATACCCTACCGTTGACGCGACTGGGGTGGATTTCGCCAACCCGTTCCTAGTAAACGTATCTACCCATCGGCGAGCTTCATATTCAAAGGCACACGTTTGTGTGTTTGTATGCTTCTCCACGGAAGCAATACAGCTCGAAGTCTGCTCTGAAGAAAGTAGCAGTTGACGTATCCGCTAAATACGCCCCACTCGGCTTCTATTGGGAGTTTATTCCACCGTATGCCCCTCATATGGGTGGACTATGGAAAGCAGCAGTGAAGAGTTTTAAGCTGCACTTCACTAAAGTCGTCGGAAATCACAAATTTAGCTTCGAGGAACTCACAACCCTGATGGTAAGAATAGAAGCGGTTCTCAATTCCTGACCGCTCTCAGCCATGTCGCAAGACCCGCAAGACCTGTTAGCACTCACCCCTGGACATTTCCTCCGCGGTGCTCCATTGTTATCGATACCCGAACCCAATGCCGAAGACCTCTCTTTGGTTCCCAAATGGCAAAAATTCAAGGGGCTTCACCATCAATTTAGTACCGGATGGAAGAAAGAGTATCTCAAAGAATTACACAAGAGGTACAAATGGAAAATGGCGGAAAGCCCCGTAAAGGAAGGAGATCTAGTTGTCGTCAAGGATGACCTCCTCACCCCGAATGAATGACGCCTAGGACGTAGGTATAACCAAATTATACCAAGGTGCAAACGAAAAGATTCGTGTTGTCCACATAATCACGGAAAATGGAACGATAACCCGAAATATAGACAAATTGTGTGTGCTGCCCGCTGTGTGAGCCTCGAACCCTATGACTTAATCCCAACATTTACAAATACCAACCTACAACTCATATAAAAGCATGTCATGAAATCTTTTCATATACCCTTTTGGGCAGCATCCATAAGATTCACCAACAGATGGCGCTGCTGTGTTCGCTAATACATGACTCTTCAAAGTTATGGGAAGAGTCCTGTTATCCCCGTTTCAGATTTCCATCTTCTGTGGAAATCTTTAAAAGGCTATTTTTTACCGGTCTTCCGCCTCCTTTTTTATATCAACAGCCACAGCAGCAACATCATTGGTGAGTGTCCTCATTTATTTATATACGTATATATATATATATATTTCACAATTGGCTTTAATCAATTGAAAACTTAAATTAATAGTTAAATTGAAAAGACTCTGGTCTTGTTTTTATTTGAGAAGGTGTAGGGATTCTCTTTTTTAGCTTCCTGAAGGACCGGCACCTCCCCCGGTCCCCGTTGCCAGAATTCCGACCCCCAATTAACCCCGACACGAAACATGGTCCTTCGAGCCGGATCTGTTCAAGAATCAGTTATTTTTAATTCGTTTCATTTAATTTAATTAAAATTTATTATTCTTTTGTAAAATCGATATTTTACAAAAGAATAATAAATTCCCTTTGCCAATCGCCTAATCTTAATTTTGAAAGAAGAAAAAAAGAAAAATTTGATAGTAAAAAAAAACAATAAAAAAGGCGCAATCTTTGCTTTATGTGGCGTAACCTTATTTTTATTACGCCAAAAAAAAAACTCTGCTCCCCTGCGCATCCAGTGGAAAACAACAAGGAAAGAAGCGGCCACTTCTGGAAAATTTCTTTCTTTTTACATCGGACTGTGGAGAAAAACGGAGGTGGGACATCATATTCATCTGACCGCATCGGAGCACCAAGTTGACGAAATGGTGTGGAATTTTCACTGGTGGGCAGTAGGAAAGACAGAAAGTGAAAATATCAATATTTTTGAGCAGCAACCGAGAATTGTTGAAAAATTCCGGTTGCGAAATTCACATAAAACTTGAAAAAAGGCCAAAACTGTGATAAAATAATAAAAAGGCCAAAAATCGATACAATTTGAATAGAAAGGCCAAAATTGTGGAAAAAATAATAAAAAGGCCAAAAATAGATAAAATTTTAAAAATTGCCAAAATTGTGATAAAATAATAAAAAGGCCATAAAATTGTGAAAATTAATATAAAGGCCAAAAAATTTGAAAAACTTGAAAAAGGCCAAAATTGTGATCAAATAATAAAGAGGCCATAATATTGTAAGAATTAATAAAAACGCCAAAAATTGTGAAAAACAAGTAAAAAGGCCAAAAATAGATAAAATTTTAAAGAAGGCAAAAATTGTGAAAAAACTGGAAAAAAAGCCAAAAAATTGAGAAAAATTTAATATAGGCCTAAATTGTGAAAAATTAATAAAAAGGTCTTAAAAATTAATAGAAAACGGCCCAAACGGTAAAAATTTCGGGAAAACAGACCAAACCAAAATAGAAAAACTGTAAAAAAAACAAAAAACGTGAAACTCTAAAAAAAAAGCCAGCAATTGGAAAAAAAAAAACAAAAAAAAAAACTTGGCTCAAGCGTGTTGTAGTGAAGAGAATAAGCGCCGGCACCAAGTGCCACAAGGCAAGGCGCTTAGTACAGTTAAGTGAATAAGCGCCGGCACCAAGTGCCACAAAGCAAGCCGCTTAGTACAGTGAAGTGAAGTGTAGTGAGTGGCCACCAAAAGGCCCACGTTTGCGGCAAGGCCTACTGAGGCCCAACGTTTTGCGGCAAGGCCAACAAAGGCCCAACACCCAACAACAAGGCCTACCGAGGCCCAACGTTTGCGGCAAGGCCATCTGAGGCCCAACGTTAGCGGCAAGGCCAATAAAGGCCCAACATTCGCGGCAAGGCCACCACCAAAGGCCAAAGCTATGCAACAAGGCCTCCAGATACTGCTCAGCAAGCAGTGAGGTCCAACGTAAGGTGAGTCATCAGCTTTCTAATTATACATCGAAAAAAAAAAATTTAAATGTTTTAAATCCCCTTAATTATTTTCGGTTCGGTTTTTTTACATACGGTGGCGAACTAGCGGAAGTACCAAGTTCACGCGTATATATTAACAATACGTTTTGGCTTGCGGCAATTTAAATAAGTAAATCTTATAAAAAAAACAAAAAAAAAATTCTCGTGCGAATTAATTTTGGGTTGAGTTTTTTTTTTTTTACATACGTACAATGGCGAACTGGTACAGCGGAAGTACCAAGTTCACACGTATATACTAAGAATACGTATTGAAATTGTAGCAATTTTATATTGTACAATAACGCGCTCCTATTCTCAAAGCTTATTAAGCCCCTACCCGAGTCACGCGTTATATTCAAAATAAATATATTTCTAAAAAACAAAAAAAAAATTTTTTTTGTGATTTTATATTGTGTATATTGTATATAAAATTTCTGGGCATTTGACCCCCCCTAATATAGCGACAAGGTCTACTCCAACGGCCCAACGCTTGAAGTAATGGAATATTGGATCCATCAGGAACCAAGTAAACAGCTGCATCGGTGAAACTTCTTTTTTGGAATTTTTTTTGTTTTTTTTTTTGTGAACAACATATCGATACAATTTAATTTTACAAAACTTTAAAGTTGAATTTTTTCTAATTGAATTGTTGCCTTGCTGAAATCTGTGGAAATACCTAGGATTTTCAGATATTTCAATTCAGCAAATAAAATTAATTAAACGTTTGGAGCTGGTACATCGGAAGTATCAGAACTTAAATCTTCTAATTTTTCGTACTGGTACAACGAGTATCAGCAGGGGCAGACTGACGGATACGTTCCGATAAATAAGCATTCGGTTAATATTTACATTCGACTATAATTTCTCATAATGACTCACGCTAATGATTTTCTCCGCGCCTGTGATGCACTGCTAGCGTTTGAAGAGTTGTATAACAACACTCCAAGTGCAAATCACTCAGTTTTTTCGCTGGAAATACAAAAGGAAGAACTGAAGACGTTGTGGATGAAAGTGAAGGAGTCATTCGATGTCTATTCGCGGAATTTATCGACGAAGCAGGTAGCATAGCTATGAAGTCAGCGAAGACCAGGTATCAGGATTGCTATTCAGCATACCTGACATGTGCAGCACTGATGGGCGAGACAATGCACAACCTGACTTTTGTTCAACAAAGCTCGTCAACGGTTAGGGTTAACCTGAACCGGTTCTACGCTCAAGTATGAATCTCCCTCCATGTGACACTGAATTTTTTTACGGTGATTACATAGCATGGCCAACGTTCCGCGATTTATTCACAGCCATTTATATAAATAATTCTCGACTGACACCGGTTGAGAAATTATACCATCTAAACCATAGGACGAGTGGGGAAGCAAAGGACATCGTGAAGAAATCCCCATTGACCAATGATGGTTTCATAACGGCGTGGCAGAATTTGTCGGAGCGGTATGAAAACAAAAGGGTTATGGTAAACAGTCAGTTGAAAACGTTGTTCAACTTATCAACTGTGACTGTCAAACGCGGCGCGGAAATAAAGAGTTTACAAAGAACAGTAAACAATTGCATTTCAGTGTTGCAGATGTATGGAATCGAGATAAGCAACTGGGATGCAATTTTTGTCCTTTTAGTTTCCAGTAGGTTGCCGGACACCACATTAGCTCTATGGGAGCAAGAAATTGTGCAGAAGGCCGAAATTCCGAGGTGGGAGGAACTGGATAATTTTTTGACAAATAGGTTTCAGACTCTGGAAACGGTTTCGGACATTCAAAGTACAAGAGTGTCTAGGCCAATGCAGAGTCGCGCTCCAGCACCATCATTTGGAAAAATGGTATGAACGCATCATGCACAGTTTTCGCCACCTGCCTGCAAGCTGTGCCCACAGCAAATCCATGTGTTAAAAGCATGCCCAAAATTTCTAGTTATGAAAGTTGACGATCGCGTCAAAATAGCTAGAAAATATAATTTGTGTATGAACTGCTTAGCACATTCGCACCTAGCAAGAGATTGCAAGAGCACGTTTAGCTGCTTAAACTGCCATCAACGACATCATTCACTGCTGCATCGGTATCCAAGTGGAAATAGTCCGTCGACTCCAAACAATAGGCCAGCATCAGGAAATGCGGAGACAAGGCCTGATCAACCCCCATCCACATCAAGGAATGTCAACGCACTTTTCGCAAAAAATGGGAGAAATGTCATTTTAGGTACGGTGATGGTACATATCTGTTTTTCTGGAGAGAAATATGAGGCAAGAGCCCTTCTTGAAGGCACCTTTATCACGAAGCGGTTGCAACGAATCATCAAATTGCCTACTCAACCGGCTGACATGCAGATATGCGGTATTAATGCGCCGACATCGGCTAAGGTGCGAGAAGTCGCACAATTCGTTTTAAGTTCTCCTGTCAACCCCCAGTTTAGAATTGAATCAGGAGGGCTCACTCTCCCCCAACTGACAGGAAACCTCCCCCAGTTTTCAGTAGACCAAGTCAATTTTGGTCTACTGCCCCCAATTCACTTAGCCTTAACTTTAATAAAAGTCAGCAAGTTGACTTGGTAATTGGTGCGGACTTGTACCCGCAAATAATGATCGGAAACGTTAAGAAGAACGTTTTTGGCTCTCTTCTGGCGAAGGAGACAGTCTTTGGTTGGATATTAACAGGTCCAACCCCTCACCCCCCCAATATGATCACACAATTATATGTCTCTATGTACACCGAAATTTCGAGCTCTGAGCTCACTCGGTTTTGGGAGTTAGAGCAAGTCCCAAGTAAAAAACAGATCACTTCGGAGGAAATATTCTGCGAGCAGCAGTATGTAAATACAACGACCAGAACAGATAATGGAAAATATATGGTGACACTTCCATTGCGGCAGGAATTTTCAGTAGACATAAATTTTGGATATTCAAGGACCGGTGCATTGCAGCAATTTTTGAGCTTAAGGTGGAATACCATCGGGTACTCCGAGAATATATAAGTCTCGGTCATATGAAACCAGTAGACAGCAGGCTTGGAAACAAAGCCACATCATGCTGTAATAAAACCCGACAGCACTACATAAAGGTTCGTGTAGTGTTTAATGCATCTAACCCAACATCTAATGGGGTAAGTTTAAACGATGTACTACATCCTGGTCCAGTTCTCCAAGCCGATCTCATTGCGTTGCTACTTAAATGGAGATTGTTCAAATATGCATTCAACGCAGATATTGAGAAGATGTATCGGCAAATCTTGCTACATCCAAATGATGCTCGGTTTCATACGATACTTTTCAGGGAATCATCCGAAGAGGAGATTGTGGATTATGAACTCCAAACCGTGACTTTCGGAGTTAATTGTGCCCCATACCTAGCGATAAGGACGCTATTACAGCTGGCAGAGGACATCAACCTAAAGTACCCTTTAGCATCCAGGGTTTTAAAGCAACATATGTATGTTGATGACGTCCTCGCATGAGCACACGATTGCGAGACAGCCATTCGTACACGGAATGAACTGGTCGAGGCACTCAATGGTGCCGGATTGCCACTACGAAAGTGGACCTCAAAATCCAAGGATATTTTAGTGGACATACCAAAGGAGCATCTTCTCAAGGAAGATTTCTTGGAGATTGACGACGCAAGCGAGGCAAGGATGTTAGGCATCAGATGGAATGCGGCACAAGATAGGTTTCATTTCAACGTCCAAGAGAGAGGTATTATCGTGTGTAGCAAAACTGTTTGATCCCGCTGGTTGGCTAGGACCAATCGTCATCGAGAAGGCATATGCTGCGGCATTATATACCTATAAGAGTCCGAGAATGAAATTCAAATATCGTTCCACACGTAAATCTGCTGGTAAGCAAGACCAAAGTTGCGCCAGTAAAAACAATATCTCTACCACGGTTAGAGTTATGTGGGGCACTACTTCTGGCAGAATTAATTAACGCTTTGCTTCCACAGTTTGATGTTGCCCAACCAGTGATTTACAAATGGACAGACTCCATTATTGTAATCTCATGGCTGCAAAGGCCCCCGTGTTGCTGGACGTGGCGAATAGAGTCTCGAAGATCGAGGAACTCGTCGGATCGACTGGATGGAATCACGTGGATTCAAAGGAAAATCCAGCAGGTCTTGGTAGCCACGGCACATCCCCCCAAGAACTTGCGGAGGGCACTCTGTGGTGGCACGGTCCGAGCTGGTTAAAACGGAAACTGATGCAAAAAAGCGTTAGGACTCACGCAGCACGAATCATAGATAGAGAAGACATCTTGGGACGCGATATCAAGAACGCGATATCAAGAACGCTAGCGAGACGACTACACCTGCTGACACGCGAATATGCTGACAACGTAAGCATGACACTAAAAGGCTGGCGTGACCGCATCAGCATGAATGCCAAAGTGGTGTCAAGCCTTACGAAGACCACACCAGCACGCACATTGGACGCAAGGGTCGTTGACGAATTCGACAATTTGCGGTTGGCAGACTCCACCTTCTACAGGTCCAGTGCGGTGTCGCTGATTCTCAGGGCCGATGTGTACGGCATGATATTGCGGCCAAGGTTGATGCCAGCAACCCCGACTCGACCGGCTGCCCAGAACACCATATTTGGATGGGTGATCTCCGGCTGTTCACCATATTAGACGGCAGCGATGGAGGGTGAAAATTTAATCTTAAGTTTAAAATGAATTGTAAAGTAAAAACAAAATGAATTGTAAATCAGAAAATTTTTAAATGTAAATTTGAAAATTAAGTTGTATTTAGATTAAGGTTTCGAACTTTAATAACAATGAATTGTAAATTTTTAGAAGTTGTAGAATTATTTTTTCCAGTGTTGCTGCAAGGCGGGCGGCATGTGTATGCGTGCAACCCTGGTCAGCATCCATAAGATTCACCAACAGATGGCGCTGCTGTGTTCGCTAATACATGACTCTTCAAAGTTATGGGAAGGGTCCTGTTACCCCCGTCTCAGATTTCCACCTTCTTGCGCCATTCGCTTCTTCTTTTTGCTGTTTGGCGCCAATTGGAAATACCGAGTACAGCCAAGTCCCTCCCTACCTAGTCTTTCCAACGGAGTGGAGGTCTTCCTCTTCCTTTGCTTCCACCGGCAGGTACTGCATCGAAAACTTTCAAAGCTCGAGTATTCGTATCCATATGGACCACATGACATAGCCAGCGTAGCCGTAATTATTCAAAAACGCACAAACAAAAAGCACAATATCGAAATAGCTCAACATATTTTCATGGACTTTTAAGCATATCCATAAAAGTTATATAAGTTCTATACAGTAAACAAAATTGTATCTTTCCAATTCTTATTGCAGTATTGTAATATTGCAAGGCTGGCGGCAATATTTAAGCCAAAAGTCGTAAAAGTTTGAGAGCCCCTGTGTGGCAGTCAGAACTGCAGGTAATGGAATAATTGGCGATGTGTCTTTATGCACATTCGTAAATAGATGTAAGTATAAACGGAATAAGAATTCCGTCTTAGTTAAACTTCGGCAGTTTCATGTAAAGGCGTTTACGAGCATAATAATTATTCATAGTTAAAGCAGTTATTTATTTATATTAAATTTTGGACATAACCTTATAAAAGGTGAAAATTTAGATTTAATTCAATAAAAGTTAGTTCTTCGACTAACATCTTTTTTATTAACCCATTTCGATTCATTCTTTCGATTGGGTTGCGGGTTCGCGCGGGCGTTCAAATTATTGAGGCTCACGGTCTCTAAAAAAAACATCCTGGGTTGGAGGAATCATTTCGAATTCTTGTAATCAGTGGGAGACACACCGAGGCAATCACACAACAGCACACAAACATCGGATCATCAGAATCAACAGATGCGTGAAAATTTTGTTGAGAGATTGTGCTAAAGTGCAGTGTAGAGATATTTAAATAAAAGGCGTGTTTAAAAAGGTGCATCTACTTTCGAAGTAAAAATAGGAAACAAATGTGTAAAGTGAAAATTTTTCATATGTGTACATATGTATGTTCATTATTCGTCAAGTTATTGGATTTTATTTTGGATGCATTTGTTTGCTATTTTGTTATTGCTCTGCTGTATGGTCAATTTTGATATTTCCTAAATTGAAATAGATTCATGTGTACATACATATGTATATGTATATATTAGATCAAGTAATTGGTTCGTTCGGTTTTTTATCTAAAAGATGGCATTATTGTCCATAGTACTAGTGTTACGTGTCGCATCGTGTCATACTATACGGCGCTAAAAACGTGTTTATTCGCGCTAAAAGTTTCTCTTTGATAGTTTTTCGATTGATTGACTCAGTACGTTGTGAGCCATCTTCAAAGATGGACACCAGCAAAGAGAAAATTCGCTATATTTTACAATTTTTCTTCAATCAAGGGCCCGATACTGTAAACCAACGTGTAGCACAAAAGTGGTTTGCTGGGTTCCGTTCCGGTAATTTCGATGTCAAAAATGCACCACGCGTCGGGAGGCCTGTCGTCGAAAATTGCGATAAAATCTTGGAAATAGAGTAAACAGACCGTCACGTGAGCACTTATTTAATTGCTGAGGAACTAAAGATAAGCCAGAAAACCGTTTGGAACCATTTGCATAACCTTGGATTCAAAAAGAAGCTCGATGTTTGGGTGTCACATGAACCAACGCAAAAAAACATGATGGACCGAATTTCCATCTGCGAATCGCTATTGAATCGCATCAAAATCGACCCATTTCTGAACCGTTTGGTGACTGGCGATGAAAAGTGGATCACTTACGACAACGTCAAGCGGAACCGATCGTGGTCGAAACGGTGACCAAGCCAGGTTTAACGGCCAGGAAGGTTTTGTTGTGTGTTTGGTTGGGTTGCCAAGCAATCATCTACTATGAGCTGCTCCCCTATGGCCAAACGCTCAATTCGGCCCTCTACTGCCAACAACTGGACCGCTTGAAGGCAGCACTCATCCAGAAGAGGTCGTCTTTGATCAACAGAGGCCGAATTGTGTTCCATCAGGACAACGCCAGGCCACACACGTCTTTGGTGACGCGCCAGAAACTCCAGGAGCTCCGATGGGAGGTCCTAATGCACCCACCTTATAGTCCGGACCTGGCACCAAGTGATTACTCTCTTTTCCTGTCCATGGCGAACGCGCTTAATGGTGAGAAGATGGTCTCAATAGAGGCCTGTGAAAATTGGCTTTCCGAGTTTTTTGCCAATAGAGACGCATCCTTCTTCGAGAAGGGTATAATGAAGCTGGCATCAAGTTTACGAACAAAACGGCGCATAATTGACTTAAATCGGACAAATATACACAAAGTTATCATATTTTGAAAAATCAATAAAAAAAAAACCAAACGAACTTTTTACTTGACCTAGAATGTACATGAGACGTTATTTCCGAAAATCACTTATTTTTTCGGTCCCGTTATGACGCCGGCTTTTCACCAAGTACATGTACAATGATACAGTTTTGTAACTACAATTTTAAATCAACTATTTTTCAAAATTCTCGCTCAGTTCTTCGAATAACACCTTTTTTATTTACCCATTTCGTTTCATTTTTTCGATTGGGTTGCGGGTTCGCACCGGGGCTCAAATTATTGAGGCTCATGGTCTCAACAGAGTTGCTTTTATCCAAAAAGGCACAAGTTGTATGCGACTACAAATTAAGAATTCGACATGTCGTAGTAGTACACTTTGGTAGTGTACATGACACTCGCATATTTTGTACTTGTGCTCTCTCCAGGCAGTTTCTTTTTTTATCAACACAATGTTCGGCAAGCGATTCTGCTTATCGTGTGAGGATTGAACAATGCTTTGGAATTTTGAAATGGCGATATGGTAGTCTTAAATAATTAAGAGTACTTATTTACGATGCAAGAAGTAATTTTTTCTGTTCCTTGCATAACATTTTACGAGCTACGAGTACTTCTAATGATGTAGAATATGTGAACAATATGATTGCTGATAACGATGGGCAACACGATGAACTTTTTTCTAATGAGAATGATCAGCGAACTTCTGAAGCAGAGGCCAAGCGCAAATTTTTGTACACAATAATGTTTGGTGACCAATAAATTATGAAACTATCTAAATGCATACATACATGGATTTCACCTCACTTACATAAATATGTATATACAGAAATAGAAAAATAAATTACTCATTTTTTACCATACTTACATACACACATACAAATGAATACTTCAAATTAAATAAAAGCTTAAAAGAATTGGTTTAAATTTTTCTTATTTTTAATATTGATTTCGTATTTTGCTATCCTCTCCTTCATTTCCAATTTCAATATCTTCCATTTGTATTCAAACTCCAACTTTTTCGCTTCCAGCTCCAACTTCTTATCCTCCATATCCATCTGTTTTTTGGAACTTCTTTTCCTCAAAACTAAGTTTTCGCTTTGTAAGGGGTGTAATAGGGTGTAGTCAAGCTTCTGCGTCCACGTCGCGCACCCTGGAAACGTGAGCAACTCTTGTGCAAGATGCGGTAATCAATCCGTGTAGAGTCTTGGGACACTGCTAATGAGAGAAGAATTCGGTTTAATGGTCTGCTGAAGTCTAATTGCAGCGTAGAAACCAGCCCCAATGAAAAGTTATGCAACGCCACGGATGAGATACCCCCTTTCTGTTGACGACCACCGCAAACGAATAAAGGATCATGTTTGAGGGCATGCACCTGGAATGTCCGGTCCCTTATTTGGGAAGGTTAGGAAGCGGCACCATGGTCTATGCTCTCGTAAGAATAAAGGCTAACATCACCGCCATCCAAGAAGTGCGATGGACGGGACAAGGACGAAAGCGAGTAGGTTCTTGTGACATTTACTACAGCGGCCATATAAAGGAGCGCAAATTTGGTGTCGGATTCCCAGTGGGAGAGAGACTCCGTCGCCGAATACTGGCATTCACTCCGGTGGATTCAAGAGGAATTCCGGCTTCCAATTAACCCCGACACGAAACATGGTCCTTTAAGCCGGATCCACCAGAAAGACATCTTTTGTGTGAAATTACGAAAGAATAAAAAAAATCTATATTTTAAATATATCTTTGTGAAACTACCATCTTCACAAAAGAATAATCAAATATAGAATTTCGTAACATTGCCAAGTCGCGCGCTCATTTGAACATAATAATTCGCTTAAATTCTTGCTAAGTGGCGCGATCTGCTACAATGTGAAAAAACAACTCTGCTCGCCATCCAGTGGAAAAGGAACGGAACGCAACCATTTCCGCCAAAATAATTTCTTTAATAAATAAAAATAGCAACGACAGCAGAGGTGAGAGAGTTAAAAAAAGTAAGTAAAGTGTAAAAACAAAAACAAAAAAAACGATATTTAAATTGAAAAACAAAGTCCTTAAAAAAAAAAAGAAATAAAAGTATAAAAGTAGGAAAAACCTTAAAAAAGTAAAGTGTAAAAAAGGCCTTAAAAAAAAAGAGTAAAAAAGGGCCTTAAAAAAGCGAAATAGAAGTGAAGAAAAAAAGTTTGAATTAGTTAAAAAGGTCTTAAAACAGAAAAATTACAAAGCAAAAAAAGCAAAGAAAAGGTCTTACAAAAGAAAAATTAAAAATTAAAAAAAAAACAGAAGTAGTTAAAGTTGTACAGAGGTAAGAAGAAGTGAAAATTGTGGTTAAAAGGAAAAATAAAAGTGAAAAAAGGAGTTAAAATTGCAAAAAGGTCTTAAAAAGCAAAATATAAGTGAAAAAAAAGAAGTTGGATTTGCAAAAAAAGGTCTTAAACCAGAATAGTCAAAAAGAAAGAACCAAATAGAAGTTAAAGCGAGGAAAAGGTCTTAAAAAGAAAAATTAAAAAATAGAAAAAACCGGGGAAGTTAAAGTTGTAAAGAAGCAAAAAAAGTGAAAATTGTGGTTAAAACGAATAAACCAACCTTAAAAACAGAAAATAAAAGTAAAAACAAGGCCTTAAAAAAGCTAAATAAAAGTAAAAAAAGAAGTTATAATAGCAAAAAAAGGTATTAAACCAGAAAAGCTAAAAGAAAACAAAAAAAGTTAAAGCAAAGAAAAGGTCTTACAAAGGAAAAATTAAAAACAAAAAAAATAAATATCAAAGTGTGTCTGACGACTGACGTAAATCGGCCTCAAAATCAGTCGTTGATTCCGAAAAGAATAAATAAAAATCGAGTTTAATTAATTTAGTGTCTAATTATGAATTTGTTCAAACGAACAAATTATTGTAACATTAGAATGTATGCCTATACATATGTATATGTGTTGGAAACAATATTCTTTACTTACACTTTGAAAATTTGGGCAATCGCTGTGTCAGCTCGGGGTATCTTCTTGAACTTGCAAATCGGAATTGAAATATGCGAATTACAATATAATATTGGTGGTCGAACCAATAAATTGCGGATATAAAGATAAAAAACGGTTGCTATATATTTACATACATATTTACTTAAGCCGTTTGGCTACTCGCATATACCCAATAGGAACTTAGAACATTTAGGATTCTGGCCTAAATATACCGGCTCCCGCGGCCGCGGCAATATATTTTAACTACCCGAATTAGCTGACATGACGTTTACCCTGTACAATGATTATTACATTTATGTACAATTGTCAACTTAAACTAGATCTCCTTTCGTTCCTTGAAAACCAGTAAGGGCGCACATTCCCCGCTTGGGACATCTATTTGAATAAAGAACGATTAAGAATAATGAAAAAAGAAATCAACCAAAAGAAAGGTCGTTAATTTAAGTTCAATTTGCACATTTTTTCTTAACTAACGCGTGTAAATGTGTCATCCAGATTTTAGTTGATATTTTTTCATTTTCGTTTTGTTGCTGGTCGCCTGCGTGATGAGACTTCCGAAACGCAATGTAATTTTGTCGAAAGCTGTTTATTGGGACTTTGTCGAAGTGGTTGGAAAGGACGAGTTTCCAATCCACAAAATCCTCTGCATTTTTGTTGAACAGGTGGTCGAAAAGGGCGAGTTTCCAAGCCACCGAAACTTCTGCATTTTTGTTGAACTGGTGGTGGAAAAGGACGAGTTTCTGAGCCTACCGGATGACGAATTCGAGATGACGGCTTAAAAGGACGAGTTTCAGAGCCGTTCTGTCTAGGTGGTCAGAAAGAACTAGTTTCCAAGCCACGCTTGCTTATTCCGTGATGCGGAAGCGGTTGGAAAGAACGAGTTTCCGAGCAGCTGGGTATCGTTTCATTATATGGGGGTGTTACTGACACTTCCCCTTCTGCTTCAGCATGCCTTTTATCTTTATTCGGTTTGTTTCCGTTAGTCCGGCCGGTGAGAATCCAACTGAATACTGTCTCTTGTGCTATCAACGCACCCAGGGCGTTTTTTCGTAAACCTCCAAGCATGATTTGAGGATATACGTCTGCTCATAGGATAAGGTCTACATTCCTGTTCACGAAGAACCGGCTGTCAACTAAATGAATACTCTGGAATCACTATCGCATGTTGGAAGATATCCAGTTAACTGAGGTTATACTAATGCATCAGCTCGTATCGAAAACTGTGCCTTGATAGGCAATTCAATTATGATGGAGCATGCTTGGCTTGTTTGTGTCGAAAGCGCATTAATTCCGGAAACTTGCGCGTTTACTTTTTTAACCGGAAGTTTTATGCTCCGCCGAAGTCGATCGGTAATAAATGAGCACTCGGAACCAGAATCTCTAAGTGCTCTAGCTGAATATATCGATCCACGACGTTTGATATTAACTCGGGCTGTTCCAAGTAAATTCCCCTTATTTGTGTTCGTAAAACACGAGTTAATGTGGCTCATACCCTCATCATAAGTTTTGTAGCAGTAATACCAGAAGTGGTCCGTTTTAGGGTAGTTTCGGAGCTAATCGGATTGCTAGCTAATACATTTATTTCTGAAGGCGCTTGCTGAACTGGGTGTGTATGTAGCATGGAATGGTGTCAAGGGTGACAATTTGATCAATTAAAAGAGCTAGTACATTTCGCAACCCCATGTCCGGCATTCAGGCAGTTAAGACAAAGTTTATACCAGGTGTGTTTGTTAAAGGTTGCCGGTTTTACTAGTAGCTAGCTAGCTAGCAATATGTATAAATTTCTATAATTTGGCATCTATGTAATTTTTTTCTATTGACATTAACCTACAAAAATACGCAAGTCACATTCCGCCAAAATAATAGCGTCATATTTGTTTACCTCAGTGAATATGTCGAGTTTCGTTCCAAGTAAATCGCTTTTACGGCATTCGTTGCTTTTCTTATTTCATCAAAAGAAAAAATCAGCTGAAGCTGGTAGAAACTTATGGTGAACATGCTCCAGTGATTATAACATGTGAGACATGGTTTCGTCAATTTAAAAGTGGAGATTTCGATTTGACAAACAATGAACATCCTGGTGCTGCGAAAAAGTTCGAAGACGAGGAATTGTAGGCGTTATTGCATGTTGATCCAACCCAACCGCAAAAAAAATTGGCAGAAACACTACATGTGACTCGAGGAGCAATTTGCCAACATTTAAAGGCTATGGGAAAGATCCAGAAGTATGAAAAATGGGAGCCACACCAGCTAAACGATAGACAAATAGAAAATCGAAAAACCGTTTGTGAAATACTGCTTCAACGTTTCGAAAGGAAATCTTTTCTGTATCGAATTGTCACAGGGGACGAGAAATGGATTTATTTTGAGAACCCGAAGCGAAAAAAATCATGGCTTTCCCCTGTTGAAGCTGGCCCATCGACTGCAAGGCCAAATCGCTTTGGCCGTAAAACAATGCTCTGTGTGTGGTGGGACCAGTGTGGTGTGGTGTACTACGAGTTGTTAGAACCTGGTGAAACGCTGAACGTGGATCGCTACCGACAACAAATGATCAATTTGAATCATGCGTTGATCGAAAAACGGTCGGAATGGGCCCGAAGACATGGCAAAGTTATCTTGCAACATGACGACACGCCGTCTCATACCGCTAAACTGGTGAAAGACACATTAAAAACACTTGGTTGGGAAATATTATCGCACCCGCCGTACTCTCCAGACCTCGCCCCGTCCGACTATCACCTTTTCGCATCGATGGGACACTCTCTTGCTTCGCTAATTTTGAAGAAGTCGAAAAATGGCTCGTCGAATGGTTTGCATCGAAAGAGAAAAAGTTTTTTTGGAATGGTATCCATAATTTGTCTGAGAGATGGGCGAAATGTGTAGAAACCAATGGTCAATACTTTGAATAAAAAAATTTTGAGATTCCTCTGAAAATTTAGTGTTTTCTTTATCGAAAAAACCGAAAAATTTCAACTAACACACCTGGTATTTTCGAACGACATTGCATCGTTCAGAAGAAGACATTTTTTGAAAAAGTTGGCAGAACCATATATAATGTGCATCGCTTTGCACGACTAGCATTGATATTTTACCACATTCACTTGAAAAGCGTTAAATTTTTTGCTATTAGAGCCTGCTTGCTTAAAATATAGTTCATTTGGCGCTTCTGATATACACGTATGAGCACCTCTGAGGTCGATTGCTGTTTCCAAAGTGTGAACCGACCAAGAATTTACCCATATCTTCCCACTTTGGAATCTCGGATTTCTCTGTAAAGACAGTGAATTCTCAGGCAGTTTAGATGAGCAAAGATAAGTTAGGATCACATCCCAATTGGCTAAGTCAATTTTATGAATCTGGAGTGCGGAAATGCAATTATTTATTTCTCTTTGAAGATGTTTAATTGCACTGCCAAATTCAATTTCTACCAGGGAAAGATTGAAGAGAATCTTCGATTGGCTATTAACCAACATTCTTTCATTTTCATATCGATCGCTAAGGTTTTGCCAAGCGGTTGCAAAACCCTCATTTGTAAGTGGGACTTACGAACAATTTCCTTTGCCTCACCCTCTGCCTTTTCTATCAGGTAAAATAATTTTTCCACCGGGCTAATACGTTTGTTTAGTATGTATATGGCCGTAAATAAATCCCGAAATGTTGGCCAAGATAAATATTCCCCTTTGAAAGTTTCTATATCAAACGGTGGAAGACGAATGCCATGATCCATGACGACGGACTCTTCTACTTTCTTCTTCTCGACTTCGGACAATTGGCTTGAGAACTCCCCGATTGCTGACATGCATCTTAAATATGCTTGGTAATAAATTTCTTAGCTGAGCTAATTTCCTCTGTACCACCAGTAGAATCTGAGCCCATAAATTCGCTATAAGCAGACTTAACTCTGCCCCAAAGATCTTTCAATTCATCTTTTTAGATTTCAAGACTAAATTTATTATGTTCTATCTTTGAAATCGGACTCGAATTCTATAAGCGATTCTACTAGTTGATGATACGACTCCATCATTGAAATAAATAATTTTATATTTCTATAAGTCGATGAAAAATCTGAACGAAATGAAAAAAATTATATTTGCACGAACGAAGATATCTCAGATTGAACGAAATATCAATCTTGAAAAGTTGCCCAAATTTGAAAACTTTCGGAAAGTAATATATTTATATAAGGCCCCGAAAATTAGTAGTAATTTTTACAATACTAATTGCAATGCAAATTTTCTTAAACGGAAGAAAATACTTAAAAACAAAACTTTACTTGAACTCTTTGAAGCGGCTATTAAACAATATGCTTCTTTTTTTCTGGCCACCCAACACTGTACGAATTCGCCGCGCTCTTTTATTTACTGTTTTGTGTTTCTATTTTTTTTTCACTCGCGCTTTAATTTTTTAATAATTTGCTCGCGAATAGCAAAAAATATTTGTCTAAAAGTAATATGTATATATTTAAAACCGAAAAAAGTGGAAAAAAGTGTGTTTACCACAATTTACTTTATTTTATAGGTAGGTATGCTTATGTGTATGCAAAAGTGCGGTAATTCTTACATGTGCTAAAACGATGTGTTGTTGTTGTTAGTGCGCCTGTGTTAAAGTTTAAACCTAATGAAAAATTGCAATGTCCAATTCTTGTTAATAGATCACAGGAATATACGTAATTTTGTGACAATCAATAAATTCGAATATGTGAAAATTAATTCGGAATGTTGGACAATTGCCGAAAAGAAAATTTTTAAACTAAAGTGAGCCGAAAAATGCACTAACAACATACACACACTATTACCGAAAGCATATACCACTGAAATGGCGATTTATTACGATGTAGTGAACTATATTTTTAAATATTTAAATCAATAAACAGAAAAGAACTCCCGACTATTTTAAATAAGTATATATTGTATATACATATGTATATCCGACGCACTCAATATGTAATATAAAAAATATATGTATGAGCAAATTGAATCTTAAACCACGTACCTGGTGAATTCTTTTTTTTTGCATTTGTTGTTGGGGCGAATGTGGTTTTCTAAATTTGGTTTTTCTAGTGTCGTCGGTGGCGCAAGTGAAATATGTCCCCACGTTGGTAATTTTTTAGGTGTACACATCTAACGTAGTTGAGACCTCTTCAAATATCCGGCTCGAAGGACCAGTCAACGACTGACGTAAATCGGCCTCAAAATCAGTCGTTGATTCCGAAAAGAATAAATGAAAATCGAATTAAATTAATTTAGTGTTTATTTATGAATTTGTTTAAACGAAACAAATTATTATAACATTAGAATGTATATACATATGTATATGTGTTGGAAACAATATTCTTTACTAACACTTTGTAAATTTGGGAAATCGCTGTGTCAGCTGGGGGTATCTTCTTGAACTTGCAAATCGGAATTGAATAACGCGAATTATAATAGGGGTGGTCGAACCAATAAATTGCTGATGTAAAGATAAAAAACGGTTGCTATATTTATACATACATATTTACTTAAGCCGTTTGGCTACTCAGTTGACTACCCAGTAGGAAATTAAAACATTTACCATAGGCTTCTGGCCTAAACAAAGTGCAAAAACAAGTGAAAATTGATAAAAAAAAGACATCAAAGTACTAAAATGTTGAAAATTGCTAAAAAAAAAGGCAACAAAGAAAAAAAGGAGAAATAAAAATAAAAATCAAAGTACAAAAATTGTGTATGTGTAAGTGGCAAGCGCGCATTGTAAGCGGCCAAGCGCGCAGTAGTAGCGGCAAGCGGCAAGCACCAAACGCGCACAGTAAGCAGCAAAGCCACCACCAAAGGTCCATCAGTATGCGGCAAGGCCACTACAAAAGGCCCATCGGTAAGCAGTAGGGCTACGACCAAAGGTCGAACTGTGCAACAAGGTCTCCAGATACTGCTTAATAAGCAGTGAGGCCCAATTAAGGGTAAATCATCTGGTTTCCTAATACTTTTTAAATTGTTTTTTGAAAGTTTTGAGAGTTCGAAAAATTTCCCTGTGGATTCATACGTGAACTCTCAGACATTATAACCTTTTTATCGAAAATATATATATACGCGAAATATCTGTGCTATTCGAGCACATACGACCGGTTGGTTCCCCGCAAGTTTTGAGATTTTGAAAAATTTCCTTTTGGAACTCTCAGGCATTATAACGTTGTGGTCGAAAATCTATATACGCGACATATCGGTGCTATACGAGAACATACGATACCGGTTGATTTTTAAATATTTTCTTTTTTCCGGCTGATACAAAGCGGTATCAGAATTCAAAATGACTCACGCTAATGACTTTTCTCCCGCCTGTGATGCACTGCTAGAGTTCAAAGATTTGTATTACAACACTCCAATTGCAAATCATTCGGTCTTCTCTCTAGAAATCCAGAAAGAAGAACTTAAGGCGTTATGGATAAAAGTCAAGGAGACTTTCTCATGAAATTCAGAAGGAAGAATTGAAGGCGCTGTGGTTGAAAGTCAAAGAGTCATTCGGTGGCTATTCGCGGAATTTGTCTGCTGACGAAGCAGGTAGTATAGCCATGCGTTCGGCTAAGACCAGGTATCAGGATTGCTACGCAGCATACCTGACATCTGCAGCACTGATGGGTGAATCAATGCATAACCTGACAAAGCTTCTCAACGGTTAATCCTGCAGCCCGTGAACCTGAGTCCATCCCACGCTCGAGTGTTATTCTCCCCCCATATGCCGCGTGGCAGAACTTGTCGGAGCGATACGAAAACAAAAGGGTGATGGTAAACAGTTAGTTGAAAACATCGTTCAATTTACCAACTGTCACTGTCGAACGTGGCGCGGAAATAAAAAACTTACAACGAGCAGTAAATAATTGCATCTCAGTGCTTCAGATGTATGGCATTGAGATAAACAACTGGGATGCAAATTTTTGTCTTTCTAGTCTCTAGGAAGTTGCCGGACACCACATTAGCCCTATGAGAGCAAGGAATCGTCCACAAGACCGATTTTCCGAGGTGGGAGGAATTGGATAACTTTTTAACAAACAGGTTTCAGACGCTGGAAACGGTTTCAGACATTCAAAGCACAAGTGTGTCTAGGACAATGCAAAATCCCGGTCCAGCCCCATCATCATACTCCATTTCTACAGCCTACTTGCAGACTCTGCCCACAGAAAATCAATGTGCTAAAAGCGTGCCCGAAATTTCTAGTCATAAAAGTAGACGATCGCGTCAAAGTGGCTAGAAAATACAATTGTGGATTGTTTAGCACGTTCCCACTTAGCAAGAGATTGTTAGAGTACTTTTAGCTGTTTAAATTGCCATCAACGGCATCATTCACTGTTGCATCGGAATCCAAGGAACCTCCCCCAGTTTACAGTGGACCAAGTGGATTTTAGTCTACTGCCCCCAATTAATTTATCCGATGTCAACTTCAACAAAAGTTAGCAGGTGGACGTGGAAATTGGTGCGGATTTGTATCCGCAAATAATGAAAGGAAACGTTAAGAAGAACATTTTAGGCTCTCTTCTGGCGCAGGAGACAGTCTTTGGTTGGACCTTAACAGGTTCAATCCCTCAAACCCCCAATATGATTACAAAATCATACATCTCGATGTACACTGAAATTTCGAACTCTGAGCTCACTCGGTTTTAGGAACTAGAACAAGTCCCAAGTAAAAAACAGATCACTCCTGAAGAAATATTCTGCGAGCAGCAGTATGTAAGCACAACAACGAGAACCATTTCGGCATGAATTCACAGTGGACATAAATCTTGGATATTCGAGGACCGGTGCATTGCAGCAATTTTTGAGGAACGAAGCAGCTATGGTGCGAAAGTCGGAACTAAAGGCAGAATACCATCGGGTACTCCGAGAATATATAACTCTCGGTCATATGAAACTAATGGACAGCACATCTGGAAGCAAAGTCCCAAGATCTTATTACCTGCCGCATCATGGAGTGGAAAAACCGTATAGCACTACGACAAAGGTCCGCGTAGTGTTTAATGCATCAAACCCAACATCCAATGGGGTAAGTTTAAATGACGTGCTTCATCCTGGTCCAGTTCTTCAAGCCGACCTTATCGCGTTGGTATTGAAATGGAGATTTTTCAAATATGTATTCAACGCTGATATTGAAAAGATGTATCGGCAAATCTTGCTGCATCCAAAGGACACTTGGTTTCACAGGATATTATTTAGGGAATCAGCGGAAGAGGAATTAAGGGATTATGAGCTCCAAACAGTGACTTTCGGAGTTAACCGTGTCCCATACCTGGCGATAAGGACACTACTTCAGCTGGCAGAAGATATTAGCCTGAAGTACCCTCTAGCATCCAGGGTTTTATAGCAACATAGGTATGTATGTTGACGACGTCCTTGTTGGTGCACATGATTGTGAGACCGCCATTCACACTCGGAATGAATTTTTCGATGCTCTCAAAGATGCAGGATTTCCACTACGTAAGTGGGCTCCGAACTCCAAAGAAATTTTAGCCGATTTACCAAAAGAGCATCTTCTCCAGGAGGATTTTCTGCAGATTGACGACTTAATCGAAGCAAAAATGTTAGGGATCAGATTCAACGTCCAGGAGTTGCACATAAATCCAAGCTACACCAAGAGAGAGGTATTATCGTGTGTGGCAAAACTGTTCGATCCCGCAGGTTGGCTATGCCCAATCGTCATCGAAACGAAAATACTTATGCAAGATATTTGGTTAACTAAGATTGACTGGGATGACAACATACCAAGAGGTATTTACTTGAGATGGAAATATTTTCTTAAAATTACTTCAATATTTCAAAAATCGGAATTCCAAGATGGATCAGTGGAATTTCATGGGTTTTGTGATGCCTCTGAGAAGGCCTATGCTGCTGCGTTATACATATGTAAAAGTTCAGGAATGAAATTCAAATATCGTTCTATACGTAAATTTGCTGGTAAGTAAGACCAAAATGGCGCCAATAAAAACAACATCTTTACCACGATTAGAATTATATGTGGCTCTACTTTTAGCAGAACTAATTAACGCTTTACTTCCAAAGTTCGATGTTGCTCAAGCAGCAGTCTACAAATGGACAGACTCCACTATCGTGCTCTCATGGCTGCAGAAGCCCCCATGCTGCTGGACTTCCTGCGTGGCGAATAGAGTCTCGAAGATTAAGGAACTCGTCAGATCGAGTGGCTGGAATCACGTGCATTCAAAAGACAATCCGGCATATCTTGGCAGCCGCGGCGTTTCCCCCGAAGAACTTGAGGAGAGCACTCTTTGTTGGGAGGGTCGGAGCTGATTGAAGGAGCCTTCTGAGTGGCCTCAGAAGCAGACGGAACCACAGGAAACCGTACTGGAACAAAAGAGAGTTAGAACTCACGCAGCACGAATTTTAGACAAAAAAGATATCATGGAACGGTTCTACGATTTTCCTCGCGCACTGAGGGTAGTTGCACGAATTGTTCAATTCTTTTGGAAAATACATCCGGAGCATAAAGTAACAAATCGAAGTGAATCTACGGAACTTACAGCAAAGGAAATTCGAGAGGTAAAAACTCGACTTATCCTTTTACACAAAAGCTTTCTTATCGGATGAATACGGTTAATTATCTTCTTCTAACCCAGTAAGCGCTAAGAGCTCCATCCGTACTCTCAATCCATTTCTGGACAAGAATGAAGTTATGATAGTAGGCGGAAGACTGGCGCTAGCATCATTGTCGTACAATGAACGATATCCGACCATTCTGCCGTATAATTGCCAATTTTCCCGGCTTCTCGTAAAGTTCTCACACTTGATTTCATTACATGGAGGAAAACAACTCATGCTGAAACTTATGAGGTCAGAATATTGGATAGAACGGTTAAAAAATTTAATAAAAACGGAAATTAATAATTGCAAAATTTGTATAATTCACAAAAAAAGAACACGAGAACAACTCATGGCTACGCTCCCATCAGAAAGAACGGACGTTCACCAACACAGGCGTGGATTTTACGGGCCCGTTTGAGATTAAAAATTACATTGGCCGAGCATGTCTCATCACTAAAAGATACGTCTGCGTCTTTGTTTGTTTTGCTACAAAGGCAATACACCCAGAGGCAACTAGCGATTTATCGACATCAACATTCTTGGGTGCACTTGCCAGCAAGACGTGGCTGTCCCCATAATGTGTACTCGGACAATGGCACGAACTTTGTTGGAGCAAACAAAGCCTTGAGACATGATTTTAGAAAATTCATGACTGAAACCTCATACCTAACAATGCAGTCATATCTTCATCAAGAAGTCAACTGGCATTTCATACCACCAGGAGCTCCTCACTTGGGAGGACTATGGGAAGCAAGAGTGAAGAGCTTCAAAACCCATTTTCGAAAGGTAGAAAATGCGATGCGTTTTACGATGGAAGAATTCTCGACGTTACTGGCCAAAATAGAAGCATGCCTCAACTCACGTCCGATAAGTCCATTTTCAGATAATCCTGAATCACTTGAACCCCTAACCCCGGGACATTTTTTTATTGGAAGTCGGCTGCTCGCGATCGCTGAAACAGAAATCAGCGGAAACCCGATGTCAATAATCAACCGTTGGTAAAAGCTAAAAGCGCTTCACCAAGGATTCTGTCAGCGATGGAAGGTGGAGTACCTAAAGGAACTGTCCAAGAGAGTCAAGTGGCAGTTCCCATACCGAAATCTAGAGGTTGACGACTTCGTAGTTATCAAATAGGACAACTTACCCCCTAATGAGTGGCGACTTGGTAGAGTTGTTAGGGTTTTTTTAGGTCAAGATAATCGAGTTAGAGTTGTAGATATGCGTACGGCGCGAGGTATAAATACACGTCCAATTGTGAAATTGATTATGCTTCCCGTCGAAAAATGCACTAATGATTTATCTAATTTCAGTGAAACTCAAAATGGTTCGAGCCAACAACAACAACCAAGTGAGGGAACGCCGGTGCTCTGTGTGCAACCACAACCGCCGGCTGCTCTTCTGTCAACAACTGCGTCGACTAGAACCGATGGAGAGACTGAGGGCAGTCCTCCTTTATTGCAGTTGCCTATCGACGAGACACTGCGATCGGTGTCAGGTGTGGTAGACAGTAGGCCTACCAGAAGACATGACCCGTACCGAGCCCAAGCCTTGTTGGACGACTCCATTAATAAGGAGGTACTGGAAATTGATGCCAGTGACGAAGAGGCCCCCGCAAAACAAAACAAAACACCAAACCCCGCGGTACTCAGACCACCTCTGTCGGGTATCCGGTCAGTGGTCCAGCGGCCACCCCCACCGAGAGAAGGAAGAAGTGCCTCACCAAGAAGGCGCAACAACAGGCCACAGAAGCGGCTTCAGGCAGTGAGAGACGCCCGAGAGCGGATCAAGGGATCCGCTAGAAATGATACGGATATGTCTGTCCTCAGGTCATCGGTGATGGTGAGAGTGGTAGCAAGCGGCCGAATACATGCTATCCGTGCCCTCCTCGACCCAAGGCAACCAAAATCCACTATAGCACGCACCCTGGCGAGACGAATGCACTTGCTGCGACGAGATGCAGTAGAACAGATCAATCTGACACTGAAAGGTTGGCGTGATAGGATCAGCCTACAAGCGAGAGTAGCGACTAGTCTAATACAGACCACACCTGCACGCACAGTGGACTCAAGAGTCGTCGACGAGCTCGACAATTTGCGGTTGGCAGACCCAACATTTATAAGTCAAGCGCGTTTTCGCTGATTTTGGGTGCCGACGTATATGGCATGATTCTCCGACCAGTGCTAATGCCAGCAACCCCAACACGACCAGTTGCCCAGGACACCATTTTCGGATGGGTGATCTCCGGTTGCTCACCCTATTAGACGGTGGCGGGGAGTCAAAAAGAACACATTTAGTTTTAGAAATGAAATTCGATAAAAAAAATGAATTGTTAAATATTAAATTGTATTTGAATTATGTTCTAAATTTAACTATTAAAATTTGAATTATAGATTGGAAATTTGTAATGTAGTCAATTTTTGCAGTGTTACTGCAAGGCGGGCGGCATGCTTACGCGTGCAACCCTGAGCAGCACCCATAACATCTACCTAGAGATGTCGGTGCTGTATTTGTTCTCACATAAGTGATTCTTCAAATTTATGGGAAGAGTCCAGTTAGTCCCGTTTAGGATTTCCACCTTATGTGGAAATCTTTAAAAGGCCAATGTTGCCGGTCTTAGGCCCTTCTCTTGATCCAGCAGCCACAGCAGCAACATCTCAGGTGAGTTTGGTTTTTATTCGTTTATGTAGGTTCTGCATACATATTTTGCCTTCAATAAACTTTACTAATTTATTAATATAATAATGTTTCGAATTTTTTATTGAGCCCTTGGCAGGAAGGTAAATATCGCTTTTTTTAGGCTTTCTGATGGACCGGCACCTCCCCGATCCCCGTTGCCGGAATTCAAGAGGTCATAACAGACTGACTTCGCTATTAAGCAACGTAAAGGAACCCCTTACGGGGCATACATATTTTGCCTTCAGTAAACTTTACTAATTTATTAATATAATAATGTTTCGAATTTTTTATTGAGCCCCCGGCAGGAAGGTAGATTTCGCTTTTTTTGGGCTTTGTGATGGACCAGCACCTCCCCGATACCCGTTGCCGGAATTAAAGAGGTCATAACAGACTGACTTCGCTATTGAGCAACGTAAAGGAACCCCTTACGGGAATGCTAGTGCCATGTCCAGTCGATCATCTAGCTTGGAATATAAACAATTCTCAAAAGCCGATGATAGAGAAAACACAGCATGTCCGACTAATGACAAGAGTGGGAAGCAAGTCACCTAAGGAAATGTCAGCAGGAAGATCTGGACTTGGAAGTCCTGGTGATCAGACTGAAGATGGACAGACGCCCAAGTAAGTAGCAATAGTCAGCAAAATGTGTAATTGCAAAGGCGTACTGGGCGCACTGAAGCCGTTTAAAGTTGATATCTGGGCACCTGGAGATTACGAAGAGCTTGGAGAAGATCAAAGAGTGATTCCATTGCCTTGAATCGGTCGCGGAATGAATTGCAAACTGCAAGGAGTATTGTAACGAGGTTTCTCGGCTAGGGTATGCTCCCTGTACCCAGGGTCGGCCAAAATAACAACTCGCTATGTCCTCTGTAATAATTTAAATAAAAAATTAAATTAAATTTTCTAATTGCGATCGCCCCTAGGCAGGAAATGTCCACCCCTCCGAGTGTATTTCGGACATGAAATAAAAACTCTTCATAAAAACCTTCAGCCGTTCGGAGGCGGCTTAACATAAACTGTTGGTCCTTCCATTTGTTGGAAAAACATCAAGACGCAAAACCACAAATTAGAGGAGGAGCATTTATGACATCAAAATATTATATTTTGTATGTATATGGTATAGTTACTTATATGTATGTATGTGTGTATGTACATCTAAAAAATTAAATTTATGTGTACGAGTATATACGTATGTGTTTTACTTTGAAAAGGCTCCAACATCTAGGTTTTGGGGTTTCTTACAGTGTATTGCAACTAAAGCCCCGAAATTCAGAAGCAATGAACAGATAAAGCAATAAAGCTCACGTGCAACATATTAACGAGTTGCCTTGGATGTATCCGACCCGTTTTCTATTAGCAGATTAAGAAACAAGTACATCCTTGTGATTGTGGACTACTTTAGCAAATGGCCGGAGGTCTAACCAATTCCAAAAAAGTGTGGGTGCGTTCACCTAAAATTGGGTTGCCAGATATTGTGCACCCTTGGAATTGCACTTTGACCAAGACAGATACTGGATATTCGGATAACTCGAAAGACAGCTCTGCATCTTCAATCAGATGACCTAAAGATTTAGCCTAACCCTGGAAGAGTATTTGAGGATGGTCGGATCATCAGGATATAAGGTAATCAAACCAACAAACAAGATGAAAGTGCTCCACTTGGAAAGGCTTGCATCATTTGTAACAGTAAATATGTTTGATCGGGACAACATCGGTACAAAGTTAAAAAAGTAGGTTGTGAAAGTTTTAAAATAAGTCGTTTTTGTATAGTAAAGCGAATTTGTTACTTATTGAGCAAACGTTGTTTAAGTACTTCTTCTTCTTTATTGGAGTTGGCACCGCTTACGTGATTATAGCCGAATCAATATTAGCGCGCCAGCTGGAAATACCAAATGAAGCCAGATCACTCTCCACCTGATCTTCCAACGGAGTGGAGGCCTTCCTCTTCCTCTGCTTCCACCAGTGGGAACTGCATCCAATATTTTCAAAGCTCGAGTGCTTTCATCCCTTCGGATGACATAACCTAGCCAGCGTAGCTGCTGTCTCTTCATTCGCTGAACTATGTCAATATCATCATATAGCTCGTACAGCTCATCGTTACCCTTGTCGACCAGCTTCTCATGCTCCTCGCACTCACGCATTTCGGCCTCCTTCTTGCCCCTGCAAATGCGGTTTTCTTCCCTCTTCAGATCCCGGTATCTATCCCACCCCGCACGCGTTGTAGTCGATCACACGGTTGCACGGTAGGCAGTCTGTTTTCTCTCCACCGCGACACGGCAGTCCTCATCTTGTTCTTTGCCCATTCTGTTGTTGAAGTCGCCATGCACAATTTTGACGTCGTAGCGTGAGCAATAAGTGCTTTCGAGGCGCTCGTAAATGGCATCATTGGTGACATCGTCCTTCTCCTCCGTCGGGGCGTGGTGTTCAAAAATTTCGTTTTGATGCGGATTGTGGCGAGGCGTTCATCCATCAGAGTGAATGCCAGTACTCGACGACGGAGTCTCTCTCCCACCACGAATCCGACACCAAATTTGCGCTTCTTTATATAGCCGCTGTAGTAATTTTTACAAGGAGCGTCCGTCCCGTCGATCTCATCTCTTGTACAGCGGTGATGTCAGCCTTTAATTTTATGCGGACATCACCAGCTGGGCATCGGCACCTTCCCAATTAAGGGACTGGACACTCCAGGTGCATGCTCTCAAATCGTACTCCTTAAAACCGAATGGGATCGCCTTCTCAATTTAGCTTGCCTCCAAACGGATGTTTGTTGGCTACCCAGGGGATACTTGGCCTAAGACCGGAAGTCATGAGCTGCATAAAGCTGCAAAGGAATCGTTTCTGACCACTCCCAGGTGAATGACAGTCAAAAACTTTCCTCACTTGCGTGAACTTCTGCACATGGCCCCATCAGCGCTTTGTAACTGTTTAAGCGATTTTAGGACGAGCATGTTAGGACCCACAATTTATACTTAGCCGCCTCGGAACGGCTGATTGTTTTTTTTTATGAGCTTTTATTCCTTGTCAGAAATAATGCCCTACGAGGGTCGACCGCAATTAGAAAATGTATCTCAATTTTTTATTTGACTTAATATTTTAATAATTTTTGGATGTTGCTCGGATCGAACCCTGGTCTTCCGAATGGCAGTACGCAATGCTAACCTCTCGGCTATTAGTTACGATATATTCCCAAAGGCAAGCTGCCATCAGATCTCTAAATAGTAAAAGTACCACACCGAAAGTGGCTATATAATGTAGAAGCAATCTGAACAAACTCTGCTGTGGTTTGGGTACCCAGAAATAGTGACATCTTAAGCAATTGCACGGCAGATGAACTAGCCAGTGAAGGAACCTTTCTATCCACAATACGACTTGGACACGATGCAGGTTTACCTTTGCGACGGCAAAGTACAGCCTTGGCCAAAAGTATTAGGCAGCCCACTAATTACTGAATTTTTTGTTTTAACACGTGAAGTAATAAAGTTTTTTTTAGTAAAACAGTGAAAATACAATGAATTAGTGATAATAACATTAATATTTAGTAAGTTCACCCTTCGATTTAATAACGGCAGCAATTCTCTTAGGCATGCTGCGTACAAGCTTTGCACGTTCGTCCGCACTTATAGCGTAACACTCCTTAATTAAGGCATTCTTTAAGGCAGTTTTTGATGTTATACTGTGTTCATTAATCTTGCCTTTCAAAATAGCCCACATGTGCTCAATGGAATTAAGATCTGGAGACTGTGCAGGCCAATCTAACAAAACAATGTAGTTATCTCTAAACCAACGTATCATAGTCGCTGATTTGTGACAAGTAGCTTTGTCTTGCTGAAATTGAACCCCGTCTTAATTAGTATCGCCGAAAATGTGCGTTAACGAAGGCAAAAGAACAGCTTCTAATACATTTATGTACTTTTGACTGTACATGCAATCCTCGCAAACGAACATTTCGCCGACACCAACAGCAGCCATGCAGCCCCAGATCATAATGCTGCCTCCTCCATGCTTAACAGTGGGTACCACGCAATCTGGATGATATTCTTCCCCAACTGTTGGACTGAAAACTGACTTACAAAATAGATTACTGGAACATTTTGGGTTGACTGTTGATGCCGACGATGACTCGGTCTATGATGAAGCTCAGGAATCTATCGGAAAGGTAGTGAGAGAACCAAGATCTATTTTCACGTTAAGGGATATAGAGGATTCTCTTGTTTCATTCACTGGGAATGGTCAACCAACTGTTGAGAAATGGCTAGACTTTTTTGAGGAAAATGCGACGGCCGTAAGTTGGAATAGTTTACAAAAGTTTATATATTCAAAGCAGTTACTTAAAGGAGCTGCGAAGATTTTCATTCGAAGTCAATCTGGTGGATCTTAAACGAGCACTTCTTGATGAATTTGGGGTTCAATATTTTGCTATTGAGGTGCATCGTCAACTTAGAAATCGACGGAAACGTGACAATGAAGATATGCGAGAATACTTATATTCATTGAAGGAAATAGGAAAACCTATTAATATTGATGAGAGAAGTTTAATTGAATATTTCATAGAAGGGATACCAGACACAAGAATAGGCAAATGTAATCTCTATCAGGCCAAAACATTACGTGATTTAAAAGAGCAAATAGATATTTATGAAAAAATTAAAAGTAGGAAACCAACGACAGGAATAAATATAGGACAAAAAACAACCACCACCATTTCCAATAATACATCAATATCGGCACCTAGGAAATGTTTTTCATGTGGTGAATCTTCTACTAGGTCATCGGGCTGCACAATGCTCCAAAGAAAACCCACTCATTAAAGTGGAAAAGAGCAATGTGAACACAATGGGTAACAAAGAATTTCGGTGGTCAGGTATGGGGAAAAATCTGCTTTTTAAAGATATTAAATTAAATAATTATATATATCCGGGTCTAATTGATACAGGTTGTGAGGTTTGCCTTATAAGAGACGATATTTTACAGAAGGTAGGCAATTTCAAATTGAACGCAGATAAGCGTCAATTAGTTGGAATTGGTGAAAGTGAACTTACGACACTAGGTAGTTTTGCACACAATATATACGTGGACGATATAGAAATAAAAGTTAATTTTCATGTAACGCGTTCAACAGACATCCGTTTCGCTGTAGTTGTTGTTGTTGTAGCCGCAAAAATATTCCTCAAAGTAATTTTTGGGGAATGTTGCGGGAATGACAGTCCTTGGCCGGATAAAAAATCCGGGTCGTTCCGGTATAAAGACCCGACTGTCGCGGGAACTATTGGATTTTAGTCGCCTCTTACGACAGGCATTCCTTACCGCGGGTAAATTCTTGAACCCCTAACCCGCTGTAGTAATTGGTAGTAGTGTCTTAAATCACGTTGATTTGTTTGTAAGCAAAGACGGAGTTCAATTTCATCTTAAGAATAAAGGATTAGTTTTAGCTAAAACAGACTCACCAGTTGAGCCAGATACTTGTAGCGTGGATAAGTTTAACAGCGAAAAGCAGAAAGAAAATAACGCATCCGAGTTGGTACATGAATTTAAAGATATTTGCATGATGGCGGGAACAGATACAGAAAGTAAAGTTCAAATAGAATTAACGTATCTAAATCAGAATTTGGCAGCCAGGGTTAATAATATTATAGATAGTTATAATCCAATTAAGGGAGCAAAATCACCAGTAGAAATGAAAATTTTGTTGATTGATGAACAGCCAGTATACGAGCGTCCAAGAAGAGTGCCACATGCGGACAAAGCATTTATTGAAGAGCAAGTGTCAGAATGGTTACGTGAAGGAATAATCCAACCCAGCGTTTCAGAATACGCATCCCCAGTAGTGTTAGTATCTAAAAAAGATGGAAGCAAAAGATTGTGTTGCGATTATCGACGTTTAAATCAAAAAATTGTTAGAGATAATTTTCCAATGCCCCTTATAGACGACGTGATTGACAGACTTCAAAGCGCCAAGGTGTTTACAACTCTGGATTTAAGGAATGGGTTTTTCCAGGTGCCGCTTGCATAGACCATTAGCGACTTACCATGTGGATCATGTTGGTCCAATGGAAACAACAGCAAAGCAATATAATTACATACTGGTAGTGATAGACGGATTCTCCAAGCTTGTCTGGCTCTACCCTACGAAAAATACGGGGGCAGAAGCTGTAATCGATAAACTCAAGCAACAAGAGGCAATATTTGGAAATCCAAAAAGAATAGTTTCTGATCGGGGATCAGCATTTACGTCAGCAATATTTAAGCAATATTGCGAAAGTCAAGACATACAGCGTTTTCTAATCACCACTGGAGTACCACGGGGTAATAGGCAAGTGGAAAGGATTCACAAGATCATTATACCCATGAAAATACAATGAATTAGTGATAATAACATTAATATTTAGTAAGTTCACCCTTCGATTTAATAACGGCAGCAATTCTCTTAGGCATGCTGCGTACAAGCTTTGCACGTTCGTCCGCACTTATAGCGTAACACTGGTTAATTAAGGCATTCTTTAAGGCAGTTTTTGATGTTATACTGTGTTCATTAATCTTGCCTTTCAAAATAGCCCACATGTGCTCAATGGAATTAAGATCTGGAGACTGTGCAGGCCAATCTAACAAAACAATGTAGTTATCTCTAAACCAACGTATCATAGTCGCTGATTTGTGACAAGTAGCTTTGTCTTGCTGAAATTGAACCCCGTCTTAATTAGTATCGCCGAAAATGTGCGTTAACGAAGGCAAAAGAACAGCTTCTAATACATTTATGTACTTTTGACTGTACATGCAATCCTCGCAAACGAACATTTCGCCGACACCAACAGCAGCCATGCAGCCCCAGATCATAATGCTGCCTCCTCCATGCTTAACAGTGGGTACCACGCAATCTGGATGATATTCTTCCCCAACCCTTCGCTGCTGCAAGGGCAGAAGAAGATAGCCACATTTGAGAATATTTGTATTTTAGTAGGGTGCCTAATACTTTTGGCCAAGGCTGTATATACTGAAACTGGCTTTTGTCTAAAAAGCAAACAACAGATGGCTGAATGAGATCACGAGTAACGTGACCAGACATGGCTAAAATTGTCACTGTTCAATAGGGCTTCACGGAAAAAGCATTGGCTATCATTCTAATGATTTTGCCCGCAGAGGAAGAGTCTATTGAACACAACCACTTTTCTGACTGTTCCACTGAGCAAGATTCAGCGAAAATTGGTAATTTCGTTGATTTTGAAAGACACACGAAATGGTTCTAACACTTGAGAAGGTTAAGATAAGAGCCTCATAGCGGTATCATATGGGCCTATTGGTCTAAGTGCATTGATTACTGATTAATAGCCTCATCAACTCAATTCAACAACCGACAATTAAGAAAGTCAAAAATCTTAATTGAAAATTTTCTGTTTTTCAATTAGAAAATGTAACTAAATAATAATAATATTAATAAGCAAGTCATAAACAAATATACAGTGGTTGTTTAAGCCAAAAGCCTAAAAAGTTTGTGGTTGTCAGATCTGCAGATAATTTAATAATTAGCGGTGGGCCTTTATGCGCATTCGTAAATAGATATAAGCATAAACGGAGTAAGAATTCCGTATTAGTTATACTTCTATAGTTTCAATATAAATGCGTATTTGAGAATTATTCAATTATTATTAGTTTAAATAAAGGCAACTGATTTTACAGATTTTTTATATTCTTGAATACCATTGTAAAAGGTAATATCTTGTTTTTACTTTTTTCAACAAACGTTAGTTCTTCGGCTAACACCTATTTTATTTAATCGTTTCGTTTTATTCTTTCCATTGGGTTGCGGGTTCGTACCGCCGTTCAATAATTTGAGACTTACGGTCTCAACATTTGGTCCTTCGAGCCGGATTGAACTCCACCAGAATATCATTTTCATCAACAAATTTCATCAATCAACATCAGCATCAGAAAAAAACCCCAAACAAATTTTTGGACAAACGGGTGCGTGGACATTTGTTGAGAAAATTCGTAAAAAGTAGTTCAAAATATATAGAGTTCGTGCTTCAGTGCGATGTAATTAAAATTGCTTTTTAATTGCGAAATTAAAGTGTATAGAGACATTTTTATATCCATATGTATGTGGGATCCTATTAAATGCATCCCTGGACTATTTTTGACGACAACACTGATTTCGATGAAGCGTACTAACGGACAATATAACGGACACTATAACGGACGATGAAAAAAAGAGCAACGGTTCTAATTTGAAAATGAGTCAGTCTAGAAAGAGTATTTGAACAAAGCACACTTAATGCTAAAATATAAAATAAGTGAACCATCAAATGTGAATTTTACTTTGTATTTCTAAAATAATAATTACAATAAATGTGTTTGTTAAAGTTAAGCGTTATTTAAAAATGTTAATTAAACAATAAAATATGAATTAAATAATGAAGATATGAATTAAAATAAACTAAAAGTATTGATCTATTTATTTAAACTGCGCCAAGGGTACGTAACAATTAACCGAAATGACTGAGAACCCTACAAATGGTGTCAGAAGTGATTAAAATATTCTGAAGTGCAGAAAAAATGCGTTTAAATTAACAATACGCAGTATAAAATATATGAATTAAGGCACAAGTACAAAATTCTTAAGAAGGGCAGCGAAGCCCTAGCGCTCCAAATACAACAGAGGAAAATATATGCAAATGTGGTGAGGTTAGAACCAATTGAATTGGTTGTGTAGAAACGCATATGTGGGAAAAAGAAAAACGAAACATTAGAAGCTACAGTGTGAAGGATGCAAAGGCATCGGAGATAGAGAAGAAAAAAGAGAAGAAGAGAGTGTGGTTGAATATCGTGCGCTATCACGAACAATAAAACATGCCCAATAAGGCAGTGCAGTAACAAAACCAAGAAGTGTTGAGAAAATTTTGAGAGACGAAGTGAGAGAGAATACAAGAAATATTACCTACAGCAATGTGAAGGATGCAGAGGCATCATAAATATGTAACGAAAGAATGGTGTAAAATCGTGCGCTATCACGAACACTAAAAATATTTTGCCAAATAAGGCAGTGTGGTAAGAAAAAGAACAAAGCAATAAGAAAAGGCGAAGTCAAATTTAAAGAATTGTGGAAAAGGCAGCGCAGTAGCGGCAACAGCAAAGTGGTGAGAAATTGTGTCGTGGGATCGGTCGTATTAAGATGGTTTTGTTTTGCACGACGAAGTGGTAAAGCGGTGAAAGCAGAGTGTGCGCAACAGTGGAATTACACAGAACAAAACAAACAGCAAATAAATATCGGACAATCATAACACATTGGATAGGAGTATTTGTATCGAGTGCAGTCTTATTAAGCTAAGTAGAAGTAGATATTTGTAAAAGTTTTGAAGGGCATTTAAATTGATTTTATAATCATTTATAATTTTGTACAAAATTCTAATTACCTTTTCGAATTTCATTAATTAGTATTTTAAATATTAAGGTGGTTATTGATAAGATTAAAATGGATAGACTAACAATTTTAAAGTTAAGCAAGGCTGAACTACAAGATGAACTGTCGAAACTAGGTTTGCATACTGTTGGACTGAAAACTGACTTACAAAATAGATTACTGGAACATTTTGGGTTGACTGTTGATGCCGACGATGACTCGGTCTATGATGAAGCTCAGGAATCTATCGGAAAGGTAGTGAGAGAACCAAGATCTATTTTCACGTTAAGGGATATAGAGGATTCTCTTGTTTCATTCACTGGGAATGGTCAACCAACTGTTGAGAAATGGCTAGACATTTTTGAGGAAAATGCGACGGCCGTAAGTTGGAATAGTTTACAAAAGTTTATATATTCAAAGCAGTTACTTAAAGGAGCTGCGAAGATTTTCATTCGAAGTCAATCTGGTGGATCTTAAACGAGCACTTCTTGATGAATTTGGGGTTCAATATTTTGCTATTGAGGTGCATCGTCAACTTAGAAATCGACGGAAACGTGACAATGAAGATATGCGAGAATACTTATATTCATTGAAGGAAATAGGAAAACCTATTAATATTGATGAGAGAAGTTTAATTGAATATTTCATAGAAGGGATACCAGACACAAGAATAGGCAAATGTAATCTCTATCAGGCCAAAACATTACGTGATTTAAAAGAGCAAATAGATATTTATGAAAAAATTAAAAGTAGGAAACCAACGACAGGAATAAATATAGGACAAAAAACAACCACCACCATTTCCAATAATACATCAATATCGGCACCTAGGAAATGTTTTTCATGTGGTGAATCTTCTCAATTGGCAAGAAGCTGTCCAAAAAATATAAGATGTTTTAAATGCAATCAACTAGGTCATCGGGCTGCACAATGCTCCAAAGAAAACCCACTCATTAAAGTGGAAAAGAGCAATGTGAACACAATGGGTAACAAAGAATTTCGGTGGTCAGGTATGGGGAAAAATCTGCTTTTTAAAGATATTAAATTAAATAATTATATATATCCGGGTCTAATTGATACAGGTTGTGAGGTTTGCCTTATAAGAGACGATATTTTACAGAAGGTAGGCAATTTCAAATTGAACGCAGATAAGCGTCAATTAGTTGGAATTGGTGAAAGTGAACTTACGACACTAGGTAGTTTTGCACACAATATATACGTGGACGATATAGAAATAGAAGTTAATTTTCATGTAACGCGTTCAACAGACATCCGTTTCGCTGTAGTAATTGGTAGTAGTGTCTTAAATCACGTTGATTTGTTTGTAAGCAAAGACGGAGTTCAATTTCATCTTAAGAATAAAGGATTAGTTTTAGCTAAAACAGACTCACCAGTTGAGCCAGATACTTGTAGCGTGGATAAGTTTAACAGCGAAAAGCAGAAAGAAAATAACGCATCCGAGTTGGTACATGAATTTAAAGATATTTGCATGATGGCGGGAACAGATACAGAAAGTAAAGTTCAAATAGAATTAACGTATCTAAATCAGAATTTGGCAGCCAGGGTTAATAATATTATAGATAGTTATAATCCAATTAAGGGAGCAAAATCACCAGTAGAAATGAAAATTTTGTTGATTGATGAACAGCCAGTATACGAGCGTCCAAGAAGAGTGCCACATGCGGACAAAGCATTTATTGAAGAGCAAGTGTCAGAATGGTTACGTGAAGGAATAATCCAACCCAGCGTTTCAGAATACGCATCCCCAGTAGTGTTAGTATCTAAAAAAGATGGAAGCAAAAGATTGTGTTGCGATTATCGACGTTTAAATCAAAAAAATTGTTAGAGATAATTTTCCAATGCCCCTTATAGACGACGTGATTGACAGACTTCAAAGCGCCAAGGTGTTTACAACTCTGGATTTAAGGAATGGGTTTTTCCAGGTGCCGCTTGCATAGACCATTAGCGACTTACCATGTGGATCATGTTGGTCCAATGGAAACAACAGCAAAGCAATATAATTACATACTGGTAGTGATAGACGGATTCTCCAAGCTTGTCTGGCTCTACCCTACGAAAAATACGGGGGCAGAAGCTGTAGTCGATAAACTCAAGCAACAAGAGGCAATATTTGGAAATCCAAAAAGAATAGTTTCTGATCGGGGATCAGCATTTACGTCAGCAATATTTAAGCAATATTGCGAAAGTCAAGACATACAGCGTTTTCTAATCACCACTGGAGTACCACGGGGTAATGGGCAAGTGGAAAGGATTCACAAGATCATTATACCCATGAAAATACAATGAATTAGTGATAATAACATTAATATTTAGTAAGTTCACCCTTCGATTTAATAACGGCAGCAATTCTCTTAGGCATGCTGCGTACAAGCTTTGCACGTTCGTCCGCACTTATAGCGTAACACTCGTTAATTAAGGCATTCTTTAAGGCAGTTTTTGATGTTATACTGTGTTCATTAATCTTGCCTTTCAAAATAGCCCACATGTGCTCAATGGAATTAAGATCTGGAGACTGTGCAGGCCAATCTAACAAAACAATGTAGTTATCTCTAAACCAACGTATCATAGTCGCTGATTTGTGACAAGTAGCTTTGTCTTGCTGAAATTGAACCCCGTCTTAATTAGTATCGCCGAAAATGTGCGTTAACGAAGGCAAAAGAACAGCTTCTAATACATTTATGTACTTTTGACTGTACATGCAATCCTCGCAAACGAACATTTCGCCGACACCAACAGCAGCCATGCAGCCCCAGATCATAATGCTGCCTCCTCCATGCTTAACAGTGGGTACCACGCAATCTGGATGATATTCTTCCCCAACCCTTCGCTGCTGCAAGGGCAGAAGAAGATAGCCACATTTGAGAATATTTGTATTTTAGTAGGGTGCCTAATACTTTTGGCCAAGGCTGTATATACTGAAACTGGCTTTTGTCTAAAAAGCAAACAACAGATGGCTGAATGAGATCACGAGTAACGTGACCAGACATGGCTAAAATTGTCACTGTTCAATGGGGCTTCACGGAAAAAGCATTGGCTATCATTCTAATGATTTTGCCCGCAGAGGAAGAGTCTATTGAACACAACCACTTTTCTGACTGTTCCACTGAGCAAGATTCAGCGAAAATTGGTAATTTCGTTGATTTTGAAAGACACACGAAATGGTTCTAACACTTGAGAAGGTTAAGATAAGAGCCTCATAGCGGTATCATATGGGCCTATTGGTCTAAGTGCATTGATTACTGATTAATAGCCTCATCAACTCAATTCAACAACCGACAATTAAGAAAGTCAAAAATCTTAATTGAAAATTTTCTGTTTTTCAATTAGAAAATGTAACTAAATAATAATAATATTAATAAGCAAGTCATAAACAAATATACAGTGGTTGTTTAAGCCAAAAGCCTAAAAAGTTTGTGGTTGTCAGATCTGCAGATAATTTAATAATTAGCGGTGGGCCTTTATGCGCATTCGTAAATAGATATAAGCATAAACGGAGTAAGAATTCCGTATTAGTTATACTTCTATAGTTTCAATATAAATGCGTATTTGAGAATTATTCAATTATTATTAGTTTAAATAAAGGCAACTGATTTTACAGATTTTTTATATTCTTGAATACCATTGTAAAAGGTAATATCTTGTTTTTACTTTTTTCAACAAACGTTAGTTCTTCGGCTAACACCTATTTTATTTAATCGTTTCGTTTTATTCTTTCCATTGGGTTGCGGGTTCGTACCGCCGTTCAATAATTTGAGACTTACGGTCTCAACATTTGGTCCTTCGAGCCGGATTGAACTCCACCAGAATATCATTTTCATCAACAAATTTCATCAATCAACATCAGCATCAGAAAAAAACCCCAAACAAATTTTTGGACAAACGGGTGCGTGGACATTTGTTGAGAAAATTCGTAAAAAGTAGTTCAAAATATATAGAGTTCGTGCTTCAGTGCGATGTAATTAAAATTGCTTTTTAATTGCGAAATTAAAGTGTATAGAGACATTTTTATATCCATATGTATGTGGGATCCTATTAAATGCATCCCTGGACTATTTTTGACGACAACACTGATTTCGATGAAGCGTACTAACGGACAATATAACGGACACTATAACGGACGATGAAAAAAAGAGCAACGGTTCTAATTTGAAAATGAGTCAGTCTAGAAAGAGTATTTGAACAAAGCACACTTAATGCTAAAATATAAAATAAGTGAACCATCAAATGTGAATTTTACTTTGTATTTCTAAAATAATAATTACAATAAATGTGTTTGTTAAAGTTAAGCGTTATTTAAAAATGTTAATTAAACAATAAAATATGAATTAAATAATGAAGATATGAATTAAAATAAACTAAAAGTATTGATCTATTTATTTAAACTGCGCCAAGGGTACGTAACAATTAACCGAAATGACTGAGAACCCTACAAATGGTGTCAGAAGTGATTAAAATATTCTGAAGTGCAGAAAAAATGCGTTTAAATTAACAATACGCAGTATAAAATATATGAATTAAGGCACAAGTACAAAATTCTTAAGAAGGGCAGCGAAGCCCTAGCGCTCCAAATACAACAGAGGAAAATATATGCAAATGTGGTGAGGTTAGAACCAATTGAATTGGTTGTGTAGAAACGCATATGTGGGAAAAAGAAAAACGAAACATTAGAAGCTACAGTGTGAAGGATGCAAAGGCATCGGAGATAGAGAAGAAAAAAGAGAAGAAGAGAGTGTGGTTGAATATCGTGCGCTATCACGAACAATAAAACATGCCCAATAAGGCAGTGCAGTAACAAAACCAAGAAGTGTTGAGAAAATTTTGAGAGACGAAGTGAGAGAGAATACAAGAAATATTACCTACAGCAATGTGAAGGATGCAGAGGCATCATAAATATGTAACGAAAGAATGGTGTAAAATCGTGCGCTATCACGAACACTAAAAATATTTTGCCAAATAAGGCAGTGTGGTAAGAAAAAGAACAAAGCAATAAGAAAAGGCGAAGTCAAATTTAAAGAATTGTGGAAAAGGCAGCGCAGTAGCGGCAACAGCAAAGTGGTGAGAAATTGTGTCGTGGGATCGGTCGTATTAAGATGGTTTTGTTTTGCACGACGAAGTGGTAAAGCGGTGAAAGCAGAGTGTGCGCAACAGTGGAATTACACAGAACAAAACAAACAGCAAATAAATATCGGACAATCATAACACATTGGATAGGAGTATTTGTATCGAGTGCAGTCTTATTAAGCTAAGTAGAAGTAGATATTTGTAAAAGTTTTGAAAGGCATTTAAATTGATTTTATAATCATTTATAATTTTGTACAAAATTCTAATTACCTTTTCGAATTTCATTAATTAGTATTTTAAATATTAAGGTGGTTATTGATAAGATTAAAATGGATAGACTAACAATTTTAAAGTTAAGCAAGGCTGAACTACAAGATGAACTGTCGAAACTAGGTTTGCATACTGTTGGACTGAAAACTGACTTACAAAATAGATTACTGGAACATTTTGGGTTGACTGTTGATGCCGACGATGACTCGGTCTATGATGAAGCTCAGGAATCTATCGGAAAGGTAGTGAGAGAACCAAGATCTATTTTCACGTTAAGGGATATAGAGGATTCTCTTGTTTCATTCACTGGGAATGGTCAACCAACTGTTGAGAAATGGCTAGACATTTTTGAGGAAAATGCGACGGCCGTAAGTTGGAATAGTTTACAAAAGTTTATATATTCAAAGCAGTTACTTAAAGGAGCTGCGAAGATTTTCATTCGAAGTCAATCTGGTGGATCTTAAACGAGCACTTCTTGATGAATTTGGGGTTCAATATTTTGCTATTGAGGTGCATCGTCAACTTAGAAATCGACGGAAACGTGACAATGAAGATATGCGAGAATACTTATATTCATTGAAGGAAATAGGAAAACCTATTAATATTGATGAGAGAAGTTTAATTGAATATTTCATAGAAGGGATACCAGACACAAGAATAGGCAAATGTAATCTCTATCAGGCCAAAACATTACGTGATTTAAAAGAGCAAATAGATATTTATGAAAAAATTAAAAGTAGGAAACCAACGACAGGAATAAATATAGGACAAAAAACAACCACCACCATTTCCAATAATACATCAATATCGGCACCTAGGAAATGTTTTTCATGTGGTGAATCTTCTCAATTGGCAAGAAGCTGTCCAAAAAATATAAGATGTTTTAAATGCAATCAACTAGGTCATCGGGCTGCACAATGCTCCAAAGAAAACCCACTCATTAAAGTGGAAAAGAGCAATGTGAACACAATGGGTAACAAAGAATTTCGGTGGTCAGGTATGGGGAAAAATCTGCTTTTTAAAGATATTAAATTAAATAATTATATATATCCGGGTCTAATTGATACAGGTTGTGAGGTTTGCCTTATAAGAGACGATATTTTACAGAAGGTAGGCAATTTCAAATTGAACGCAGATAAGCGTCAATTAGTTGGAATTGGTGAAAGTGAACTTACGACACTAGGTAGTTTTGCACACAATATATACGTGGACGATATAGAAATAGAAGTTAATTTTCATGTAACGCGTTCAACAGACATCCGTTTCGCTGTAGTAATTGGTAGTAGTGTCTTAAATCACGTTGATTTGTTTGTAAGCAAAGACGGAGTTCAATTTCATCTTAAGAATAAAGGATTAGTTTTAGCTAAAACAGACTCACCAGTTGAGCCAGATACTTGTAGCGTGGATAAGTTTAACAGCGAAAAGCAGAAAGAAAATAACGCATCCGAGTTGGTACATGAATTTAAAGATATTTGCATGATGGCGGGAACAGATACAGAAAGTAAAGTTCAAATAGAATTAACGTATCTAAATCAGAATTTGGCAGCCAGGGTTAATAATATTATAGATAGTTATAATCCAATTAAGGGAGCAAAATCACCAGTAGAAATGAAAATTTTGTTGATTGATGAACAGCCAGTATACGAGCGTCCAAGAAGAGTGCCACATGCGGACAAAGCATTTATTGAAGAGCAAGTGTCAGAATGGTTACGTGAAGGAATAATCCAACCCAGCGTTTCAGAATACGCATCCCCAGTAGTGTTAGTATCTAAAAAAGATGGAAGCAAAAGATTGTGTTGCGATTATCGACGTTTAAATCAAAAAAATTGTTAGAGATAATTTTCCAATGCCCCTTATAGACGACGTGATTGACAGACTTCAAAGCGCCAAGGTGTTTACAACTCTGGATTTAAGGAATGGGTTTTTCCAGGTGCCGCTTGCATAGACCATTAGCGACTTACCATGTGGATCATGTTGGTCCAATGGAAACAACAGCAAAGCAATATAATTACATACTGGTAGTGATAGACGGATTCTCCAAGCTTGTCTGGCTCTACCCTACGAAAAATACGGGGGCAGAAGCTGTAGTCGATAAACTCAAGCAACAAGAGGCAATATTTGGAAATCCAAAAAGAATAGTTTCTGATCGGGGATCAGCATTTACGTCAGCAATATTTAAGCAATATTGCGAAAGTCAAGACATACAGCGTTTTCTAATCACCACTGGAGTACCACGGGGTAATGGGCAAGTGGAAAGGATTCACAAGATCATTATACCCATGAAAATACAATGAATTAGTGATAATAACATTAATATTTAGTAAGTTCACCCTTCGATTTAATAACGGCAGCAATTCTCTTAGGCATGCTGCGTACAAGCTTTGCACGTTCGTCCGCACTTATAGCGTAACACTCGTTAATTAAGGCATTCTTTAAGGCAGTTTTTGATGTTATACTGTGTTCATTAATCTTGCCTTTCAAAATAGCCCACATGTGCTCAATGGAATTAAGATCTGGAGACTGTGCAGGCCAATCTAACAAAACAATGTAGTTATCTCTAAACCAACGTATCATAGTCGCTGATTTGTGACAAGTAGCTTTGTCTTGCTGAAATTGAACCCCGTCTTAATTAGTATCGCCGAAAATGTGCGTTAACGAAGGCAAAAGAACAGCTTCTAATACATTTATGTACTTTTGACTGTACATGCAATCCTCGCAAACGAACATTTCGCCGACACCAACAGCAGCCATGCAGCCCCAGATCATAATGCTGCCTCCTCCATGCTTAACAGTGGGTACCACGCAATCTGGATGATATTCTTCCCCAACCCTTCGCTGCTGCAAGGGCAGAAGAAGATAGCCACATTTGAGAATATTTGTATTTTAGTAGGGTGCCTAATACTTTTGGCCAAGGCTGTATATACTGAAACTGGCTTTTGTCTAAAAAGCAAACAACAGATGGCTGAATGAGATCACGAGTAACGTGACCAGACATGGCTAAAATTGTCACTGTTCAATGGGGCTTCACGGAAAAAGCATTGGCTATCATTCTAATGATTTTGCCCGCAGAGGAAGAGTCTATTGAACACAACCACTTTTCTGACTGTTCCACTGAGCAAGATTCAGCGAAAATTGGTAATTTCGTTGATTTTGAAAGACACACGAAATGGTTCTAACACTTGAGAAGGTTAAGATAAGAGCCTCATAGCGGTATCATATGGGCCTATTGGTCTAAGTGCATTGATTACTGATTAATAGCCTCATCAACTCAATTCAACAACCGACAATTAAGAAAGTCAAAAATCTTAATTGAAAATTTTCTGTTTTTCAATTAGAAAATGTAACTAAATAATAATAATATTAATAAGCAAGTCATAAACAAATATACAGTGGTTGTTTAAGCCAAAAGCCTAAAAAGTTTGTGGTTGTCAGATCTGCAGATAATTTAATAATTAGCGGTGGGCCTTTATGCGCATTCGTAAATAGATATAAGCATAAACGGAGTAAGAATTCCGTATTAGTTATACTTCTATAGTTTCAATATAAATGCGTATTTGAGAATTATTCAATTATTATTAGTTTAAATAAAGGCAACTGATTTTACAGATTTTTTATATTCTTGAATACCATTGTAAAAGGTAATATCTTGTTTTTACTTTTTTCAACAAACGTTAGTTCTTCGGCTAACACCTATTTTATTTAATCGTTTCGTTTTATTCTTTCCATTGGGTTGCGGGTTCGTACCGCCGTTCAATAATTTGAGACTTACGGTCTCAACATTTGGTCCTTCGAGCCGGATTGAACTCCACCAGAATATCATTTTCATCAACAAATTTCATCAATCAACATCAGCATCAGAAAAAAACCCCAAACAAATTTTTGGACAAACGGGTGCGTGGACATTTGTTGAGAAAATTCGTAAAAAGTAGTTCAAAATATATAGAGTTCGTGCTTCAGTGCGATGTAATTAAAATTGCTTTTTAATTGCGAAATTAAAGTGTATAGAGACATTTTTATATCCATATGTATGTGGGATCCTATTAAATGCATCCCTGGACTATTTTTGACGACAACACTGATTTCGATGAAGCGTACTAACGGACAATATAACGGACACTATAACGGACGATGAAAAAAAGAGCAACGGTTCTAATTTGAAAATGAGTCAGTCTAGAAAGAGTATTTGAACAAAGCACACTTAATGCTAAAATATAAAATAAGTGAACCATCAAATGTGAATTTTACTTTGTATTTCTAAAATAATAATTACAATAAATGTGTTTGTTAAAGTTAAGCGTTATTTAAAAATGTTAATTAAACAATAAAATATGAATTAAATAATGAAGATATGAATTAAAATAAACTAAAAGTATTGATCTATTTATTTAAACTGCGCCAAGGGTACGTAACAATTAACCGAAATGACTGAGAACCCTACAAATGGTGTCAGAAGTGATTAAAATATTCTGAAGTGCAGAAAAAATGCGTTTAAATTAACAATACGCAGTATAAAATATATGAATTAAGGCACAAGTACAAAATTCTTAAGAAGGGCAGCGAAGCCCTAGCGCTCCAAATACAACAGAGGAAAATATATGCAAATGTGGTGAGGTTAGAACCAATTGAATTGGTTGTGTAGAAACGCATATGTGGGAAAAAGAAAAACGAAACATTAGAAGCTACAGTGTGAAGGATGCAAAGGCATCGGAGATAGAGAAGAAAAAAGAGAAGAAGAGAGTGTGGTTGAATATCGTGCGCTATCACGAACAATAAAATATGCCCAATAAGGCAGTGCAGTAACAAAACCAAGAAGTGTTGAGAAAATTTTGAGAGACGAAGTGAGAGAGAATACAAGAAATATTACCTACAGCAATGTGAAGGATGCAGAGGCATCATAAATATGTAACGAAAGAATGGTGTAAAATCGTGCGCTATCACGAACACTAAAAATATTTTGCCAAATAAGGCAGTGTGGTAAGAAAAAGAACAAAGCAATAAGAAAAGGCGAAGTCAAATTTAAAGAATTGTGGAAAAGGCAGCGCAGTAGCGGCAACAGCAAAGTGGTGAGAAATTGTGTCGTGGGATCGGTCGTATTAAGATGGTTTTGTTTTGCACGACGAAGTGGTAAAGCGGTGAAAGCAGAGTGTGCGCAACAGTGGAATTACACAGAACAAAACAAACAGCAAATAAATATCGGACAATCATAACACATTGGATAGGAGTATTTGTATCGAGTGCAGTCTTATTAAGCTAAGTAGAAGTAGATATTTGTAAAAGTTTTGAAAGGCATTTAAATTATTATTTTATAATCATTTATAATTTTGTACAAAATTCTAATTACCTTTTCGAATTTCATTAATTAGTATTTTAAATATTAAGGTGGTTATTGATAAGATTAAAATGGATAGACTAACAATTTTAAAGTTAAGCAAGGCTGAACTACAAGATGAACTGTCGAAACTAGGTTTGCATACTGTTGGACTGAAAACTGACTTACAAAATAGATTACTGGAACATTTTGGGTTGACTGTTATGATGAAGCTCAGGAATCTATCGGAAAGGTAGTGAGAGAACCAAGATCTATTTTCACGTTAAGGGATATAGAGGATTCTCTTGTTTCATTCACTGGGAATGGTCAACCAACTGTTGAGAAATGGCTAGACATTTTTGAGGAAAATGCGACGGCCGTAAGTTGGAATAGTTTACAAAAGTTTATATATTCAAAGCAGTTACTTAAAGGAGCTGCGAAGATTTTCATTCGAAGTCAATCTGGTGGATCTTAAACGAGCACTTCTTGATGAATTTGGGGTTCAATATTTTGCTATTGAGGTGCATCGTCAACTTAGAAATCGACGGAAACGTGACAATGAAGATATGCGAGAATACTTATATTCATTGAAGGAAATAGGAAAACCTATTAATATTGATGAGAGAAGTTTAATTGAATATTTCATAGAAGGGATACCAGACACAAGAATAGGCAAATGTAATCTCTATCAGGCCAAAACATTACGTGATTTAAAAGAGCAAATAGATATTTATGAAAAAATTAAAAGTAGGAAACCAACGACAGGAATAAATATAGGACAAAAAACAACCACCACCATTTCCAATAATACATCAATATCGGCACCTAGGAAATGTTTTTCATGTGGTGAATCTTCTCAATTGGCAAGAAGCTGTCCAAAAAATATAAGATGTTTTAAATGCAATCAACTAGGTCATCGGGCTGCACAATGCTCCAAAGAAAACCCACTCATTAAAGTGGAAAAGAGCAATGTGAACACAATGGGTAACAAAGAATTTCGGTGGTCAGGTATGGGGAAAAATCTGCTTTTTAAAGATATTAAATTAAATAATTATATATATCCGGGTCTAATTGATACAGGTTGTGAGGTTTGCCTTATAAGAGACGATATTTTACAGAAGGTAGGCAATTTCAAATTGAACGCAGATAAGCGTCAATTAGTTGGAATTGGTGAAAGTGAACTTACGACACTAGGTAGTTTTGCACACAATATATACGTGGACGATATAGAAATAGAAGTTAATTTTCATGTAACGCGTTCAACAGACATCCGTTTCGCTGTAGTAATTGGTAGTAGTGTCTTAAATCACGTTGATTTGTTTGTAAGCAAAGACGGAGTTCAATTTCATCTTAAGAATAAAGGATTAGTTTTAGCTAAAACAGACTCACCAGTTGAGCCAGATACTTGTAGCGTGGATAAGTTTAACAGCGAAAAGCAGAAAGAAAATAACGCATCCGAGTTGGTACATGAATTTAAAGATATTTGCATGATGGCGGAAACAGATACAGAAAGTAAAGTTCAAATAGAATTAACGTATCTAAATCAGAATTCGGCAGCCAGGGTTAATAATATTATAGATAGTTATAATCCAATTAAGGGAGCAAAATCACCAGTAGAAATGAAAATTTTGTTGATTGATGAACAGCCAGTATACGAGCGTCCAAGAAGAGTGCCACATGCGGACAAAGCATTTATTGAAGAGCAAGTGTCAGAATGGTTACGTGAAGGAATAATCCAACCCAGCGTTTCAGAATACGCATCCCCAGTAGTGTTAGTATCTAAAAAAGATGGAAGCAAAAGATTGTGTTGCGATTATCGACGTTTAAATCAAAAAAATTGTTAGAGATAATTTTCCAATGCCCCTTATAGACGACGTGATTGACAGACTTCAAAGCGCTAAGGTGTTTACAACTCTGGATTTAAGGAATGGGTTTTTCCAGGTGCCGCTTGCATAGACCATTAGCGACTTACCATGTGGATCATGTTGGTCCAATGGAAACAACAGCAAAGCAATATAATTACATACTGGTAGTGATAGACGGATTCTCCAAGCTTGTCTGGCTCTACCCTACGAAAAATACGGGGGCAGAAGCTGTAGTCGATAAACTCAAGCAACAAGAGGCAATATTTGGAAATCCAAAAAGAATAGTTTCTGATCGGGGATCAGCATTTACGTCAGCAATATTTAAGCAATATTGCGAAAGTCAAGACATACAGCGTTTTCTAATCACCACTGGAGTACCACGGGGTAATGGTCAAGTTGGAAAGGATTCACAAGATCATTATACCCATGAAAATACAATGAATTAGTGATAATAACATTAATATTTAGTAAGTTCACCCTTCGATTTAATAACGGCAGCAATTCTCTTAGGCATGCTGCGTACAAGCTTTGCACGTTCGTCCGCACTTATAGCGTAACACTCCTTAATTAAGGCATTCTTTAAGGCAGTTTTTGATGTTATACTGTGTTCATTAATCTTGCCTTTCAAAATAGCCCACATGTGCTCAATGGAATTAAGATCTGGAGACTGTGCAGGCCAATCTAACAAAACAATGTAGTTATCTCTAAACCAACGTATCATAGTCGCTGATTTGTGACAAGTAGCTTTGTCTTGCTGAAATTGAACCCCGTCTTAATTAGTATCGCCGAAAATGTGCGTTAACGAAGGCAAAAGAACAGCTTCTAATACATTTATGTACTTTTGACTGTACATGCAATCCTCGCAAACGAACATTTCGCCGACACCAACAGCAGCCATGCAGCCCCAGATCATAATGCTGCCTCCTCCATGCTTAACAGTGGGTACCACGCAATCTGGATGATATTCTTCCCCAACCCTTCGCTGCTGCAAGGGCAGAAGAAGATAGCCACATTTGAGAATATTTGTATTTTAGTAGGGTGCCTAATACTTTTGGCCAAGGCTGTATATACTGAAACTGGCTTTTGTCTAAAAAGCAAACAACAGATGGCTGAATGAGATCACGAGTAACGTGACCAGACATGGCTAAAATTGTCACTGTTCAATGGGGCTTCACGGAAAAAGCATTGGCTATCATTCTAATGATTTTGCCTGCAGAGGAAGAGTCTATTGAACACAACCACTTTTTTGACTGTTCCACTGAGCAAGATTCAGCGAAAATTGGTAATTTCGTTGATTTTGAAAGACACACGAAATGGTTCTAACACTTGAGAAGGTTAAGATAAAAGCCTCATAGCGGTATCATATGGGCCTATTGGTGTAAGTGCATTGATTACTGATTAATAGCCTCATCAACTCAATTCAACAACCGACAATTAAGAAAGTCAAAAATCTTAATTGAAAATTTTCTGTTTTTCAATTAGAAAATGTAATTAAATAATAATAATATTAATAAGCAAGTCATAAACAAATATTCAGTGGTTGTTTAAGCCAAAAGCCTAAAAAGTTTGTGGTTGTCAGATCTGCAGATAATTTAATAATTAGCGGTGGGCCTTTATGCGCATTCGTAAATAGATATAAGCATAAACGGAGTAAGAATTCCGTATTAGTTATACTTCTATAGTTTCAATATAAATGCGTATTTGAGAATTATTCAATTATTATTAGTTTAAATAAAGGCAACTGATTTTACAGATTTTTTATATTCTTGAATACCATTGTAAAAGGTAATATCTTGTTTTTACTTTTTTCAACAAACGTTAGTTCTTCGGCTAACACCTATTTTATTTAATCGTTTCGTTTTATTCTTTCCATTGGGTTGCGGGTTCGTACCGCCGTTCAATAATTTGAGACTTACGGTCTCAACATTTGGTCCTTCGAACCGGATTGAACTCCACCAGAATATCATTTTCATCAACAAATTTCATCAATCAACATCAGCATCAGAAAAAAACCCCAGACAAATTTTTGGACAAACGGGTGCGTGGACATTTGTTGAGAAAATTCGTAAAAAGTAGTTCAAAATATATAGAGTTCGTGCTTCAGTGCGATGTAATTAAAATTGCTTTTTAATTGCGAAATTAAAGTGTATAGAGACATTTTTATATCCATATGTATGTGGGATCCTATTAAATGCATCCCTGGACTATTTTTGACGACAACACTGATTTCGATGAAGCGTACTAACGGACAATATAACGGACACTATAACGGACGATGAAAAAAGAGCAACGGTTCTAATTTGAAAATGAGTCAGTCTAGAAAGAGTATTTGAACAAAGCAAGCACACTTAATGCTAAAATATAAAATAAGTGAACCATCAAATGTGAATTTTACTTTGTATTTCTAAAATAATAATTACAATAAATGTGTTTGTTAAAGTTAAGCGTTATTTAAAAATGTTAATTAAACAATAAAATATGAATTAAATAATGAAGATATGAATTAAAATAAACTAAAGGTATTGATCTATTTATTTAAACTGCGCCAAGGGTACGTAACAATTAACCGAAATGACTGAGAACCCTACAAATGGTGTCAGAAGTGATTAAAATATTCTGAAGTGCAGAAAAAATGCGTTTAAATTAACAATACGCAGTGTAAAATATATGAATTAAGGCGCAAGTGCAAAATTCTTAAGAAGGGCAGCGAAGCCCTAGCGCTCCAAATACAACAGAGGAAAATATATGCAAATGTGGTGAGGTTAGAACCAATTGAATTGGTTGTGTAGAAACGCATATGTGGGAAAAAGAAAAACGAAACATTAGAAGCTACAGTGTGAAGGATGCAAAGGCATCGGAGATAGAGAAGAAAAAAGAGAAGAAGAGAGTGTGGTTGAATATCGTGCGCTATCACGAACAATAAAACATGCCCAATAAGGCAGTGCAGTAACAAAACCAACAAGTGTTGAGAAAATTTTGAGAGACGAAGTGAGAGAGAATACAAGAAATATTACCTACAGCAATGTGAAGGATGCAGAGGCATCATAAATATGTAACGAAAGAATGGTGTAAAATCGTGCGCTATCACGAACACTAAAAATATTTTGCCAAATAAGGCAGTGTGGTAAGAAAAAGAACAAAGCAATAAGAAAAGGCGAAGTCAAATTTAAAGAATTGTGGAAAAGGCAGCGCAGTAGCGGCAAAGCAAAGCAAAGTGGTGAGAAATTGTGTCGTGGGATCGGTCGTATTAAGATGGTGGTGTTTTGCACGACGAAGTGGTAAAGCGGTGAAAGCAGAGTGTGCGCAACAGTGGAATTACACAGAACAAAACAAACAGCAAATAAATATCGGACAATCATAACACATTGGATAGGAGTATTTGTATCGAGTGCAGTCTTATTAAGTTAAGTAGAAGTAGATATTTGTAAAAGTTTTGAAAGGCATTTAAATTGATTTTATAATCATTTATAATTTTGTACAAAATTCTAATTACCTTTTCGAATTTCATTAATTAGTATTTTAAATATTAAGGTGGTTATTGATAAGATTCAAATGGATAGACTAACAATTTTAAAGTTAAGCAAGGCTGAACTACAAGATGAACTGTCGAAACTAGGTTTGCATACTGTTGGACTGAAAACTGACTTACAAAATAGATTACTGGAACATTTTGGGTTGACTGTTGATGCCGACGATGACTCGGTCTATGATGAAGCTCAGGAATCTATCGGAAAGGTAGTGAGAGAACCAAGATCTATTTTCACGTTAAGGGATATAGAGGATTCTCTTGTTTCATTCACTGGGAATGGTCAACCAACTGTTGAGAAATGGCTAGACATTTTTGAGGAAAATGCGACGGCCGTAAGTTGGAATAGTTTACAAAAGTTTATATATTCAAAGCAGTTACTTAAAGGAGCTGCGAAGATTTTCATTCGAAGTCAATCTGGTGTAACAAACTGGGTGGATCTTAAACGAGCACTTCTTGATGAATTTGGGGTTCAATATTTTGCTATTGAGGTGCATCGTCAACTTAGAAATCGACGGAAACGTGACAATGAAGATATGCGAGAATACTTATATTCATTGAAGGAAATAGGAAAACCTATTAATATTGATGAGAGAAGTTTAATTGAATATTTCATAGAAGGGATACCAGACACAAGAATAGGCAAATGTAATCTCTATCAGGCCAAAACATTACGTGATTTAAAAGAGCAAATAGATATTTATGAAAAAATTAAAAGTAGGAAACCAACGACAGGAATAAATATAGGACAAAAAACAACCACCACCATTTCCAATAATACATCAATATCGGCACCTAGGAAATGTTTTTCATGTGGTGAATCTTCTCAATTGGCAAGAAGCTGTCCAAAAAATATAAGATGTTTTAAATGCAATCAACTAGGTCATCGGGCTGCACAATGCTCCAAAGAAAACCCACTCATTAAAGTGGAAAAGAGCAATGTGAACACAATGGGTAACAAAGAATTTCGGTGGTCAGGTATGGGGAAAAATCTGCTTTTTAAAGATATTAAATTAAATAATTATATATATCCGGGTCTAATTGATACAGGTTGTGAGGTTTGCCTTATAAGAGACGATATTTTACAGAAGGTAGGCAATTTCAAATTGAACGCAGATAAGCGTCAATTAGTTGGAATTGGTGAAAGTGAACTTACGACACTAGGTAGTTTTGCACACAATATATACGTGGACGATATAGAAATAGAAGTTAATTTTCATGTAACGCGTTCAACAGACATCCGTTTCGCTGTAGTAATTGGTAGTAGTGTCTTAAATCACGTTGATTTGTTTGTAAGCAAAGACGGAGTTCAATTTCATCTTAAGAATAAAGGATTAGTTTTAGCTAAAACAGACTCACCAGTTGAGCCAGATACTTGTAGCGTGGATAAGTTTAACAGCGAAAAGCAGAAAGAAAATAACGCATCCGAGTTGGTACATGAATTTAAAGATATTTGCATGATGGCGGGAACAGATACAGAAAGTAAAGTTCAAATAGAATTAACGTATCTAAATCAGAATTTGGCAGCCAGGGTTAATAATATTATAGATAGTTATAATCCAATTAAGGGAGCAAAATCACCAGTAGAAATGAAAATTTTGTTGATTGATGAACAGCCAGTATACGAGCGTCCAAGAAGAGTGCCACATGCGGACAAAGCATTTATTGAAGAGCAAGTGTCAGAATGGTTACGTGAAGGAATAATCCAACCCAGCGTTTCAGAATACGCATCCCCAGTAGTGTTAGTATCTAAAAAAGATGGAAGCAAAAGATTGTGTTGCGATTATCGACGTTTAAATCAAAAAAATTGTTAGAGATAATTTTCCAATGCCCCTTATAGACGACGTGATTGACAGACTTCAAAGCGCCAAGGTGTTTACAACTCTGGATTTAAGGAATGGGTTTTTCCAGGTGCCGCTTGCATAGACCATTAGCGACTTACCATGTGGATCATGTTGGTCCAATGGAAACAACAGCAAAGCAATATAATTACATACTGGTAGTGATAGACGGATTCTCCAAGCTTGTCTGGCTCTACCCTACGAAAAATACGGGGGCAGAAGCTGTAGTCGATAAACTCAAGCAACAAGAGGCAATATTTGGAAATCCAAAAAGGATAGTTTCTGATCGGGGATCAGCATTTACGTCAGCAATATTTAAGCAATATTGCGAAAGTCAAGACATACAGCGTTTTCTAATCACCACTGGAGTACCACGGGGTAATGGGCAAGTGGAAAGGATTCACAAGATCATTATACCCATGAAAATACAATGAATTAGTGATAATAACATTAATATTTAGTAAGTTCACCCTTCGATTTAATAACGGCAGCAATTCTCTTAGGCATGCTGCGTACAAGCTTTGCACGTTCGTCCGCACTTATGGCGTAACACTCGTTAATTAAGGCATTCTTTAAGGCAGTTTTTGATGTTATACTGTGTTCATTAATCTTGCCTTTCAAAATAGCCCACATGTGCTCAATGGAATTAAGATCTGGAGACTGTGCAGGCCAATCTAACAAAACAATGTAGTTATCTCTAAACCAACGTATCATAGTCGCTGATTTGTGACAAGTAGCTTTGTCTTGCTGAAATTGAACCCCGTCTTAATTAGTATCGCCGAAAATGTGCGTTAACGAAGGCAAAAGAACAGCTTCTAATACATTTATGTACTTTTGACTGTACATGCAATCCTCGCAAACGAACATTTCGCCGACACCAACAGCAGCCATGCAGCCCCAGATCATAATGCTGCCTCCTCCATGCTTAACAGTGGGTACCACGCAATCTGGATGATATTCTTCCCCAACCCTTCGCTGCTGCAAGGGCAGAAGAAGATAGCCACATTTGAGAATATTTGTATTTTAGTAGGGTGCCTAATACTTTTGGCCAAGGCTGTATATACTGAAACTGGCTTTTGTCTAAAAAGCAAACAACAGATGGCTGAATGAGATCACGAGTAACGTGACCAGACATGGCTAAAATTGTCACTGTTCAATGGGGCTTCACGGAAAAAGCATTGGCTATCGTTCTAATGATTTTGCCCGCAGAGGAAGAGTCTATTGAACACAACCACTTTTCTGACTGTTCCACTGAGCAAGATTCAGCGAAAATTGGTAATTTCGTTGATTTTGAAAGACACACGAAATGGTTCTAACACTTGAGAAGGTTAAGATAAGAGCCTCATAGCGGTATCATATGGGCCTATTGGTGTAAGTGCATTGATTACTGATTAATAGCCTCATCAACTCAATTCAACAACCGACAATTAAGAAAGTCAAAAATCTTAATTGAAAATTTTCTGTTTTTCAATTAGAAAATGTAACTAAATAATAATAATATTAATAAGCAAGTCATAAACAAATATACAGTGGTTGTTTAAGCCAAAAGCCTAAAAAGTTTGTGGTTGTCAGATCTGCAGATAATTTAATAATTAGCGGTGGGCCTTTATGCGCATTCGTAAATAGATATAAGCATAAACGGAGTAAGAATTCCGTATTAGTTATACTTCTATAGTTTCAATATAAATGCGTATTTGAGAATTATTCAATTATTATTAGTTTAAATAAAGGCAACTGATTTTACAGATTTTTTATATTCTTGAATACCATTGTAAAAGGTAATATCTTGTTTTTACTTTTTTCAACAAACGTTAGTTCTTCGGCTAACACCTATTTTATTTAATCGTTTCGTTTTATTCTTTCCATTGGGTTGCGGGTTCGTACCGCCGTTCAATAATTTGAGACTTACGGTCTCAACATTTGGTCCTTCGAGCCGGATTGAACTCCACCAGAATATCATTTTCATCAACAAATTTCATCAATCAACATCAGCATCAGAAAAAAACCCCAAACAAATTTTTGGACAAACGGGTGCGTGGACATTTGTTGAGAAAATTCGTAAAAAGTAGTTCAAAATATATAGAGTTCGTGCTTCAGTGCGATGTAATTAAAATTGCTTTTTAATTGCGAAATTAAAGTGTATAGAGACATTTTTATATCCATATGTATGTGGGATCCTATTAAATGCATCCCTGGACTATTTTTGACGACAACACTGATTTCGATGAAGCGTACTAACGGACAATATAACGGACACTATAACGGACGATGAAAAAAGAGCAACGGTTCTAATTTGAAAATGAGTCAGTCTAGAAAGAGTATTTGAACAAAGCAAGCACACTTAATGCTAAAATATAAAATAAGTGAACCATCAAATGTGAATTTTACTTTGTATTTCTAAAATAATAATTACAATAAATGTGTTTGTTAAAGTTAAGCGTTATTTAAAAATGTTAATTAAACAATAAAATATGAATTAAATAATGAAGATATGAATTAAAATAAACTAAAAGTATTGATCTATTTATTTAAACTGCGCCAAGGGTACGTAACAATTAACCGAAATGACTGAGAACCCTACAAATGGTGTCAGAAGTGATTAAAATATTCTGAAGTGCAGAAAAAATGCGTTTAAATTAACAATACGCAGTGTAAAATATATGAATTAAGGCGCAAGTGCAAAATTCTTAAGAAGGGCAGCGAAGCCCTAGCGCTCCAAATACAACAGAGGAAAATATATGCAAATGTGGTGAGGTTAGAACCAATTGAATTGGTTGTGTAGAAAAAGAAAAACGAAACATTAGAAGCTACAGTGTGAAGGATGCAAAGGCATCGGAGATAGAGAAGAAAAAAGAGAAGAAGAGAGTGTGGTTGAATATCGTGCGCTATCACGAACAATAAAACATGCCCAATAAGGCAGTGCAGTAACAAAACCAAGAAGTGTTGAGAAAATTTTGAGAGACGAAGTGAGAGAGAATACAAGAAATATTACCTACAGCAATGTGAAGGATGCAGAGGCATCATAAATATGTAACGAAAGAATGGTGTAAAATCGTGCGCTATCACGAACACTAAAAATATTTTGCCAAATAAGGCAGTGTGGTAAGAAAAAGAACAAAGCAATAAGAAAAGGCGAAGTCAAATTTAAAGAATTGTGGAAAAGGCAGCGCAGTAGCGGCAAAGCAAAGCAAAGTGGTGAGAAATTGTGTCGTGGGATCGGTCGTATTAAGATGGTGGTGTTTTGCACGACGAAGTGGTAAAGCGGTGAAAGCAGAGTGTGCGCAACAGTGGAATTACACAGAACAAAACAAACAGCAAATAAATATCGGACAATCATAACACATTGGATAGGAGTATTTGTATCGAGTGCAGTCTTATTAAGCTAAGTAGAAGTAGATATTTGTAAAAGTTTTGAAATAATAATATAATAATAATATAATGAGTTTGACCGCAGAGTCCGAAGAGTCTATTGAACACAACCACTTTTTTGACTGTTCCACTGAGCAAGCTTCAGCGAAAATTGGTAATTTCGTTGATTTTGAAAGACACACGAAATGGTTCTAACACTTGAGAAGGTTAAGATAAGAGCCTCATAGCGTAATAATGCGTATTTGAGCATTATTCAATTATTATTAGTTTAAATAAAGGCAACTGATTTTACAGATTTTTTATATTCTTGAATACCATTGTAAAAGGTAATATCTTGTTTTTACTTTTTTCAACAAACGTTAGTTCTTCGGGTAACACCTATTTTATTTAATCGTTTCGTTTTATTCTTTCCATTGGGTTGCGGGTTCGTACCGCCGTTCAATAATTTGAGACTTACGGTCTCAACATTTGGTCCTTCGAACCGGATTGAACTCCACCAGAATATCATTTTCATCAACAAATTTCATCAATCAACATCAGCATCAGAAAAAAACCCCAAACAAATTTTTGGACAAACGGGTGCGTGGACATTTGTTGGGAAAATTCGTAAAAAGTAGTTCAAAATATATAGAGTTCGTGCTTCAGTGCGATGTAATTAAAATTGCTTTTTAATTGCGAAATTAAAGTGTATAGAGACATTTTTATATCCATATGTATGTGGGATCCTATTAAATGCATCCCTGGACTATTTTTGACGACAACACTGATTTCGATGAAGCGTACTAACGGACAATATAACGGACACTATAACGGACGATGAAAAAAGAGCAACGGTTCTAATTTGAAAATGAGTCAGTCTAGAAAGAGTATTTGAACAAAGCAAGCACACTTAATGCTAAAATATAAAATAAGTGAACCATCAAATGTGAATTTTACTTTGTATTTCTAAAATAATAATTACAATAAATGTGTTTGTTAAAGTTAAGCGTTATTTAAAAATGTTAATTAAACAATAAAATATGAATTAAAATAAACTAAAAGTATTGATCTATTTATTTAAACTGCGCCAAGGGTACGTAACAATTAACCGAAATGACTGAGAACCCTACATGTATATGCGAAGTTTATACACATAATACAAATATAGGGTCGGCTTTGCGAGGGTGCGCCAGGATTTGAAAAAAATTTCCTCTTGGGGGGGTTGGAGGAGGTCATACACATCATAAAAATATATGCCGTTCCCGAGGTAATTTATAGTTTTCGAGAAATTTGTTGTTAAAGGTGTTTTTTTGACCCACCGAAATCTCCGAATAAAAGCTAATATAATCTCCGGGATATATTATACATATTTTAAGTGCAACACCTTTGTAAGTTGGGGGCCTTCGGCCGGATTTAAAAAAAATATCCTGAGCCGGACTAATGCCGGCTTCGCCTCGCACAGAATTTTTAAGTGAAACACCTTTGTAAGTTGGCGGCATTCGGCCGCATTGAAAAAAATAATCCTGGACCGGACCAACACCGGCTTCGCCTTGTACAGTATTCTTACGTGAAACACCTTTGTAAGTTGGCGGCCTTCGGCCGTATTTAAAAAATTACCCTGTGCTGGACCAACACCGGCTTCGCTGTGCACAGTATTCTTATGTAAAACACCTTTGTAAGTTGGCGGCCTTCGGCCAGATTTAAAAAAATTATCCTGAGCCGAACCAATACCGGCTTCGCCTTGCACAGAATTTTTAAGCGAAACACCCTTGTAAATTGGCGGCCTTCGGCCGCATTTAAAAAAATTACCCTGGGCCGGACCAACACCGGCTTCGCCTTATACAGTATTCTCACGTGAAACACCTTTGTAAATTGGCGGCCTTCGGCCGTATTTAAAAAAATTACCCTGGGCCGGACCAACACCGGCTTCGCCTTGCACAGTATTCTTACGTAAAACACCTTTGTAAGTTGGAGGCCTTCGCCCGGATTTAAAAAAATAATCCTGGGCCGGACCAACACCGGCTTCGCCTTGCACAATATTCTTACGTGAAACACGTTTGCAAGTTAGAAACCTTGGGTCGCATTTAAAAAAATAACCCTGGGCCGGAACAACACCGGCTTCGCCTTGCACAGTATTCTTATATGAAACACCTTTGTTAGTTCGAGCGGGATATTAAAGTAATACACGGTGTGTCCCAAAAATAACCGAACTTTTTGGATATAAAATAGTAAAATACACATTATATTATCTTTGAAAGTTATTATTTATTCAAAATAGGTTCCATTTGACTCAACACAACGATTGGAACGATCAACCAGCGCATGCATAGATTTTTTATGTCATTTATAGAAATGTTCTTCAGTACCTCGGTTACAGCTGCTTCAATTTTTTAATTTTTTTTTAAATTTTTTAAACTTCAATTTCAATTTTTTTTTTCAAGTTTGACACAAAATTTTATATTTGCTCTTTGTTCCATTTTTCTTCGGAACCATTAGCACACTTTTGGTTTTATTGGAATGGCTGTCACTTTTATATCTGTCATCCGACTTACATGAAATTAGGATGAATGTATCTTTTTAATGTAAATTTTCAATACATGGCGCTGTATGTTGTATGACTTAAATATAAAGTTCGGTTATTTTTGGGACACACCGTGTATACTTACTCTTCAAAGGTGTTGCAGCACAGTTTTTTCGTGTTCTAACGGACATGTATACGTCATTTTTCTTACTAAAGTAAACAAACGTGAGAATGCAAATTTTATGTATAAAAATTATGGAAAATGTTAATATTTTGATGAAATTAATTAAATAAAATCTTTGTAAACGTTATAAGGCATTATTATAACCGATATTTAAGTGTTCTGGGTGATTATATTAGCTTTTATTCAGAGATTTCGGTGGGTCAGAAAATCAACCTTAACAACAAATTTCTCGAAAACTATAAGTTACCTCGGGGAACGGCATATATTTTTATGATGTGTATGACCTCCTCTAACCCTCAAGAAGAAATTTTTTTCAAAGCCTGGCACACCCTCGCAAAGCCGACCCAAACCAAATAACGTTTACAAAGGTTTTATTTAAATAATTTTATCAAAATAATAACATTTTCAATCATTTTTACACATAAATTATGCATTCTCACATTTGTTTACTTTAGTAAGTAAAATGACGTATACATTTCCGTATGAACAAAAAAAAGTGCTGCCACACCTTTGAAATGTAACAGCGGCATTCAGTAATTCGATTACTAATTCACAAATTGATTGATACTATTTTTGTGACCAGAGTATCAATTGCAATTCAGTACCGAAAGTATCAAAAAAATCGTCTGAAAAATCGGACGAAAAATGAATTCCGGCGATCAGCTGATAGCAACCTTTGCAAGATATGCGCACAAGCACTGAACAAAAATTAACTTATCGATTGCATGCGATAAATTTTCTTAAACAGCTTTTATAACCATAATTATTCATTAAAATAAAAAAAAACTACTAATTATACTAAACACTAGCAAAGACCTTATCTATGAATGTGTTAAATTTGCGTATTACCTGAATCATTTGTTTAAAAAAGTTAACAATTTCAAATCTATATCGATCGATTACCATGTCGTGGCACCTTTATGTACGACCGTAAATATTCGAATTTTTGCAGCTAAAAATATGGCCAAATTTTGCCTTCTAATAAAAAAAAGGTGTATCTCGTTATTTACTGTGTTTGTTTTTCTTTAAACAAATATTGCCTTTCTTCGCGATCCATTTTATCCAAAATCAATAAAAAGGCAGCAAGTTTCTCTTCCATTCTTTATTATATATAATTGGCGCTTTGTAACCGCTGAAGCGATTTTCGGCCGAGCTCCTCCTCCAATTTGTGGTTTTGTGTCTTGATGTTTTTCCAACAAATGGAGGGACCTACAGTTTATACTAAGCAGCCTCCGAACGGCTGATGGTTTTTTGACGAGGAGCTTTATTTCATGTCCGAAATACACTCGGAGGGATGGACATTCCCTGCCGAGGGGCGACCGCAATTAGAAAATTTAAGTTTAATTTTTAATTTAAATTAATTTTCCATAATTTTGGATGTTGGTGGCACCGGGATATGAACCCGAGTCTTCCGAGTCTCCATTCTTTATTACTTCCACGAAAATTGTGTAAACAGAGCAAACATAGTTTTTTTTTGATTTTTATGACCTGCTAAATGACAGATCTTGAATTTGATACTATTTTGTGATTTTAGTGACACCGTGTTGCTTAGTGAGCTCCAAATAGTACCAAACTGATACTTTATAGCCTATTTCCACCGGACGTTCACTGCAGTTTAGCTTGAATGCATTTAAACATCGCATTTAAATGCTGAATTCCCATGTGTTTGTTGTTGTATAAAAGTGTGTTAACTCACTTTTCAAAGAAATATACGCGTCCCTGGCAACTATCAGCTGATTGCACAAAAAAAAATTATGTATATAAAATTGGCGCAAAACATATAATTATGTATATATAATTGGCGCAAAACATATAATTATGTATATATAATTGGCGCAAAACATATAATTATGTATATATAATTAGCGCAAAACATATAATTATGTATATATAATTAGCGCAAAACATATATTTATGCATATATAATTGGCGCAAAACAAATATTTATGCATATATAAGTGCGCTTTGTAACTGGTTAAGGGATTTTTCGGCCGAGCTACTCCTCGAAATGGTGTTCTCTAGAAAAACAAAATAAATAATTACTTTAAAAAAAAACCAAACTGAAAATGGAAACAAAGCGACGCAAGTGGAACCTTACGGAGGAGCAAAGTTTCCTGGATTGCTGGGAAGGAAGAGCTCAGGAATTGAGAGGTAGCTGAAAAAACTCTCATGTATATAAAGAAATAGCGGTGGAGTTAACGCAATAGGGGATCGAAGTCACTGGCATGGAAGTAAAATTTTAAATGCAGAACTTGATGTCAAAACACAAGTGAGTTGGTGTAATAAGTTTATTAAATATTAACTTGTAAGTTGTTTTTTTTTTTTTGAACCTGTTTGTGCAGAAAGATGAAGGCAGAAATGAGACCCTCCGGAGCATCGCCGCCAACATGGCCTTTATTTGAGAAAATGACTAAAATTGTTGGCGGCTATCGTTCGATGAATGTGGAAGGAGTTGTGGAGGAAAGTTTCAGTTGTATGTATTTTTCATCCAAAACCATAAATTCTAATTTCATGATTTAATATGTATTTTTTTTTTTAAATTTAGTGGATATACAGGAGCCACCGATGTCTCCGATTGTGATATCTCCTGCGTTTTCTCCACAAGGATTAACCTCGGATATCGAGCAGCAGTCAACATCACGCTCGATCCGGCAACAAAACACAGCTGCTGCGAATTTGCAGGAAGTCGCAGCTACAATAACTAATTGTTGCAGTAATATTAAAAGCGCGTTGAAAGACTTCTCAGAAAACAACAGGAGAAAGCCTTGCTGCAATGTGCGACACAAGCCAGATATTGGCAAAAAAAATTATGGATTTTTTAAATAAAAATTAATTAATATGTACATAGTATAGTGTAGCTGAAATCCAATATTTAATTTATTTACTTTCCTGTTTTTTTTTTTTTTGTGATATTAAAATAATTTACATATGTATGCATATAATTTCTTAAACTGAAGACTGAATTGAGCTGAAATAAAAAATATTGAATGTGATAAAAATTTCTAAATAAATATGTTTAAAATTACTTTTGGGCAAAGTGTTGGCTTAAAGCGTTTCGGTAGCAGTCTCCTTGGTTGAATCTTCTTTCATTCAGGTGAACAAGTCTACTTTGCTCTTCAGTCATGGAGCCAGCCTCAGGAAGCCAGGTGTCGGTAATATAATCTCTCTGTGCAATCAAAAAATTGTGGAGTACGCAGCAAGCTTTTATTATAGCATTTGTATTGTCGATACGATTATCCAACCCTTTTCCAATGCGTCGAAATCTGGACTTCAAATGTCCAACTGCATTTTCAACAACCCTACGGCAACGAGAAAGGTGGTAGTTAAATTCGCGTTGTGCAGGCGTACTTTCCACATTAAATGGATACGGCTTAAGAACGTTGCGCGACAAACGAAAAGCTGAGTCTGCTATAATAACTAATGGGATTTCCACATTGTTAAAAGATTTCCGTTGATCATATAGCAACTTGCATCGCAATAGTTCGGCTTTTAATGAGGAACGTTCATAAATTCCAGAGTCATTGCATCTTCCTGGACTGCCAACATTTATATATAGAAACCTATACCTACATACAAATTGAAACATATTTTATTACTTACATTAGTAAGTTAAAGATTTGCCTACCTTACGTCAACTAAAGCCAAAAGCACCACAGAATACCATCCTTTATAGTTGTAGTAGTCCACAGCGTCCTCTTTCTTTGGTTTCACTTCAATATGACATCCATCTAATTTAATATATATACATATGTACGTATATTTACATTAATATAAATCTCAATATTATTTGCAATCATCATACCTAACGCTCCAATGCATTGTGGAAAACCCATATTGTTAAAATCATTTACAATAGTCTGAGCCACCGTCTCAGTTAATGGAAAATAATTAAGGTAATTAGGTTTCATGGTATTCCAAACAGCAACACAAAATTCTGTAACAATTCTGCATACGCTAGAATTGGACACCCCAAACAAACCTGCAATCGTTCGGTACTCTGCAGAGGAACCAACCCTGCAAGACGGGTAGCTGTTGCCTAACATGTTATGTGTCTGTTACTTTACATACGTGCATTTGTTATTTGAATTGTTACTTTTCTTCAAGCCGTGGGAAAAAAATAACAAATTTCCCCGCTTTGTTTCACGTACGTGTGATTCTCTTTTTCATTCACTCGCATTGTATTTATCGGTATGCGACATATATTCGCCTTTTTTAATTTTCGTATATTTTTGTTACCGTATTTATAATACATCTGTTATTCAAAACAAGCACGTATGTTACTCGATCTGGCAGCAACTGGCTATTGAAAACAAACGTACATGATATCGTATCTGCTACCCATGTGTTGTTGGAAACATAATCATTTGTTAGCATATATATGGGCGGTGACTTATTCAAAACAAATGCATTTGTTAGCGGACCTGTCACCGGTGACTTATTCAAAACAAATGCATTTGTTAGCGGACCTGTCACCGGTGACTTATTCAAAACAAATGCATTTGTTAGCGGCCCTGTCACCGGTGACTTATTTAAAACAAATGTCTTAGTTATCGGACGGGCTACCCATATTGACTATTGACCTTTTACATGTATTTCCTTTAAAATGAAAAATATAATTTTTTAAGTTTATTTTTGTTTATTGAAAATATAAATAATAAAATATACATATTTACAAGTTTGATTTAAAAATTTAGTTTGTTTTTATCAAATAATTAAATTAAAATTGTTAATTTAACTTCTTTTTACATATACATATGCTTAACAAAATTAATTGTACATTCATTTCTAATACTTAATAGACAATGGTACTAGAATTTTGACTGACTAAAAATAAGTTTTAGAGTACTTAAAATATTAAGACAGCCGCTTCAGAGGAAGACCTCCACTCCGTTAGAAATATCATGCTTAGTAAGACCTGGCTGAATAGGCGGCATTGTTCACTTGGTGAATCGTGACAGCAATCTACGCCAGTAAAGAAGAAGTATACCAATGGAATCTGAAATATACAAAAAATAATTATTATGATGTATTTTATTGAATTTTTATATTTATTGCTAGCATATAATATAATATAATTAATCGCAATAAAAGCTTTACAAAAAACACAGCTATTTGCATACATTATTTGTGTATGCTTGGTACATACGTAACAAAATTGTAAAATTTTTACGAAAAAATAATTTTTTTTAATAATATATAACATGAAATAAAAGATAATTAAATAAACTATCTTCCAAAACTCATTTAAACATATTTAAGTTAAATATTCAAACAAAAAATGAACTTTTGTTACACCATTGCTTTTCTACACCCGGACATATGTAGGACTGGCACATGCAATACAAAAGTGCAAAATTTTTACAAAAAAAACAAATTTTTTTAAAATGAATTTCCTCAAGCTAATAGACAATTAAATAAACTTTAATTTAAAATTCATTTTAATTAATTTAAGTTAATTTTTTTTAACAAAAACAGAACTTTTGTTACAACATTGCCAATTTGTACATACGAATATATGAATGACTGGCACATGCACAAGAAAAATGTAAAATTTTCACAATAAAATAAAATTTTTTTAAAATAAATTACATCAAACTAAAAGATATTTAAATAAACTTAATTTTAAATTTGATTTTAACTAATTTAAGTATAATGTTTAAACAAAAAATTTACTTTTGTTGCACAGCTAAATTTGTACACCCGCATATGTGTATGACTGGCACATGCAAAACAAAAATGCCAAATTTTCGCAAAAACCCAATTTTTTTTAAATAAGTTTGATTAAACTTAAAGACAATTGAACAAACTTTCTTTTAAATTAAATTTTAACACTTTCGCACTAAGTTATATACATATACATTAATAAATGAAAAACTTACGTTTTGATTATTTATGAAGGACGTTTTCCGATGATAATCTTTGATATTCGTATTAATACACTTGAAGCTTGTGTTTTTTCCAAATCAAATGCTGTGTTGTGGTGGCTGATTCGATGAACAACGCTGAAATAAACAATATTGTTATTCTCATAAAACCAAAAATAAAATGTAAATATCATATGTACATACATATGTACATATGCGCACATTCGTCTTTATGCACGTACGTATATATGGTATACACATATGCATATGTTGTTATCTTACCTTATTTCTTGATCTAAAGTTGCTCCCACTCTGCTACAGCTAATAAAGAAATTATTAAGAAACAAATAATTAATTATTATTTACAAATTTATTTATATTTTATAAAATAACACATCTCACCTCTTAGCGTCTTCGGTTCAAAAAGTAAATGGCGGAAATTTTCAAAGGCCATATTTGAAAATGTGTATACATACATTTCATACATACATTTGTGGATGTAGTGGTAAAGCAGCATAATTTTACGATATTAGTTGCGAAATGGTTACCCCCGTCTTGCACTTAAGTGCATATAGCGGAATAGCGACACGCTTTTCAAGGGTAACAGCTTTTCGGTAATTGGTATCTTCTTTTCCGATACCTTTCAAAATATCACACAATTCGAAGAAAGACCGCCTTTCCAAGCGAAAGATGTTCTTGAAATCTAAAGCGCTGCATTCTTGGCACTCCCTTTCCCAAAATAAGCTTGAGCGTTCCTAAGGGAAACCATTAAAATAATTACAATTATTAACTAATCATATGTACATACCTTTCTCCAAATAAGTGGACTTTTTTTTTGACTCTATATTCTTTTAGAACCAAAAGCAAATTGCGTGCCACCTCCAAAAAAGTTGTAAGCATGCAGAAAAGCATTTTACTTTCAGCAGCGTCTTTCCGTGCAGCAATAATCTGCACTTGCAAATCATAATATTGTATAAATAGCAAAATAAAATAAATGCGGTCTCTTGAATTCATGATTTTAATACTTGTGACGAATTTTGCAAACTGCAAATGTAAACGAAAATCAGCTGTTTGAGTTAACTCAGTTTCGGTGGAAACGTTTGACATTTCATTCACTTAACAGAGGCCTTAAATGCATTTAAGTGTTTGGTGGAAACAGGCTTTTAAAGAGAAAAGTTTCAATTTGATACCAGATACTGATACTTTAACATCCCACTCGAACTTACAAAGTTGTTTCTCTTAAGAATACTGTGCGAGGCGAAGCCGGCATTGGTCCGGCTTAGGATATTTTTTTTAAATCCGGCCGAAGGCCGCCAACTTACAAAGGTGTTGCACTTAAAATATATCACATCATGAATACGTTATTTATTCTTTCCTCTGTAATATACTTATTCTTCAAAGGTGTGGCAGCACAGTTTTTTCTGATTCTAACGGACATGCACACTTCATTTTACTTACTAAAGTAAACAAACATTAGAACGCAAATATTAACATTTTGATAAAATTAATTATGTAAAGTCATTGCAAGCGTTGTTGGGCAAAATTCTAAGCGATATTTAAGAGTACCGTAAGCTTTTTTATCTCTTATTCGGGAATTCCGGTTGGACAAAAAATCAACTTCAACAATAAAAATCTCGAAAACTATAAGTTACATCGGGGAACCGCATACATTTTTAGGATCTGTATGATCCCTCTAACCACCCCAAGTGGAAAGTTTTTTCTATGCCTAGCACACCCTCGTAAAGTTTCCCCATCACTTCAAACTCACTTTTCACATCGTGTTTGAGTTGAGTTTGCATGTTTCTCATTATTTGCGACTGGCAACAATAACCATTTTACGTAATTTTTTTTTTGTTATATCATTCTTATTGATATACGGCAGCACTGTTTGACATTCTGTCAATATCCTGGTGTTATACCAATTAATTTAAATACAAAATTAAGTTAAATTTTCTAATTGCGTAGTATAAACTGTAATTTCCCTTCATATGTTGGAAAAAACATCAAGACGCAAAACCACAAATTGCAGTAGGAGCTCGGCCGAAAATTGCTTTAGTGCATACAAGGCGCCAATTGTAGATATAAATAGTTAACCCTTATGTTAGTAACTAACTTTACCGACGTCTTTTTGCAACCGGGTACACGGGTACCTGAGTATTAAAAATTTTGTTCATTTTGTTTATTTTCCAAATTATTTTTTTCTTGAAATATTAATAGTAAGTGACAGATTAAAGAAAAAAAAATAATAACAACGTAGAGTTATGAATGACATCTGAAACGCGTTGGGGCACTCCAGGTAGTCGACCAGTTTTTATTGTTCGGAGCCGAGCAGATGCCGTTGGAGATAGAGAAAAACTCAAGGTTATTGCTGTGTTTTCTATCGCGCACTAGATTCGAGTATTTTTTAGTACGTAACAGATTTTAACAGATTTTTGGTGAGTTCAGACGTGTTTTATTTATGGTGTTCTCTTCACAGTGAAAAATAAGATTATGGAACAACTAACAAGAGCTGAATATGCTAGGTAAATAACCGTTATATATATTTGATATTTGTAAATGTTTTAGTTATAATTTTGTATAATAAAATTATTTGCGACTTATATCATATAATATTTAATTTATTAGATTAAGTGCAACCGAAAAAAATCAATATTTGAGAAAATTACTTGGAGAACAAGACAGTGATTCGAGCGGGGTTTCTGACAGTGAAGACGAAGACTGGATTCCAGCAAATATAGCTAGACGTCAAACTTTAAATCAAAAAGATAATTCAAAGCATGACGAATCAGAAGATTCTGAAGATACAGGAGAAACCGCTGAAGGGAATGCAGCAATACAAGAACTGGGTTTACTCAATACATACCATCGAAACCAGCTAAGTATGGTATAAAGATCTGGTGGATTTGTGATGCAGTAAACGCATATCCTTTGCAAGGGATTATGTACACTGGTAAAACAGATAACTCTCGAGAAAAGAATCAGGGTGAAAGAGTAGTGAAAGAATTGGCGGCTCCGTACCGAAAGAGTGGTAGAAATATCTGCATGGATAATTTCTTTACTACTCTACCCGTTGCTAACCATTTGTTACGTATATCATGGAAAATTACTATTGTTGGCACGGTAAAAAAATAAACCTTACATACCTAGTGTTATGGGAGGAAATAAGACAAAGGGAGCAGTATTCCACAGTTTTTGGATTTCATGAAAAGGTTACCATGTGTTCTTACGTTCCTAAAAAAAATAAAGCTGTCATTCTGATGTCTACGATGAATCAGTCGGTGATGATGCTAAAAAGAAACCAGAAACAATTAATTTTTATAATATATAAAGCTGGCGTCGATACAATGGACCAAATGGTGCGGAGATACACCAGTCAACGACGATCTTCGAGGTGGCCAATGGCAATGTTTTTCAACATGCTAGACATTTCTGCACTTGCGGCATATACAATTTATTATGAAAATAATAAAATGATTGCCAAAAAAACGACAGAACGTCGTCAATTTATGCGTAAGCTAAGTGAAGAACTAGCATTGCCGGTGATTGAACATCGTACCGCGAATCCACAAATAATGCGCCATTTCTCAACAAAGAATGCCATTCAAAGTATTTTAGGTCATGCAGTGACAGAACCAGTCGTGGTAAATCCTGGTCCACAGACTCCAAAAGATAAAACCGGAAGGAAAATAGTTATACGATCTTGCCATGTCTGCAATTCTTTGCCAATAAGAAGACGGCGAAAGACACGTAAGGCTTGTGCCAATTGTCACCAACCTGTATGTGACGAGCACTCAGTTAATCGTGTAGAATGTGTTCAATGTCATTGATTATAAAAAAAATGTAATATGTTTTAATAAAATTTAGTTGCATGCATTTATAGAACTTGTATTCAATTTATTTCTTATGCTTTCCACTGTGGGTACCCGGGTACTCGGTTGCTAATGGGGCTGGCTGGAGTTTAAGCTTATTTGAAAAAAAAAATAAAATAAAAATCAATTAAAGAAACTCACAACTAGCTTTCTTTTATGTTAAAAAACGACGATTTGAGAGCTTAAAATGAAATATTGAACTTTCTTTAAACTATTCACACAGATACACCGAGGTGGGTACCCGGGTACCCGGTTACTAACATAAGGGTTAACAAAAATGATTGACAGCTCAAGCAATAAACTCAGTAACCGCCCAGGGGAAACACTCACAAGTTAAGCTAAAGTAAGTTGATTGCTGAGAGAGCGATCTGTCTGTATGACAGCGGAGAGCCAGCAAGTTACTTCATTCTTAAGCTAATAATGAAGTTTAACATTTGCGGTTAACAAGGGAGGGAGTTGTTTGATTGGTATGTTGAGCAGAGTCAGAGAACTTAACTTCTGAGTTACTCAGGTAGAGCAAGCAAATGATCACCTGATTCTTATTTGAATTGAATAAGTAATTACAGTTACGGATAACAGCGGAGATTGAGTAAGCGGTATAATTATTCTTGTTGGATAGTTTCTAATTAGAACAGCTTTGAAATTGGAATATGAAGGTCGTGCAACAAGGAGTACTTAGCGACACCAATATATTCTATTAATAAATTAAATTAATATTAATAAAAAGTTTGAGACTTTTATTCACTGGCGCCCAACGTGGGGTACGGGAAGCTAAGAATAATTGAAATTAATATTCTCGTCGGAAAAAAACATCCAAGAACTTATTAAATCAGACTGAACGCTGCAAACCTAAATGAAATAATAGCTTCCTTTCTGGCATTTGGAAAAAGGAACTTAGGAGAATCACCAGGCAACGGTGATTAATTAATCAACACGTCTACCAAAAAACAAAATTTAAGAACAAAACTTAAACAACGGAAATTATTACAACATATTTTTGTGCTACTGCAAATAAAATCGGTGGAATACTGCACTTTAACCTGAGGTCGAACGGTGTAACCCTGGTGACTATCTAAAGGGCATAGTAACTACTCATATAAAAAACCACATTTAATTGAGTACAACATTAACAAACAAAAAATAATTAATTAAAAAAGGAGATTAAATATGTAAGTGATTATGAAACACTAAAATAATTCAAAAATCATTAGCCTATTTCAATACGTATATTTGTGAACTGTTGGTGACTCTTTTCCCTTCTTGAACTGTTTTCCCAGTTTTTTTCTATTAAACCTGTTTTTCTATTAAACCTGTTAATTCGCTTATACAAAGGAAACCCCTTTAAACCCGCGTGTTATACTCTAGGTGTATGTGCGACTTTGAATTAGCTAACCTCTTTACGCGCTAGTTTTAGAGGACGAAAGCGAAGTAAGTATGAACTCTAATGAGTTGACGGTTATAGTTACTGCAGCGATTTCGGCTGCACTAAAATCACAAAGAGAAGATTTTGATGAAAAATTAGAACAAATCACAAGAAAGCTTGCTACTACATTGTCTGAAAAGGTAGAATCATTTGAAGAGGTTAGAATTATAGGATAGGTTCCATGTGACGAAACCCTTGACCTTGCCAAATCGTTGCCTGAATTTGACGGCAAACAAGAGCTTTATGTTTCATGGAGGCAGGCTGCGCACACGGCCTACAAACTCTATGAGAGGTATGAAGGAAGCGCAAAGCACTACCAAGCGGTGGCAATAATTCGGAACAAAATTAGGGGCCCGGCAGACACTGTTCTAGCTTCCTTCAACACAGTGCTAAACTTCAAGGCCATTATAGCTAGGCAAGATTTTACCTATGCAGATAAACGACCAATTTATTTGATTTAGCAGGAGCTTAGTACCTTAAGGCAGGGGAAGCTTATGGTTATACAATTTTATGATGAAGTGGCGAGAAAGCTTCCACTTCTTACCAATAAAACCATAATGGCCTACGAGAGCAATTTAGCGAACTCCATAAATGAAAAATACAGAACGGATGCGTTACGCGTCTTTATTTCTAGCCTCAGAAAACCCCTTTGTGACATTTTATTTTCTACAAGGCCAACTGACTTGCCGTCTGCTTTGGCCCTTGCTCAGGAGCTAGAAGCGAATCATGAACGCTACACCTTCGTGACACTTTTTTCAAAGCGTTTTGATGATAATAGCAGGAGTCAACCTTCCGACAGAAGGTCTCTTGAAAACAACAATAGTCAGTTGGAATATTTGAATACCCATAAGAATCCACATTTCCAGCATAATTACAATAGACAACAAAAACGTAGTTTTAATCAAAACGGTGTGCAGGAAAGACCTGAACCAATGGAAATAGATCTGTCAACGTCTCGATTTCGTCGTCTATCAAACTTTTAGCTCAAAAATTCACCGAACGATACCTTAGATCAAATCAAGACAAAGACAGTTTCCTCAAAATACTGGTAACCTAGGACAACAACCTAAGCGCCGCTCTGATTTTGAAAGGAATACCAGGCCAAAAATGCAAAGAATTAACCATATTACCCACGACAGGGCTGATGAAATTTCTTACAATGACTTGGTAAAGAGTGAAGTTGAGGATATTGAGGACGAGATAAATTTTTTAGGGAAAGGTCACTGCTGCCTTGAATTAGCAGAACAATAGGAGACGATAAAAGAATTATAAAAATGTTAATAGATACAGGGGCTTCAAAAAGTTATATAAGGCCCTTTAAGGAGCTAAAAGGAATCGTACCTTTAGCCAAAACATTTTTAGTTAAGTCAATTCATGGCGAAACTAAAGTAAGTAAAAAATGTAAAGTAAATTTATTTGGAATAAATTCTGATTTTGTTATTTTGCCAACATTAATAAATTTTGATGCGATAATTGGACTTGACTTACTAACGCAAGTTAATGCCATTGTAGACCTGAAAAAAGGTATTGTTGCCCACGACTTTGGGATAGAAAAGTTACTATTTAATGAATGTGAAAACATAAATATTATACAAATTAAACATGAAAGCGTACCCCTCACAGTGAAAGATGAGTTTTTAAAAATGATACGTAAACGATCAAACGCGTTTGCTGATCCAAATGAGTCTTTACCATATAACACTAATATAGTTGCAACCATTCACGTATACTCTAAGTTATACCCTTACCCACTAGGCGTAGCAGATTTTGTGAATAGTGAAATAAAAGAACTTCTGCATAATGGCATTATTAGACCCTCTAGATCTCCCTATAATAATCCGATTTGGGTGGTAGACAAAAAAAGCTTCGATGAGTTAGGGAACAGGAAAAAACGCTTAGTGGTGGACTTCCGAAAGTTAAATGAAGTAACCATCGATGAGAAGTATCCAATACCTAATGTAACGTCGATCTTGTCCAACATGGGTCAGTCGCAATATTTTTCAACACTTGATTTAAAATCGGGCTTTCACCAAATCGAACTCGCAGAGCGAGATAGGGAGAAAACAGCGTTTTCAGTAAGCAATGGCAAATATTAATTTTGCAGACTGCCATTCGGTTTAAAAAACGCTCCTAGTATATTCCAGAGGGCCATAGACGACGTGCTACGGGAACGAATAGGCAGAAGCTGTTATGTTTACGTAGACGACGTCATAATATTTTCGCAAACAAAAGAGCAACATGTTGAGGACGTAAACTGGGTTTTAAAGAGCTTATATGATGCCAATATGAAGGTATCAGTAGAAAAGTCTCAGTTCTTTAAAAACGAGATCGAGTACCTCGGGTTTATTGTCTCAAGAGGAGGTATTAAAACGTGCCCAGACAAGGTACATTCAATGCTGAACTTCCCAGCCCCCGAAAATTTATACTGTCTTAGATCGTTTTTGGGACTGGCAAGCTATTATAGATGGCCAGCACTGCCAAACTTTTGGCCGACATTCTAAAAGGTGAGAATGGAAAAGTCAGCGCTAATCAGTCGAAGAAAGTAAAAATAATATTAAAATCAAGGCAATACCAAGCTTTTGATACCTTGAAACGTATTTTAATATCCGAAGATGTAATGCTCGCCTACCCTGATTTCAAAAAACCTTTTGATTTGACAACCGTTGCCTCTAACCATGGCCTGGGTGCTGTTTTGTCTCAGGATGGCAGGCCAATCACCATGATATCTAGAACCTTGAAAGGTAACGAGTTTAGTTTTGCAACAAATGAAAGGGAGCTCCTGGCCATACTATGGGCATTAAAAAATCTCAGGAACTATCTATATGGGTTAAGCACTTGAACATATTCACAGACCACCGACCACTAACATTTGCAGTTTCCGATAGAAACTCGAATGCAAAACTCAAGCGTCGGAGGGCATTTATTGATGAGCATAACGCAAAATTGCACTACAAACCGGGAAAGGAAAACAATGTCGCAGATGCTTTGTCGCGACAGCAGGTTAACTTGGTAGAACAGGATTCGAATTCCGATTGTGCAACAATTCATAGTGAACTGTCTTTGACGTATACCATACAAGCAGTCGAAAAACCCATAAATTGTTTCAAAAAACAGATTATTTTTGAAGAAGCTGAGAACCCATCTAAACGAACTTTTATTGTATTTGGAAATAGGACAAGACATGTTATTCATTTTCGTGACAAAAACACTCTGTTAGGAACTTTTCAAGACCTTGTAAACACAAACGTAGTGAATGCAATTCATTGCAGCTTGCCTATTCTGGCCCATATCCAACATGATCTTGTACGATTATTTCCAAATACCAAGTTTAAATATGCTAAGAAATTTGTGACTTTGATTCAAATGATCAGATGGAAATAATAATAACAGAACATAATCGCGCTCACCGCGCAGCACAAGAAAATGTAAAACAGATTTTAAACGATTACTTTTTTCCAAAACTGGAAAAGAAAGCAAAAGAAGCGGTAGGAAACTGCAAAATCAAAATATAATAGACATCATCAACGGCATAAAATAGCTGAAACACCAATCCCCTCATATTTAGGAGAAATATTGCATATTGATATATTTTCAACAGATTCAAAATTTTTTTTAACATGTTTGGACAAATTTTCCAAATTTGCAGTTGTGCAAACTATAACAATCTATAACTATTGTGGATATCAAGCCCCAACTCATGCAACTTTTAAACATATCCCCTAATGCTAAAACCATTTATTGTGATAATGAGAAGTCATTTAATTCCAATACTGTCAGATATCTCCTTGCCAACAGTTTTGGTATTGAAATTGTTAATGCTCCACCTCTCCACAGGGCATCTAACGGGCAGGTGGAACGGTTCCACAGCACATTGATAGAGATTGCTAGAAGGAGCATTGAGGACACGCGAGATTTAATTTTATTGGCGACTATCGAATACAATAAAACAATTCATTCGGTAACCAACACAAAGCCAATTGATATATTTCGACCTATGACCGAAAATACAAATATAAGCACGGAAATACCGGCCCGTTTAAAGCACGCACAACAACTAGAGCTAAATACCCATAATAAAAAAAGAATAGAACGTAAATTTCATCCCGGCGAAAAGGTAATGGTAAAAAAAAACTCCAGACTTGGTAATAAATTAACCCCCCTTTACGATGAACGGAAAATAGAAAAAGACCTGGGAACTGCAGTTCTTATTGAAGGGAGGGTGGTTCACAATGATAATTTGAAATAGGTATAACTTTTACCTGAATCAGAAACACAAAATTTGTCTTTATTGCTAAATTATTAAGATAAGTCTGCTTTATCCGGTCTAAAGCCATAAAGTAAAATCAATGGCACTAAGCTGAGCATTTCACATTTTTGTTTTCATTTAAAAATCATTTAGTATTTCATTGAAAAAAGTTTAACACATATTCGATATTCAACAATTCAGTTTTCAACAAATAGTGTAAGCGATATGTAATCTAGTAAGTAAGGAATATTATATGAAACCTCTACCGCTTACTCCACTCACTTCCCAGCAAGACGGGTTATCCGTCTGTTACTTTACATACGTGCATTTGTTATTTGAATTGTTACTTTTCTTCTAGCAGTGGGAAAAAAATAACAAATTTCCCCGCTTTGTTTCACGTACGTGCGATTCTCTGTTTCATTCACTCGCATTGTATTTATCGTGTTACCCATAGGCTATTGACCTTTTACCTATATTTCCCTCAAAATGAAAAATAGCATTTTTTAAGTTTATTTTTGTTTATTAAAAATATAAATAAAAACTTACTTATTTACATTTTGGATTTAAAAAGTTAGTTTTTTTAATCAATAACAAAATGAAAATGATTAATTTTCTTCTTTTTGCATATACATATGCTTAACAAAATTATTATTATTAAATCATGTACATTAATTTCTAATACTTAATAGACAATGGTGCTAGAATTTTGACGAACTAAAAATAAGTTTTAGAGTAATTAAAATATTAAGACAGCCGCTTCAGAGTAAGACCTCCACTCCGTTAGAAATGTCATGCGTAGTAGGACCTGGCTGAACAAGCAGCGTTGTTTACTTGGTTTTAATCGTGACAGCAATCTTCACCAGTAAAAAAGTATACAAATGGAATCTGAAAAATACAGAAAAAAAATTATTATTATAATGTATTTTATTGAATTTTTATCTTTATTGCTAGCATATAAGACCGTTTAATATAATATAATTAATCGCAATAAAAGCTTTACAAAGAACATAACTATTTGCATACATTATTTGTTTATGCTTGGTACATACGTAACAAAAATGTAAAATTTTTACGAAAAAATCAATTTTTTTTAATATTATTTATCATGAAATAAAAGATAATTAAATAAACTATACTCCAAAACTCATTTAAACAAATTTAAGGTAAATTTTCAAACAAAAAAAGAACTTTTGTTACACCATTGCTTTTCTACACCAGAATATATGTAGAACTGGCACATGCAATACAAAAGTGCAAAATTTACCCAAAAAAGTTAAATTCTTTTGAAATAAATTTCATCAAACTAAAAGATAATTAAATAAACTTTATTTTAAAACTCATTTAATCAAATTTAAGTAAAATGTTTAAACAAAAAATTAACTTTTGTTACAACATGGGCAATTTGTACACACGCATATGTGTATGACTGGCACATGCACAACAAAAATGCAAAATTTACACAAAAAAAACATTTTTTTTAAATAAGTTTGATTAAACTAAAAGGCAATTAGATAAACTTTCTTTTAAATTTAATTTTAACAAATTTAAGTTAAGCAATTTATCACAATAAAAGGTTTTCAAAGACCTTGCTGTTTGCATATACGTTTGGTACATGCAACATGTACATACGTGTATGTGTGCCTGGCACATAAACAACAAATGTAGAATTTATACAAAACAATTTCTTTACACTGCAACTACGGCCAAATGGATACACACTTTCGCACTAAGTTATGTATATAGGATTTTGGCCGTAGGTTCAAACATTAATAAATGAAAAACTTACGTTTTGATTATTTATGTTTCTGGTAGGACGTTTTGCGATGATAATCCTATCGATGATATTAATTCATTTGAAGCTTGCGTTAATAATCCAAATAAAATGCTGTGTTGTGGTGGCTATTGATTCGATGAACAACGCTGAAATAAACAATATTGTTATTCTCATAAAACCAAAAATAAAACGTAAATATCATAAGTACATACATATGTACATATGCGCACATTCGTCTTTATGCACATACGTATGTAGATATGCATATACACATATGCATATGTAGTTGTCTTACCTTATTTCTTGATCTAATGTTGCTCCCACTCTGCTACAGCTAATAAAGAAATTATTAAGAAACAAATAGTTAATTATTAGAAATTTTATAAAATAAAACATCTCACCTCTCAGCGTCTTCAGTTGAAAAAGTAAATTGCGGAAAATTTTCAAAGGCCATATTTGAATAATGTGTATACGCACATTTCTTTCTAATATACTAGACAATCGTTTTCGATATATGGTACTCGTCTTACTACAGAAACTGCCTATAGGAAGGAAAAAATAGTTTTGTGGATGTAGTGGTAGCAGCAAAATTTTACGATATTAGTTGCGAAATGGTTACCTCCGTCTTGTAGGGTAAATATAAAGGACAGCAATAGCGAGAAAAAGGGGAGTTTCAACACAACAGCCAACCACAGAACAACACAATTTGGAAACATACCACAACACATACATATAATAAACACACAAAATTATAACGGAAAAAAACTGATGTATTTATTCCACTGTTTTTGTCTGATAAATAAGCTTATATATACAAAATAACATTACTACAAATAAATGAAATAACATCAATCTTCCAAATTTAACTGTTCTCCAAATTAAACGTTGTTGGCTGTTGGAAATATTTGGTTGTTGCGGTAATTGTGAACGGGAATAATATAGTTTGCGTCAAATATTAAAAATAATAAAGTTTGCAATTAATAAAAGATTGTGAGTGGCATGTCGGGTAGTAGGACATACAATCTGCGAAGCCAAGAAATGGAAACCGATCAAGATGTACCGGAGAATGCAGTTGGTGGGCGATCATAGCCAGCCTTAATGCACTTACAAATGCGGTTGCAGAGCTAAAATCTGTGACTGAAGATAGCCAACGGGATATTGAGCGATTAAGGACTAATATACAGCTTGATGTCCACCAGTCAACGCAGCCACATCTCATCGAAGCAACAAGAGAGTTCATCAGTGTCATCAGCAGAAGGGACTGGGCAAAGTACTGTGTTAGCAGCCAGCGAGTTAGTCACAAAATTGTATTATCTGCCAACGTTTTCGGGAAATGCTGATGAGTGGCCTTTTTTCTTGGCGAATTTCAATGACACAACTCGGGCGTTTCGCTACAGCAATCGTCAGAATTTAATGCGTTTGCACAAATGCCTAGTTGGTCGCGCTAAGGAAACCGTAGCTTCGATGCTGATATATCCTGACGATGTTCCAAATGCTATAACCGAATTAGAATTTCACTTTGGTCGGCCTGACCTATTAGTGAGAAGCCAACTCAATAAAATTTAACAGTTCCCAAGCATAGGGGAAAATAAAGCAGATCAAATTATATCGTTTTCTACAAAAACAAGAAATATAGTCCCATTTTTAACGTCAGCTAAATGCGATCATCATCTCGCCAATATGACTCTTCTGGAGCAGCCAGTAACCAAATTGCCACCCAGCAAGCAATACGAGTGGACCCGCCAGGCAGTCAACATTAAGCCGTACGCAACAATCAAAGAGTTCTCGACATGGTTAAGCGATCTTGCCAAGGTAGTGTGCCTTATCCCGCCAACAAATGCAACCACTAGAAGCCATCAGCCATTATCTCAACAGCCGCCGCCCCGACGTACACGTATGATGCATGTTGGAAAAGAACAGCATCCAGAACGCATACATAGTATGAGGTGCTATGTTTGTGAAGGTGCCCACTCTATTTCTAATTGCCAAGCCTTCAAGGACATGACCATACAAGAGTAAAGGATATTCAACTTTGTTTCTCGTGCTTACATAAAGGGCACAATACATCAAATTGCCGTTCACGAAAAGTTTGTAAAGTTTATGGTTGCCGCCGATACCATCATCATAGCCTGCACGAAAATCCGATGCAGATGCTGTTCGCAGTCGAAATGAATCACAACCCGTACTCAACTGTAGAGAAGCAGTGTGTAGCAGAGGTCAGTTTTTTAAGTATGTTCCGGTTTCACTTTTCGGGCCGAATGGACGGGAAGATGTTTTCGCTATGATAGACGAAGGATCTGCCATATCGTTGATCGAAGAGAACGTAGCGCGCCGCTTGGGTCTCAAAGGTAGGAGACTGCCACTTACGCTACAGTGGTATGGTCAGAAATGCACAACCAAAGAGTCATCGAGAGTCCACCTTGAAATTAGGGGTAAAGGGTCGTCATCAACATATTGCCTTCGCAACGTATGCACGCTACGTAATCTAGATCTACCAGCGCAGTCATTTACAAAAGCCGATTACAACCATTTTGAGTATTTGCCGTTAGAAGACTACAGCGAAGCGAAGCCTTCGTTGCTGTTGGGTCTTGACAGCACGTCGCTAAGCGTGCCGTCTTCGACTGTATAGGCCAGAAGTAGCAGTCCAGTCGCCATAAACATTAAACTTGGTGGGATAGGCTATGGTCCAACTAGTTCGTCGCCACAAACACCAGTCGTACTACATGTTCGGGAACGCAAATGCCTTGCATCTTTAAATGAACTTGTTACCGAATATTTTGCCGCCGACAACTTTGGAGTAGGAAAGTCGCTCCAACAGATTGAATCTGAAGAAGATCAGAGGGCCCGCCAGATACTGGAAGACAGCACCCACCGTATGGGTAAACGGTTTGAAAGTGGACTTCTTTGGAGAGGTGTTCCTCCAGCACTTCCTAACAGTTTTGACATGGCCTACAAGCGACTGTTAGGAATAGAACGTAAAATGAAAGCTAATGCCTATTTTGCCGCTATATATAAAGAAATAATCGCCAAATACATACGCAAAAGTTATGCGAATATGGAAGTTGTCCGATGAAGAAGTTAGTATAAATTCAGATTTTATTTGGTATTTACCACATTTTGCAGTTCGCAACCCGCACAAGCCTGAGAAAATTAGGATCGTATTCGACGCCACCGCCAAAGTTAATGGGGTAGAATTAAACTCCCCATTGCTCAAAGGACCTGAACATGCCAAGCCACTACTCAACATCTTGTTTAAGTTCCGTGAAGGTGCAGTTGCGGTTGCAGCAGATATTCGCGAGATGTTCTCCCAGGTGGTTGTGAAAAAGCGAGATCAACATGTCCAAAGATTTCTATGGCGTGATGGAAACGTCAATCAGCCAGTTCAACACTACGTAATGCAGTCAATGGTTTTCGGAACCGTGTGCTCGCCGTGCATAGCAGAGTTCGTGAAAAATAAAAATGCAGAAAATTTTCGTCAACAGCATCCCAAAGCCGTTACAGCTATAATTGAAAGCCATTATGTCGACGATTTTGTCGCCAGCTTCAAGAGCGAGCTGGAAGCCGAACGCATTTGCAGAGCTGTCGTTTATATTTATTCAGAAAGTTCATTCATTTGTTTCAAAAGCCAGACAGCTGCAAGATAGCTTGAACGAAGAGCCGGCCATGTCACAAACCGTACATTTAGAAGGCCGAACTAATTGTGAAAGGGTCTTAGGAATGCGTTGAAACACAGCCACAGATGAATTTGAATTTAAACTCAATTTTCACCGAGTTGGTAAAGCCGTTTTAGAAGGAGTTCGACCACCAACCAAGCGCGAACTTCTCAGCATCGTGATGTCAGTGTTTGACCCGTTTGGCTTAATCGCAGATTTTCTACTACTTGCCAAACTGCTAGTCCAAGAACTGTGGAAATGTTCCATCGAGTGGGACGAAACGATCCCAAGTAGCCACATCACAAATGGTTTGCTTGGTGGAGTGAGTTTAAACACATCAGCAATGTTCGAGTGAGGGGTTGGTTTTCGCCTCAATTACAAGCACCAGTGTCAATTCAACTACATGTAGTAGTTGACGTCAGTCAAGTAGCATTTGCCGCCGCTGCTTATTTTCGTGTCGCCAGCGCTGGTATTTGTGATGTCAGCTTTATAGCGGGAAAAACCAGAGGCGCACCGCAAAAGCTATTGTCGGTGTCAAGATTGGAACTGCAAGCCGCAGTTTTAGGTGTCCGAATCGCTAACTTAGTCTGCAGAGGGCACAACATTCAGCCTGAACAAATATTTTTCTGGTCAGACTCACAGACGGTGTTGCAGTGGGTCAATTCTAAAGAGCGTAGATTTAAGCCGTATGTTGGGCCTCGTACCGCGGAAATACTGTCATCGGCAAGGCCTCAACAATGGCGCTGGATACCAACCAATATAAACACAACGGATGTCGCTACACGTGCCAAGTGGCCGCCTAAAATCGAAATACCCAGTTTATGGTTGCGTGTTCCAAAGTTTTTGCAATTGCCGACTGAGAGTTGGCCAGCCACAATTTCCACACATATGCCAGACTTACTGGAAGAAGAGATACGACATTGTCTTCACATACAATCCAAGGTAAATAACGCTTTAATAAAATTTAATAGTTTTTCTTCAAACTTAAAGACGAAACGAGTTTGTGCCGTGTTCATGACAACCACGGTGAAGCCATCCTAGCCTCAGAATTAACCGTCTATGCAGCCATGATCTTGCCTCTGGAGTCCAGGAGACCAATTCTGATGCCTTCCAAACACACCGTCTCCGAGCTCATCATGCGTCAGTATCACGAACAGCTATATCACCAGAATATTTCACTCACGTTATATGAACCCCGCCGTAAGTTTTGGTTTATACATGCAAAGTCGCTGTTGAAAACAGTGCAACGTACTTGCGTGAAATGCCGTATTGACAGAGCCAAACCGATACCGCCGCTTATGGGTCAATTGCCGGAGGACAGAGTAACACCAAATGTCAGGCCGTTTGCTTATACGGGCGTGGATCTCTTCGGCCCACTTAACGTGACCATAGGCCGCCGACGTGAAAAGCGGTGGGCAACAATTTTTACGTGCCTTACTACAAGAGCCGCTCACCTCGAGCTGGCTCATGACCTATCCACCGATTTTTGTTGTGCCTGCGAAATTTTATCAAACGCCGTGGTACGCCGATACGAATCAGGAGCGGCAATGGGACGAATTTTGTGGGCGCCCAGCGGGAGCTAAAGGAATCCGAACGGATGCTAGACTTCGAGCGCATATCTAATGAAGTCACTAGTCGGAACATCGATTGGAAGTTCAATTGCCCTTCCAATCAATTCAATTCAATTGCTGCTGGGAACGCCTTATTCGTGTCGTCAAAAGATTGCTACAGAAAACGCTTTGCGAAGAAGCACCTAGAGAAGATACCCTGCGAAGCGTACTGATCGAAATCGAAAACATCATGAATTCAAGGCCGCTGACCGATGTTCCCTTGTCATCAGAGGAGGATAATCCCATAACTCCAAACCATTTTCTGGTTGGTTGCCCCAACTCAACGCAAACGCCGCATCCAGTTGACCGTAAAATATGCCTAAGGAAACAATGGCGTATAGCCCAAAATCTCAAGGATCGCATTTGGAAACAATGGATACGACATTACTTGCCACAATTACTCTTGCGTCAAAAGTGGCATGACAAAGTTGATCCCATCGAAATCGACGATTTGGTACTCGTCTGCGACGATCTTCAACCACGCAGCCAGTGGAAGAAGGGTCGAGTGACTAGAGTGTTTCCAGCGAAAGACGAACAAGTGCGTCTAGCCGAAGTAAAAACCGCCACTGGAATACTGCACCGTCCTGTCACAAGGCTTGCCATCCTTCGAATAAAGGGTGAATCTCTAGGAGATTCACGGTGAGATGGGGTGTAAAGGCACCCTGTTCATCTTTATTCCCAATGCATATTCAAGCCTATGGGCAACACCATCAGAGAACGTAAATACAACGAGAAGGTCCAGGGCGTGTTGTTTGTCAAATCGTTCCGCTGCCTCGACAGCGAAAGTGAATTTAACAGAGCAAATCTGAAAAGCTGTAAATACAGCGCCTTAACAGTGCGCATACAGAAATCGTGCTCAAAATACCAGAATAAACAAAATTGTATGTTAAATGAGAAAATACATGCAAAATAAATGTAAAATAGATAAAGCCTGTGCAAGATAAATATTAGCATGCAGATGGTTATCAAAAATTTCTGATATTATAAACTTTTGCTTATTTGTTTTTAATAATTTGTAAACTTCATTAAATATTTTTGAAATTTATCCATATGATTTCTATATACTCCCATATATTTCATTTTATTTTAAATGAATAGTAGTTATGATAATTTAGATATATTAAAATATATTTGATTAACTCCTATTAAATATTATTTACTTTTGGTGTAAATATCGAAATAAGTAAACAAGTCAAAATTCCTTCATTCATTTAAACATATGAGCGCACGTACATACATATTTACATAGTATTTATGTATGTATGTACATATAAATGTATTAAGAAGAAGCAAAAACGTACACATCTAGCAAAAAAAAAACTACCACGCCATCACCATGACAACACTATTTGAATGGCCGCTGCTAGTTCAATTGCAAAAAAGTCCTCAAGACTAACGCTGGCGCACCGTCTACTATACGAGCTGCGCAAGCAGCACACATCTCCCTGCATGCGACTTGCCTACAAACCAAAGTGCCAAAAATTGGAAGTTGAACAAATTTGTGTCTTCTTCGACAACAGCAAATCGCGCTCTCGATAGAGTGAACTTTTTCTTTAGAATTACCAAAAGAATTTTAAATGAATGCCAAAAAATGGTTTGGTAAAAACGTCTCATTATTCTTAAACATGAATTTTTTTATTTAATTTAGGTTTGGCAATTCGGAAATTGTAAAATTTAAAAGAAATCTGAAATCGATTAGGAATTAATTAACTACATATGTATATACAAATGACGCCTATAACTTCTAAAATTTCCTCGGTTATTAAGTTAATACATATTTTATTATTAAAAATATAGGAATATTACATAAAAATGTTTATTAACTTAGGACAATTTAAGATTTTAATAAAAATTTCAAATCTATGAAGTTATATAAGAATCACTCCTATAGGTGTTGATTTGTGATTGATATATTCGTGGTATACAAACTTTACTGTACCTGAATACGTACACCAAAATGTCAAAAATATGAAATCTAGCGAAAATTTTGTGATCGTTATTAAGATTGTGTGCGTTTTGCGTATACATATTAAATTGCTTGTATGTATGGGTTTTCACTTTGTCCTGAGTTCAACATTTTTGCTAAAATTTGACTTCGACTTGAGGAAGAGTTTTTGTTGCTTTTATGCTTCGTCTACTTTTCTTCATTGAAATCAAATATTCTAGAATATTCTAGAACATTCTGGAATTTTCTGTAACTTTTAGAATATTTTAGAATGTTAGCACACAATCCTCGCCACAACAAGGTGCATGCGGGAAGGCAAGGAAATGCTTGCTGGGCAAAATGAGCTAATAGGCGATCAGCAAATTTAGTAGCCGATGCCTATTTGCTTCATTTCTGCAAACGATGATTGAATTTTTGTCAGTAGCAAGAATTTGTAGCAATGCTTGTAGACGCAACATGAATGTTACGGGTTGAAGGGAAAAGGGTATGCTAATGGATGCTTTTGTTGCTTCATTTTTCGCGACCATATTTGCTTCCGATTTTTTGTGAGTTTTGTCAACGCAGCGAAGAAGTAACTTGTTGGCTTTGCATGTGCGGTGGTGTTTATGAATGAACATACTGCGCTTTGTTGTTGCACGCATGCGTCAATGAATGAAACATTTTTTGTTGTATTTTATTTGACTTTTCAGCTTTGGATGACAGAAGCAAATATAGATATGTATGTATGTATGTACACGTATATACGTTTCTTGGCGTAGGTCAGTATTTTGCATACAAATATATATATACATGCATTTATGTACATACGCACATATGATGTAGCAAGCTTTAGAATTTATATATTTTTAATCTATGAGTTAATAAAATTGTTTGATTCCCATTCATCTCTAATATATATTATTCATGAATAATGCTAATGTGATATTGCGAAATACCGACGGCAAATCAACACTTTTTGAAGGCAAATATTAATAAATGCTATCAGGTAATAAACCTCAATATAAATAAATAAATCTGTTAATTTCCTAACGATAGTACAAAGAATGGTTATCTATCGTTAACATACAACAATGTTATTTCGAGACGGTAAAGACCATTTCTGAGCATATGCACTGTTACCACGCTCATCAATGTTATGAGCCCAGAACTGAATTCTGTTAAATTCCCTTTCGCGAACTTGGCATCTTTTGACAGTTTACACCCTGGTCCGCAATTGAACCTTTCTCGTTGTATTTACGTTCTCTGACACCATTTTTGCGAATACTAAATGTAAAGGACAGCAATAGCGAGAAGAAGGGGAGTTTCGACACAACAGCCAACCACAGAACAACACAATTTGGAAACATACCACAACACATACATATAATAAACACAGAAAATTATAACGGAAAATAACTTATGTATTTATTCCACTGTTTTAGCCTGCTAAATAAACTTATATATACAAAATAACATTACTGCAAATAAATGTAATAACAGGTAGAGTTGATGTTTGACCGAATGTACAGTTATATAAAAGAAATAGATAAGTAAAAACTGTCTTCCTTTACACAAACATAGTGTTTTTATTTTAGACATATTAGAAAGCGCGATGCGAACGAAAATTGCGAGTGTTAAATAAAGCGGAGTAGAGAAAAAAATGAACACCAAACAAATGTCAACAAAATTGCTTGAAGAAAGTGTCTCTGTGCGAACGTGACGGGCGACACAAAAGAGAAAATTTCGATAAAAAGTGACAAATGTATCCTCATGTAAACTTAGGCATACAAGATTACTAAATTGTTTACAAATATTCGCCTTTTTTTTACAATATTGTTCTTGTTGTGACCGTAAAAATATTGCCCAAGGTAGTTTTTGGGGAATGTTGCCAGTCCTTGGACGGATAAAAATCCGGGTCATTCCAGTATTAAAACCCGCCTGTCGCGGGAACTATTGGATTTTGGTCGCCTCTTACGACAGGCATGCCTTACCGCGAGTAAATTCTTGAACCCCTAACCCGCAGGGCGCACGATCCAGTGATCGTACTCGTAGCATTTTGGAAATCATCAAGGCGTATTCAGCAAAATCGTTTTAATATAAATGAAAGATTTGTCATATCCAAGACATTTTTATCTAATGATGTTACTTGAACAGCCGTTAATGTAGGTGAGTGATGACTCTTTTAGTGTGCAAAACTTGAATGCTAACAGAAATGGGTGCGCACAAAGTCACGTCTTAAGTAGAAATTACACGGAATTGGAACGAGTAGTATCGAACTGTATATCGTATATATTATTTTTCCATTTATTATTTGTGTGTGTGTTAACAAGTGAAAAAGTCGCACTGAATTCTGCTTTTGACATATATTTTAAAACTACTAAATGAAAGTAGCCGTGGTAAATATTGTGTATCGTAGTTTTTCTGTTTTAATACATACTGAAAAATGTCATGCCTCGATTCAGCAAAGTGTTATAGTTGCGTTTGTTTTACAAGCGAAACCATGTGTTGAGTAATTTTTTGGTGAAAGTAGCTAAAACGTTTAAGCTATAAAATGAAGTAATTTTGCTCTTTTAATTAAAATAAGCATTTTTTTGGGTTGACTTTAGTTTGGAGCCTGTGGTTTTTTTTTATGAAATGTTCATAGTTGGTAGTAGGAGGTCTACAATTACCAAAAATATAAGTTTTATCGCGCGCAAATTTATAGTTTAAAAGTTATAAACATTTAAAGTTACACTTTTTATATGCAGAGAGCCTGTTCTGCTTTACTTATAAACACACTAACAACACTTGGCTAAACAGGCGTTGCCACTACGTAAAATAATATAAAAATCAACAATAATATTCAAGCAAAATAAAATTAGGATTTCGCATAAAAGGTTGTGTGAAAATAAAAGAGTTTTACTTAAGAATACTGTACAAGGCGAAGCCGGTGTTGGTCCGGCCCAGGGTTACAATCCAAAGCGCGGCCGAAGGCCGCCAAACTTACAAAGGTGTTTCACTTAAGAATACTGTGCAAGGCGAAACCGGTGTTGGTCCGGCCCAGGGTTACAATCCAAAGCGCGGCCGAAGGCCACCGAACTTACAAAGGTGTTTCACTTAAGAATACTTGGGTCGGCTTTGCAATAGTGCGCCAGGCTTTGAGAAAAATTTCCTCTTGGGGGGGTTAGAGGAGGTCATACACATCATAAAAATATATGCCGTTCCCCGAGGTAACTCATAGTTTTCGAGAAATTTGTTGTTAAAGTTGATTTTTTGACCCACCGAAATCTCCGAATAAAAGCTAATATAATCACCCGGAACACTTAAATATCGCATATAGTAATGCCTAATAACGTTTACAAAGATTTTATTTAATTAATTTCTTCAAAATATTAACATTTTCCATTAATTTTACAAATAAAATATGCATTCTCACGTTTGTTTACTTTAGTAAGAAAAATGAGGTATACATGTCCGTTAGAACAAGAAAAAACTGTGCTGCCACCTTTGAAGAATAAGTATATTAATTTAATATCCCGCTTGAACTTACAAAGGTGTTTCACTTAAAAATACTGTGCAAGGCGAAACCGGTGTTGGGCCGGCCCAGGGTTATTTTTTTAAATGCGGCCGAAGGCCGCCAACTTACAAAGGTGTTTCACGTAAGAATACTGTGCAAGGCGAAGCCGGCGTTGGTCCGACCCAGGGTTACAATAAAAAGCGCGGCCGAAGGCCGCCAAATTAAAAAGGAGTTTCGCTTTAAAATACTGTGCAAGGCGAAGCCGGTGTTGGTCCGACCCAGGGTTACAATCAAAAGCGCGGCCGGAGGCCGCCAAATTAAAAAGGAGTTTCGCTTTAAAATACTGTGCAAGGCGAAGCCGGTGTTGGTCCAACCCAGGGTTACAGTCATAAGCGCGGCCGAAGGCCGCCAAATTAAAAAGGAGTTTCGCTTTAAAATACTGTGCAAGGCGAAGCCGGTGTTGGTCAGGCCCAGGGTAATTTTTTTAAATGCGGCCGAAGGCCGCCAACTTACAAAAGTGTTTCACGTAAGAATACTGTGCAAGGCGAAGCCGGTGTTGGTCCGACCCAGGGTTACAATCAAAAGCGCGGCCGGAGGCCGCCAAATTAAAAAGGAGTTTCGCTTTAAAATACTGTGCAAGGCGAAGCCGGTGTTGGTCCGACCCAGGGTTACAATCAAAAGCGCGGTCGAAGGCCGCCAACTTACAAAGGTGTTTCACATAAGAATACTGTGCAAGGCGAAGCCGGTGTTGGTCCGACCCAGGGTTACAATCAAAAGCGCGGCCGAAGGCCTCCAAATTAAAAAGGAGTTTCGCTTTAAAATACTGTGCAAGGCGAAGCCGGTGTTGGTCCGACCCAGGGTTACAATCAAAAGCGCGGCCGGAGGCCGCCAAATTAAAAAGGAGTTTCGCTTTAAAATACTGTGCAAGGCGAAGCCGATGTTGGTCCGACCCAGGGTTACAATCAAAAGCGCGGCCGAAGGCCGCCAAATTAAAAAGAAGTTTCGCTTTAAAATACTGTGCAAGGCGAAGCCGGTGTTGGTCAGGCCCAGGGTAATTTTTTTAAATGCGGCCGAAGGCCGCCAACTTACAAAGGTGTTTCACGTAAGAATACTGTGCAAGGCGAAGCTGGTGTTGGTCCGACACAGGGTTACAATCAAAAGCGCGGCCGGAGGCCGCCAAATTAAAAAGGAGTTTCGCTTTAAAATACTGTGCAAGGCGAAGCCGGTGTTGGTCCGACCCAGGGTTACAATCAAAAGCGCGGCCGAAGGCCGCCAAATTAAAAAGAAGTTTCGCTTTAAAATACTGTGCAAGGCGAAGCCGGTGTTGGTCAGGCCCAGGGTAATTTTTTTAAATGCGGCCGAAGGCCGCCAACTTACAAAGGTGTTTCACGTAAGAATACTGTGCAAGGCGAAGCCGGTGTTGGTCCGACCCAGGGTTACAATCAAAAGCGCGGCCGGAGGCCGCCAAATTAAAAAGGAGTTTCGCTTTAAAATACTGTGCAAGGCAAAGCCGGTGTTGGTCAGGCCCAGGGTAATTTTTTTAAAGGCGGCCGAAGGCCGCCAACTTACAAAGGTGTTTCACGTAAGAATACTGTGCAAGGCGAAGCCGGTGTTAGTCCAACCCAGGGTAATTTTTTTGATACCGGCCGAAGGCCCCAACTTACAAAGGTGTTGCACTTAAAATATATCGCATCGTGAATACGTTATTTGTTCATTCCTTTCTAAAATACTTATTCTTCAAAGGTGTGGCAGCAAAGTTTTTTCTGATTCTAAAGGAAATGTATACTTCATTATTTTTACTAAAGTAAACAAACGTGAGAATGCATTTTTATGTGTAAAAATTATTGAAAATAATAACATTTTGATAAATTTAATTATGTTAAATCGTTGCAAACATTATTAGTCATTATTATTACCGCTATTTAAGTGCTCCGTGAGCTTATAATAGCTTTTATTCGTGAATTTCGGTGGGTTAAAAAATCAACTTTAACAACAAATTTCTCGAAAACTATAAGTTACCTCGGGGAACGACATATATTTTAGTGATGTGTAGAACCTCCTCTAACCCCCCCAAGAGGAAATTTGTTTCAAAGCCTGGCGCACTATTGCAAAGTTTCCCCGAATACTTTGCAAGGCGAAGCCGGTGTTGGTACGGCCCAGGGTTACAATACTGTGTAAGAAACGTAGCGTATGGAGGTCCGGCCTTTTTTTTTAGATTTATTGAAACAAACAAGAACGAAAATAAATAAAACATACACATACATAACAAGACAAAAATACATAACTTCACATATTTTTACAGAAAATCAATTATTATTTCACTTAAACATTTTTTGGGTCATATATGGGTTGCCCAAAAAGTAATTGCGGATTTTTCATATAGTCGGCTTTGACAATTTTTTTGAACGGCGGTGACTCTGTAATTGCATTCTTTCTTTTGTCAGTTATTAGCTGTCACTTTTAGCTTGCTTTAGAAAAAAAGTGCGCGAAATTTTGTTTACATTTGTTTGTTTGGCGTCAATTTTAATATGGAGCCCACAAAAGATCATTTTCGTCATATTTTACTTTATTATTTCCGTAAAGGAAAAAACGCGGAGCAGGTTGCTAAAAAGTTACGAGATTTGTATGGTGATAAAGCCTTAAAAGAAAGACAGTGTCAAAATTGGTTTCGCAAATTCCGCTCTGGAGATTTTTCACTTCAAGATGAGCCACGTTCAGGTCGGCCAAGTGAAGTTGACGATGACGATATCAAGGCTTTAATCGAATCGGATCGTCATGTAACTGAGCGTGAGATAGGAGAGAAATTAAATATACCAAAGTCAACCGTTCATTATCACATAAAAAGTCTTGGACTCGTAAAAAAACTTGATATTTGGGTACCACATGAATTGAAAGAATTTCATTTAACAAACCGAATCAACGCTTGTGATATGCACCTTAAACGCAATGAATTCGATCCGTTTTTAAAGCGAATCATAACTGGAAATGAAAAATGGATTGTTTACAATAACGTCAATCGAAAACGATCATGGTCCAAGCATGGTGAACCAGCTCAAACCACTTCAAAAGCTGATATCCTCCAAAAGAAGGTTATGCTGTCTGTTTGGTGGGATTGGAAGGGTGTGGTATATTTTGAGCTGCTTCCAAGGAACCAAACGATGAATTCGGATGTTTACTGTCAACAATTGGACAAATTGAATACAGCCATCAAGGAGAAGCGACCAGAATTGGTCAATCGTAAAGGTGTCGTATTCCATCATGACAACGCCAGACCACACACATCTTTGGTCACTCGCCAAAAACTGAGTGAGCTTGGCTGGGAACTTTTGATGCATCCACCATAAAGCCCTGACCTTGCACCATCAGACTACCATTTATTTCGATTTTTGCAGAACTCCTTAAATGGTAAAACTTTCGGCAATGATGAGGGTATAAAATCGCACTTGGTTCAGTTTTTTGCAGATAAAGGCCAGAAGTTCTATGAGCGTGGAATACTAAATTTGCTGGGAAGATGGCAAAAGGTTATCGAACAAAATGGCAATTATATATTTGATTAAAGTTCATTCTAAGTTTTATTAAAAATACATTTACTTTCTTTTAAAAAATCCGCAATTACTTTTTGGGCAACCAATAATTTCGCGGCGAAATTTTATGACCCAAAAAATGTTTAAGTGAAATAATAATTGATTTTCTGTAAAAATATGTGAAAGTTATGTATTTTTGTCTTGTTATGTATGTGTATGTTTTATTTATTTTCGTTCTTGTTTGTTTCAATAAATCTGAATAAAAACGGCCGGACCTCCATATGCTACGTTTTATTTATTGCTTTTTTAAGATTTCTTACGCAGTACGGCAACATCGTTTTTGGGCATAGTCAAGTGTTGTTAGTGTGTTTATGAGTAAAATACATGTAGACTGCCTGCTTGTAAGTGTAAATTAAAATGTTAATAACTTTTAAACTATAAACTTGCGCGCGATAAAACTTATATTTTTGGTAATTGTAGACCTCCTACTACCAACTATGAACATTTCATAAAAAAAAACCACAGGCTCCAAACTTTTTTAACCGAATTCTCGTTATTATAATTGATTGTTCTCAGTAAATGGTGGCTGCAGCAATATATACTATTAACGGGGAAACTACGAGGGTGTGCCAGGCTAACAACCCTTGGGTAGGCAGGCGCTGCCACTCCGTAAAATAATATGAAAATCAGAAATAATATCCAAGCAAAATAAAATGTGGTTTTCGCATAACAGGTTGCGTGAAAATAAAAGAGTTTTACTTAAGAATACTGTACAAGGCAAAGCCGGGGGTTTACTTTAGTTTGGAGCCTGTGGTTTTTTTTATGAAATGCTCATAGTTGGTAGTAGGAGGTCTACAATTAAAAAAAATATTTGTTTTATCGCGCGCAAATATATAGTTTAAAAGTTACAAACATTTAATGTTACACTTTTTATATGCAGAGAGCCTGCTTCTGCTTTACTTATAAACACACTAAAAACCCTTGGCTAGGCAGGCAAAGATGACTAGATACGAAACTCTTTGGATTATTAGGTATAATTTGGGTATTTTTTTACAAACAACGACGTCTTTAAATACAATTTCACTAAAATATTTTATTGAGAAACAGTGAAATTTAATTATATTAAGTTTTAAGAATAAAATTACAATAATTTTTTTAATATTTACTGCTGAAGCAAATTTCTTTAGAAACAAAAGCAATGGATTTTTTTTATTGACAAAGTGGTACTGGTGTGTTTTGCACATCAACTGCTGAATGTTCCCCGATCTGACACTGCTGCCAACATTAGAATGTGAGATGGGGGAACGCTCAGAGTTGTATTTTGAGTGTTTTTGAGTAAGTTTCGTATCTAGTCATCTTTGAGGCAGGCGTTGCCACTCCGTAAAATATTCTAAAAATCAACAATAATATCCAAACAAAAGGGGAAACTTTACGAGGGTGCGCCAGGCTTTGGAAAAAAATTCCTCTTGGGGGGGGGTTAGAGGAGGTCATACACATCATAAAAATATATGCCGTTCCCCGAGGTAACTTATAGTTTTCGAGAAATTTGTTGTTAAAGTTGATTTTTTGATTAAATTATTTAATTAAATAAAATCTTTGTAAACGTTATTAGGCATTATTATAAGCGATATTTAAGTGTTCCGGGGGATCATATTAGCTTTTATTCGGAGATTCCGGTGGGACAAAAAATTAACTTTAACAACAAATTTCTTTAAAACTATAAGTTACCTCGGGGAACGGCACATATTTTTATGATGTGTATGACCTCCTCTAACCCCCCCAAGAGGAAATTTTTTTCAAAGCCTGGCGCACCCTCGCAAAGCCGACCCTGAATGTGTTTTACATAATGAATCTTACGGAAGAAGTACAACGTAAATAGCAAAAGTGTGAAAATATGCAATTTTGGATAGACTATAGTAGAAAAAATGCAGCACATAAATAAATAAAACAAATAATGAACAAAAGTTTAATTCATTGCCTGTCAAGCCCATCATAAATTTATTAAATCGGTCGACTCGTTCAGAAACAATATGCAATGAAAATGGAATACATTTGTAAAGCCAACCCCAACAAATTTCTCGAAAATTATAAGTTACCTCGAGGAACAGGATATATTTTATGATGTGTATGAGTGGCGTCATCAGCAGATTTCCTGTCGGGGGTTCTAAGGGCGGTGTTCTGGCAAACGTGTAACATCTTCAACTGCGTCGGGTTCGTCCTCGATGGCCAGATCGAGGTTGCACAGTTAACGATCGACCGGCCAATTGCTTTGTAAGTTGCCAGCTTGTCAGAACACTGCCCTCAGAACCGAGACAGGAAACCTCCTAATGTCGCCGGAGCATCACTTGCACAGCGAAGCAGCTATGTTACGAGTTAAAGAGCATAATGCTTTGCTGTACAAGCAATTCCTACTGGGGTGTTACCGCAGGGAGCATCCCAATAGGCATTTTCTAGAAGCTGAATCTCAACCTAGGCACATCAGAAAGAGAATACTAGACATGAAGAACACCATCCAGCAACATGTGCAACAACCGCTGGACAGGACGGCGTACTAAACAGCACTGAACGCCATTCACCAGGAGTCAGTCAATACCTTCAAAGACTCTCCTCTCGTGAATGGCGTGCTCGGAGAAAAAGTACCACCTATAGGAGACAACGAGGTCGAGTTGACCCGCGTGACACTGGCATAACTTAGCAGGTTTGACTGTTTTAACTGTAGCAGGTTAAACTCCTACCTATCTACACTCGACCTCAACGTATGCCCTGCATGTAAAGAGTCTCCCCACGACACTAACCACTTGCTCAACTGAAGCTTTTTCTCTGATTAACCGTGTCCCAAGGCTCCCCACAGGCTGGTTACCGCATCTCCCTGAAAGGTTGCTCACGTTTCCAGGGTGCGCGACGTGGACGCAAGAGTAGGAATTGAGTATAGTCCCGCGACTGTAACTGCATACCAGAAGCTTGACTAAGCCTGAGCACATCCTCTTTTTATTCCGCTTGGGCGTATGTGCAAGTTAGAGATATGTAGAAATATATACCTTCAATGCTTTCAATTATCTTATCAGTGTAATTACTATTAAGTTTGCAAAAAAGTGACAAAACTCATGCTTAAATCAAATGTTTTCAATTATTTTGTTAATTTCGCATCCAGACAAAAGAGAAAGGAAAACATTTGTCATGTTGAACACACTAAGTATTTGCCCATAATTATTAGAAATGAGTCGTCTAAACTTACTTGCATCTGCAACTTAATGAAATGTGGATGTTTTTTTTTTGCACCGCCAGGTATAAAGTGAACTAATACGTCGATGCTTCTCAGAATATTACGGTTCCTTAAAAATTTTAATGTGTATGTATCTATATATATATTCTGTAATAGCAAACCATGACGCTTGGTGAAATGCATAATAGGAATGCGTCAACCCTGTCGAAGAACGGTGATATATGCTTAACAGGTACAATTGAAACACATCAGGAGAACAACCGGGGGCAAGTAGATAAAATGGATTTGGCAAATGAAAAAACCATAATTAGCAAGCATACATCCGCTGCCGCAGCCGTAGTAGCAGATTTAAAACAGGTGAGTAAAGTTTTTATTCCATTGAAAATAAAAATGTATATACATATAGTATATAGTATTAGAACTTTTGGGACTCCTCCCTCTGTTGTTGTTGTTGTAGTGGTTCCTTAACCCCGCTTAGGGCAGGCTTTATCTATCTAAGTCGCCGAGGTCATCTAAAGGGAGGTCCAGGAGACGTGCTGTTTCGACGGGATTGGACCAAAGGGAGAGGGGGGCATGTGAAGAGGTGGTTAGTGTCGTGCGGAGACTCTCCACATGCAGGGCATACGTTGGGTATGTTGGGCTCGAGTCTGGATAAGTAGGAGTTTAACCTGCTACAATATCCAGACCTAAGTTGTGCCAGGGTCACGCGGGTCTGTCGAGGCAGCTCGAGCTCGTTGTCAGCAATAGGCGGTGGTTTAACTCTGAGCACTCCATTCACGCGAAGGGTCTTTCAAGGTTTTGACTGACTTCTGGTGAATGGCGTTCAGTGCTTATCTGTACGCCGTCCTCTCCAGTGATTGTTGCACGTGTTGCTGGATGGTGCTCTTCAAATCAAGTGCTCCCTTTCTGATGTGCCTAGGTGGAGGTTCGGATTCAATAAGGCGCCTATTGGGGTGCTCCCTACGGTAGCATCCCAGTAGGAACTGCTTGCACAGCAAAGCATTATGCTCCTTAAATCGTTGCATAGATGCTTCGCTGTGCAAGTGATGCTCCGGCGATATCAGGAGATTTCCTGTCGCGGTCCTAAGAGCGGGGTTTTGATAGGCCTGTAACTTCTTCAACTGCGTCTCGTTCGTCCCCGGCGCCCAGATCGGTACAGCATAGTCTACGATCGGCTGTGCAAGCAGTTCCTGTTGGGATGCCACCGCGCGGAGCACCCCAGCAGGCACCTCTTAGAAGCCGAGCCTCCGCCTAGGCACATCAGGAAGGGAGTACTCGATTATAACAGCACCATACAGCACCACGTTCAACAACCGCTGGACAGGACGGCATACAGACAGGCACTGAACGCCATTCACCAGGAGTCAGTCAACACCTTCCTAGACTCCCTTCCAGTGAATGGCGTACTCGGAACCAAGCCACCACCTATCGCAGACAGTGAGCTCGAGCTGCCTCGGGAAACCCGTGCTACATTGGCACAATTAAGACCTGGATACTGTAGCAGGTTAAACTCCTACATATCCAGACTCGACCCCAGCATACCCAACGTATGCCCTGCATGTGGAGAGTCCCCGCACGACACTAACCACCTCTTCACATGCCCCCTTAAACCTACTCATCTAACCCCCCTCTCCCTTTGGTCTAACCCTGTCGAAACAGCACGTTTCCTGGACCTTCCGTTAGATGACCTCGGCGACTTAGACTGATTATGCCTGCCCTAAGCGGGGTTAGCGAAGCCGCTACAACAACAACAACAACATCGGCCGGCCAATTGCTTTGTAGGTTGCCAGCAAGGTTTCTTTATCTTAACTCCAGGTGCTGCCGGCTAGCGCTTTGATTTTTTTGTTGCGGCCCTGGAGATTTGCGGTTTTATGCGGAGTGAAGGAGCGCAGGCTACTCCCAATATCTTTGGGTTGTTTATAGTCTTAATTGTTACGTCATTGACCTTGACATCTAATTCAAGCCTATACTCCTTCGTCCAGCTGGTGAAAACGCCATCCGAGAATTTGGTCGGTTGTATTATTAGCTGTCGTGCAGTTAAGACGTGCGGCAGGTCGTCGAAATAGAGAAAGGACACCTACCTTAGTTTTCATGTTTCGCCTCGAAATTCTACAGTTGATTGTCGACCACTCAGGTGGCCCAGGATCCACCTCTGCGCGGGTTACACGTTGTTTCGTCTTGTCTACCGAAGGATGCAGTGTAAAGAGTCGGCTGAAATAGCTCGCGCATCTCTTCGGGTCCGAAGAGGCGCGGTCTCCGAATGAAATTTCCACTCGGTCATCGCGTCTCGTCAGGTTAGACAACGACTTGACTGTAGCCCAGACCTTGGTTGCCCAGAAGAGAGGTTACAGGACCTTAAGTGCTCCTCTCATTTTTTCCGATTGTGGCTGTTCCTTACAGTAGGAATCAGCGCGTTTAAATCTCTGATTAGGGGATTCCCGGTTTCGGAGTTACGAAGGATGTCGCGCCTAGATACTAAAACCCCCGCTTCGGTCGGGAAATTGGGGCGGATTTCCGCAATTCGGCCTGCCGGGATGAAGCGGGCGGCAGCGATCACGACGATCCTGCGGTAGGAACGTTCACCAGAAGTGACGTTAGATGGAATGGGGAGAGCACTGAAGACGTTCTCGGTAAATACCGTGAAGCCGGTCCAGTTAACTTTCTTGAAGTTAACAAAGGTCCTGTGATTCGCGGAAATAAAGTCCGGAGGTCTGTCAATCGAGATGTGTAGGGGTAAGTGGTCCGATGCTAGTGTCAGTATAGCTCGCCAGACTATACTGTTTATCAGATCAGCACAAGCAATTGTGATATCAGGCGAGCTTTGGCAATTACACACAACTCTGGTGGGGGTGTTATCGTTCATTGTGCAAAATGTCGAATCGTCTATCTGTTCCGCCAGCTCCATTCCTCTACGGTCATTTGACAGGCTAGAATGCCAAAGATCGTGATGCGCGTTAAAGTCGCCCAAAACCAAAAATTTTTCGCCTCTAAGTAGCGCACTTATCAGGGTTGTATTCAACTGGGCAACTTGTAACAAGAGGAATGTATATATTAAATATTTCGAGCTCGGCATCACCTGACCAGATAGCTATGCCCTGACATTCTAGGGTAGTATCCCTGTGGTTGATGTCGCCGTCGATGAGACGATACTGCACGGTGTTGTGCAGGATGAACGCTAAGCCCCCACCATGGTCAGAAGATCCGAGCGGGCGGTCAACTTCGTTTCCTGGATCGCAGCAATTTACAGGTGCTCCCGGCTCATAAAGTAGACTATCTCGTCGATCTTCCCCTGGAGTCCGTTGCAGTTAAATTGTAAGAGTCGTGTCTGTCTCGGGGGAATGTTCGTGATGCGTGGGTGGACCGCAACGGGGCAACGTACGCATCACTCCACTCACGGGTGGTGCGCAGGCCAGAGCACGTCCGAAAATGACACCAGCCGGAGCAAGAGTTGCATCTGACTGTGGTCATGTTCCGACGTACTATGGTCTGACACAAGGAAAAGACTGTGCAGGGGACTAGGAGCTGCTGGGTAGCCCTCACACGGGAGGAGGATGAGGAGCTGGTTGTGGGTTAGGAGGGGGTGAGGGTTGGTGGGTGTCTGTGGGTTACCCAAAGTGGGTAAGGGTGCTGAAGGCACTGCTGTCGAGGCTAGGGGGGCACTCGGGCGCTGGCAGCATGGGGCCACATTACTTGTGGTCCACTCTCGTGGTCCACCCCCTATGAGTCTTTAGGCCTAAACAGACCTTAACATGACTCCAACCATTGCACTGGTTGCACCTAACAGAGGTGGACCTGCTGTCTCTCTCTTCATGTTGCCTAATATAGTCTTTCCTGTGATCCCTCCCTCCGCGCCCAAAGAAAAGTGGTTTTGTTTCGCACTTGGCTTCGTTTTCTATTTCGAGTTTAATAAAAACTATTTTATTTTGAATGAAAAATATATTTAATGAATTCATATAGTCTCATAAAGTTACATATGATTAATAAAAATGAACTCGTTCATATATGCAAATTTTTTTTCTGCCTTTAAGTATTTTGATGACATTTCCAGTGGCATAGAATTTTTAAGTTCCATACAAGAAGGCTTCCGATCATTTCAGACAACATATACACAGGAATCCATTAGGTCATGTCCCGTCAGCTCGTAGAACGATGTTCCCATCACTTTCTTAAAGCCGAAATGGCAAATGTGATGATTACATTTGTATAGGGGTACGTCATTCTCTCTTCGTTTCCTTGTGCATTTTCGTCATTTTGTCCGACAAACAGAACACAGCTGAGCGACAGCAGTGATACCAAAAGAAAACAATATTGACGTAAACAAACGCAGCGGTACAAGCATAATTAAAAATCAGTCTCTAATATTTTACATAGCATACTGAAGAAATAACAATACAGTAGTAAATTCGTTTTCAAAAATCTGCAAAATATTGTTGGCAAAACCGTAATAGTGTCATGCATTGGTGATTCAGCTCCTCAGCTCTAAATATCTAAATACAATTGTACATCGCAAAGCTTTGTTGTTATTTTTAGATCTGCTACTGCTGCAAGGTGAGTCAAGTCAAACTGCTCTATTAGCTAATTTTCCGTTTAATATGGGGTGCCATTAAGAAAAATACATAAACTAATGAAAAATGAAGTAGTTAATTAACAATGTATTATTACCACAGTTTGAACAGGATTCTTATCTATATTTTCCTCTTATATCTGCTACGAAGAAAGCGTTTAAAATGGCGTTCTACTCGAAAATAAGAATATAAAATAAAACGGATTATCTGTTTAGCTGCATTCTCTTTCAATTTGTATGTACTCAGAAGAGAAAGATAAACAAAAAACTGGCTTAGGTGTTAGTGCTGCCCGAAATCGTGTGAGTGTATTGGTGAACTCATCAGCCCATTCTTGCTGCGTAGCGAATATCTCTAAGTCGTATTTGCTACTCGAAAATTGTTATATTGTGCGGCTTCGCTGCACACGCCGGGCAGTCCCGCTTCATGGCTCCAAGTCTACCGCACCCGAAGCACTTTATCCCCTTCCTACAATCCGCCGAAATATGACCGAACCTCCTACAGTTGAAGCATCGGGTATTCGACCCCGGCCTAAAACTATCAGCAAGGTCCGGCTCCGCTACCGCCGCGACCTCTACACCAGCCGAGACATAAGCCAGGTCAGGTTCCAATAACCCCTTGGCCTTATGACTCGGAGGAGGGACAAACGCATCCACCGATGACCTAACCGCCTCTAGTTGCCTACCTACACGTGTAAAGCAACTAGTTCGGTAACCGACCCTATTGTCCCCAGTCTCAACTGGGTCTGGTAGAATGGTAGGAGATTCGCCCTCATCAATCCTAACATCCTTTTCTCAGATAAAGGCTCCTGATGGGTCTGGGTTCGACTCCCAATCTCTCCTTCCTGTAGTGCCCTACTAATAATACTAAAGAAAAATAGAAAATTGTTAATAATTATATAAACAAAACCAACAGCACAAAACGCCACTCCAAAATTCACTGAGACAAAAATAGCAAAATTTTATCAAAATAAAAATGCTTTTTAAATATCGGGCCTCACGTTGGGCGCCAATTTGTCACCTCCACTTTTCATAATTAACAATATGTATGCTCGTATGTACATACGTACATACATATGTATACCTACAGTGGCTGTTGGTCAAGCGCCCACCAACAACCACCCACGTCAACAAAACAAACTACCGCACAAAAAGGAGATGACAAAAACTAACAAAGCGACTGGCCAGCTTAGTGAAGACGGCGTGGGTCGCTAGCTACGTACAATAACAAATCAAGCGAAAAGATCGACGCTGACTTAGATAAACAAATGCACGACAAAAATTAAGCAACGATCTAAAGCAGAGTAAACAAAATATATTTTTGGGGTGCACCCGAGGTGTGGTCCAACCAGACTGGTTACGAACCAACTCGCACTACTCCCGTGCTGCCGGGGGTAACTTTAACCCGCCTGTATGACTGGGCTCTGGGTGCGGGATGCTATAAGGATAGGTATGGGGAAAACTAAGGAAGCAACACTGTCGGCACGACAAAAAAACGTACGAAAACAATAAATAGGCAAAATGATACTTAGCGGTTTCAGTCGGGTGTGGGTACCCTGCTTCGGTGCTCCTCCGGTGGTGCCGCCAAGCACGCGAAAACCATAAATTAACACTATGGGCTTCGACTGCCCTTACTTGGCTTCAACTGCCAACAAATATTTGCCTCGACTGGCACTATTAAAAAAAATCTTAAATAAAATCTTATTTTTTTTTTTTACTAATATTATCGCACGATCGCATAAAAAAAGATGCGCACTCTTCTGTAGATTTCGAGAATCTGATCCGGCACGCACTTACGAGCCACGCCGCAAGCCAGAATTCTCAGGCGAGTGTGTATTGGTGCCCAATCATTTGGCGCCGCCCCTCATTACCCAAAGGGACAGAGTTGTATAGCGCACGCCACCATGGCACACCCGTGCTACATTAGCACAATTAAGATCTGGATACTGTAGCAGGTTAAACTCCTACATATCCAGACTCGACCCCAGCATACCCAACGTATGCCCTGCATGTGGAGAGTTCCCGCACGACACCAACCACCTCTTCACATGCCCCCTTAAACCTACCCATCTAACCCCCCTCTCCCTTTGGTCCAACCCTGTCGAAACAGCACGTTTCCTGGACCTTCCGTTAGATGACCTCGGCGACTTAGACTGATCATGCCTGCCCTAAGCGGGGTTAGCGAACCACTACAACAACACCAAGTACACTGGGATAATTTTCCCCTGGCCATATAAAAAGAAAGGCGACACCCCTTTTTACGGAATACTCGCGCAAAGCATTCCGTTTCCCTAATATTCGTTTTTGGAGGAACCGTTTTGATGAACATCTCCTTTTGGAGACTTATACCACTGGGTAGACACACACCGAGTGCAACCGTGCCAACAATTCATGGCTTTGAATTATACAATTATTTGCCGACAGATGCCACTGCCAATGCTTGGAGTGAAAGGAATATTAGGCAAAACAAAGGAAATGAACAAACAACAAAAGAAGGTTTTGTTGCGGCCAGTACGCGACAACTCCACACCTTCCTCAACCAAAAGGAAGGAATCTTCCTTTTGGTCAGGGAACGGAAATCTAATACTGTATCCTATCCATCCCTTCCCTATATGGCCTCAACTCCTTAACGTTCCAAGTCACTTTGTCTTTGCATAAGTCATCTGTCAGTGTGTATGTCCACGGTGACACTCTCTTCCTTACAATAAACGGCCCTACACACTTTGGCGCTAACTTGGCTGCATAAAAATTCGCTGCATCTGACACCACAAAATTTTTCCTCCAGACTAACTCCCCAGGCATGTACTGTACATCTCGCCGTCTGAGACTGTACTGCCTCGCAAGTTTCTCACTCGCCTGCTCTAACCTAGTTCTAATGTTGGCCCTAATCTCTTCGAGCCTCTTTGCTCGCTCCTGACAATTTAATTTCTCCTGGTCTCCTAAACTGTCCATGAAGTCACTAGTGCCTTCTACCGCCTTTTCCCTACCCAAATTCACAAAATATGGCATAGCTCCTAACACTTCGTGCTGCGCTGTCCTAATACAGCATGCTACCTTCGCTAACTGTTGGTCCCATGTCCTCTGGTTCTCTGATATATAAGCCCTAAGTGTCGTTTTAATAATCTGGTTTATCCTCTCGGCCGGGTGAGCCTGTGGGTGATAGTGTGCGGTGTACCGGAGTTGGACGCCATAGTCACCGCAGAGGCCCCGAAGCTCTCGACTCCTAAATTGGGGTCCATTGTCACACACAACTGACCGAGGAACTCCAAACAACAGAAATACATTGTCCTCCAATTGTTTGCATACGCTTATTGCCGTGACAGTACGCAAAGGGAATAGGAAGGGAAATTTGGAAAAGTAGTCTACTACTGTCAAAATATACTGGTAGCCTTGTGACGACTTCACTAAAGGCCCAACCAGATCCACACAAATCATTTCCCAAGGCTCGACTGCCTTGGTCCTCTCTATCATACCCCCAGCTGGCTGTGAATTCTCAGGTTTCACCTGCTGACAAGTTTTACACGCCCTAACATATTTTGCAATGTCCGACTTCATCCTTGGCCAGTAGAACTTTTGTGAAATACGCGCAAAAGTCTCTTTTACGCCCATATGGCCCGCTAATGGATTGTCGTGACATTGTTTTAAAATCTCACCTCTACCATCACGCCCTATTACTCTTTTCCACTCTGGTGAATCGCCGTAAACAGAAGGAAATCACGACCTAATAAACTTGTAGAGGTTGCCATCTTCAACTCTCCACGCTGGATACGACAAAGGCTTTTTCTCTACTAACCGAATCATCCTTACCAACCAAGGATCGGCAGTAGTCACCTCAGCAATAACTGGCACACTTCGGGATAGCATATCTGGAACCACATGTTCCTTGCCTTTCCGATGCACTATATCAAAATCGTACTGCTGGAGCTTCAAAGCCCACCTAGCTAACCTACCACACGGATCCTTCAACTTATTCAACCAAATAAGTGAATAATGATCTGTGATGACCGTAAACTTAGCGCCCTCAACATATGGTCGCAGTTTCTCAATCGCCCACAGAACCGCTAGATACTCCTTTTCGGTCGTCGAGTAATTTCGCACTCCTTTGTTCAAGGACCTACTCACATAAGCTATCACCCTCTCACCATCATCAAACATCTGCGTTAACACCGCACCTACACCGAAATCACTCGCGTCTCTCTGGATTGTGAAAGGCCTATCAAAATCCGGGCAACTCAAAACCGGAGCTGTCACCAAGCGTTCCTTCGCTTCTCTAAAACTCCTTTCACAATCTTCAGTCCAATTGAACTTTCGATTCTTCTTTGTTAAATCGGTGAGAGGCCTAACTAACTCTGCAAAATCTTTAATAAATCTGCGGTACCAGGACACTGTTCCTATAAATGACCTCACTTGCTTAACGTTCTTCGGTACCTCAATCCGAAGCATCGCCTCTACCTTCTCGGGGTCTACGTGTAGACCGTTCTTGTCCACCACGTAGCCCAAATACTTTAACTCAGGCCTACACAAATTACATTTATCCCTATTTAATCTGAGCCCTGCACTAGCTAATCTATCTAAGACAATCTTCAAAATATCTAAATGCTTCTCAAAATTATTCGTAACGATAATAATATCGTCCAAATACACAAAAACATGAGGTTCTAACTCTGGTCCTATGACCGAATCTATAAATCTCTGCCAAGTTGTCGGTGCATTATGCAAACCGTATGGCATCCTCTTAAACTGAAATAGTCCTCTACCTGGTACCATGAATGCGGTGAAGGGCCTCGACTGCTCTTCCACCGGAATTCGCCAATAAGCAGACTTAATGTCCAGACTGGATAGAAACTTGGCATCCCTTAGCTTATCTAAGGTCGCCGACACATATGGAAGTGGGTAGCTATCTTTCTCCGTACATTTATTCAAAACCCTATGGTCTACGCAAAACCTATATGTACCGTTTTTCTTTCTGATCATTACAACTGGAGACGCCCAAGGACTATGTGATTTCTCTATCACCCCTTTGTCGTACATATCTTTAATCTCCTCGTCCATACGCGACTGTATGACGGGAGACACAGGGTAATAACGCTGTTTCACAGGTTCAACTCCTGCCTTTACCCTGATCTTATGCTCGACCAAATGGTTCCGGCATAGCCTGGAACGCCCCAGCTATTAGTTGACCTAATGCCCTAGATTCCCTATCACCTAACTCGGAGTGGTCCACTATTGCCACCAACGGTTCTGGTTCCGGTCGAGAAAACGACCACGTCATTCTCGATATATCCGGGATAATACCCGCCTTGGCCCAAAAATCGATGCCAAGGATTACGCCCTGAGGTAACTCTGGAACCACTAGGCATTCCAGGAGAACCGACTTGCTCTCCACCTCGATTGGCAACAAAACCGAACATAACACCAAGGTATGACCTCCATCAGCGAGAGTCACTCTCAAAAAATTCGAAACTGAACTCACCCTAATTCCACACGAACTCAATTTCTGCCAACCTAGCCTACCCTATCGCTTGACCGTGAATTCCCTATTCTTTCGTCCGACCTACTCTCTCTCACAGGCCCTGTCCTGAAGGGGTTGTGGTTTCGCCCACCATCGGAAGTTGAACTTCGATGGGTACGCGGGGAGCCACTCGGCTTTGCTGCACACGCCGGGCAGTCCCGCTTCATGGCTCCAAGTCTACCGCACCCGAAGCACTTTATCCCCTTCCTACAATCCGCCGAAATATGACCGAACCTCCTACAGTTGAAGCATCGGGTATTCGACCCCGGCCTAAAACTATCAGCAAGGTCCGGCTCCGCTACCGCCGCGACCTCTACACCAGCCGAGACATAAGCCAGGTCAGGTTCCAATAACCCCTTGGCCTTATGACTCGGAGGAGGGACAAACGCATCCACCGATGACCTAACCGCCTCTAGTTGCCTACCTACACGTGTAAAGCAACTAGTTCGGTAACCGACCCTATTGTCCCCAGTCTCAACTGGGTCTGGTAGAATGGTAGGAGATTCGCCCTCATCAATCCTAACATCCTTTTCTCAGATAAAGGCTCCTGATGGGTCTGGGTTCGACTCCCAATCTCTCCTTCCTGTAGTGCCCTACTAATAATACTAAAGAAAAATAGAAAATTGTTAATAATTATATAAACAAAACCAACAGCACAAAACGCCACTCCAAAATTCACTGAGACAAAAATAGCAAAATTTTATCAAAATAAAAATGCTTTTTAAATATCGGGCCTCACGTTGGGCGCCAATTTGTCACCTCCACTTTTCATAATTAACAATATGTATGCTCGTATGTACATACGTACATACATATGTATACCTACAGTGGCTGTTGGTCAAGCGCCCACCAACAACCACCCACGTCAACAAAACAAACTACCGCACAAAAAGGAGATGACAAAAACTAACAAAGCGACTGGCCAGCTTAGTGAAGACGGCGTGGGTCGCTAGCTACGTACAATAACAAATCAAGCGAAAAGATCGACGCTGACTTAGATAAACAAATGCACGACAAAAATTAAGCAACGATCTAAAGCAGAGTAAACAAAATATATTTTTGGGGTGCACCCGAGGTGTGGTCCAACCAGACTGGTTACGAACCAACTCGCACTACTCCCGTGCTGCCGGGGGTAACTTTAACCCGCCTGTATGACTGGGCTCTGGGTGCGGGATGCTATAAGGATAGGTATGGGGAAAACTAAGGAAGCAACACTGTCGGCACGACAAAAAAACGTACGAAAACAATAAATAGGCAAAATGATACTTAGCGGTTTCAGTCGGGTGTGGGTACCCTGCTTCGGTGCTCCTCCGGTGGTGCCGCCAAGCACGCGAAAACCATAAATTAACACTATGGGCTTCGACTGCCCTTACTTGGCTTCAACTGCCAACAAATATTTGCCTCGACTGGCACTATTAAAAAAAATCTTAAATAAAATCTTATTTTTTTTTTTTACTAATATTATCGCACGATCGCATAAAAAAAGATGCGCACTCTTCTGTAGATTTCGAGAATCTGATCCGGCACGCACTTACGAGCCACGCCGCAAGCCAGAATTCTCAGGCGAGTGTGTATTGGTGCCCAATCATTTGGCGCCGCCCCTCATTACCCAAAGGGACAGAGTTGTATAGCGCACGCCACCATGGCACACCCGTGCTACATTAGCACAATTAAGATCTGGATACTGTAGCAGGTTAAACTCCTACATATCCAGACTCGACCCCAGCATACCCAACGTATGCCCTGCATGTGGAGAGTTCCCGCACGACACCAACCACCTCTTCACATGCCCCCTTAAACCTACCCATCTAACCCCCCTCTCCCTTTGGTCCAACCCTGTCGAAACAGCACGTTTCCTGGACCTTCCGTTAGATGACCTCGGCGACTTAGACTGATCATGCCTGCCCTAAGCGGGGTTAGCGAACCACTACAACAACACCAAGTACACTGGGATAATTTTCCCCTGGCCATATAAAAAGAAAGGCGACACCCCTTTTTACGGAATACTCGCGCAAAGCATTCCGTTTCCCTAATATTCGTTTTTGGAGGAACCGTTTTGATGAACATCTCCTTTTGGAGACTTATACCACTGGGTAGACACACACCGAGTGCAACCGTGCCAACAATTCATGGCTTTGAATTATACAATTATTTGCCGACAGATGCCACTGCCAATGCTTGGAGTGAAAGGAATATTAGGCAAAACAAAGGAAATGAACAAACAACAAAAGAAGGTTTTGTTGCGGCCAGTACGCGACAACTCCACACCTTCCTCAACCAAAAGGAAGGAATCTTCCTTTTGGTCAGGGAACGGAAATCTAATACTGTATCCTATCCATCCCTTCCCTATATGGCCTCAACTCCTTAACGTTCCAAGTCACTTTGTCTTTGCATAAGTCATCTGTCAGTGTGTATGTCCACGGTGACACTCTCTTCCTTACAATAAACGGCCCTACACACTTTGGCGCTAACTTGGCTGCATAAAAATTCGCTGCATCTGACACCACAAAATTTTTCCTCCAGACTAACTCCCCAGGCATGTACTGTACATCTCGCCGTCTGAGACTGTACTGCCTCGCAAGTTTCTCACTCGCCTGCTCTAACCTAGTTCTAATGTTGGCCCTAATCTCTTCGAGCCTCTTTGCTCGCTCCTGACAATTTAATTTCTCCTGGTCTCCTAAACTGTCCATGAAGTCACTAGTGCCTTCTACCGCCTTTTCCCTACCCAAATTCACAAAATATGGCATAGCTCCTAACACTTCGTGCTGCGCTGTCCTAATACAGCATGCTACCTTCGCTAACTGTTGGTCCCATGTCCTCTGGTTCTCTGATATATAAGCCCTAAGTGTCGTTTTAATAATCTGGTTTATCCTCTCGGCCGGGTGAGCCTGTGGGTGATAGTGTGCGGTGTACCGGAGTTGGACGCCATAGTCACCGCAGAGGCCCCGAAGCTCTCGACTCCTAAATTGGGGTCCATTGTCACACACAACTGACCGAGGAACTCCAAACAACAGAAATACATTGTCCTCCAATTGTTTGCATACGCTTATTGCCGTGACAGTACGCAAAGGGAATAGGAAGGGAAATTTGGAAAAGTAGTCTACTACTGTCAAAATATACTGGTAGCCTTGTGACGACTTCACTAAAGGCCCAACCAGATCCACACAAATCATTTCCCAAGGCTCGACTGCCTTGGTCCTCTCTATCATACCCCCAGCTGGCTGTGAATTCTCAGGTTTCACCTGCTGACAAGTTTTACACGCCCTAACATATTTTGCAATGTCCGACTTCATCCTTGGCCAGTAGAACTTTTGTGAAATACGCGCAAAAGTCTCTTTTACGCCCATATGGCCCGCTAATGGATTGTCGTGACATTGTTTTAAAATCTCACCTCTACCATCACGCCCTATTACTCTTTTCCACTCTGGTGAATCGTCGTAAACAGAAGGAAATCACGACCTAATAAACTTGTAGAGGTTGCCATCTTCAACTCTCCACGCTGGATACGACAAAGGCTTTTTCTCTACTAACCGAATCATCCTTACCAACCAAGGATCGGCAGTAGTCACCTCAGCAATAACTGGCACACTTCGGGATAGCATATCTGGAACCACATGTTCCTTGCCTTTCCGATGCACTATATCAAAATCGTACTGCTGGAGCTTCAAAGCCCACCTAGCTAACCTACCACACGGATCCTTCAACTTATTCAACCAAATAAGTGAATAATGATCTGTGATGACCGTAAACTTAGCGCCCTCAACATATGGTCGCAGTTTCTCAATCGCCCACAGAACCGCTAGATACTCCTTTTCGGTCGTCGAGTAATTTCGCACTCCTTTGTTCAAGGACCTACTCACATAAGCTATCACCCTCTCACCATCATCAAACATCTGCGTTAACACCGCACCTACACCGAAATCACTCGCGTCTCTCTGGATTGTGAAAGGCCTATCAAAATCCGGGCAACTCAAAACCGGAGCTGTCACCAAGCGTTCCTTCGCTTCTCTAAAACTCCTTTCACAATCTTCAGTCCAATTGAACTTTCGATTCTTCTTTGTTAAATCGGTGAGAGGCCTAACTAACTCTGCAAAATCTTTAATAAATCTGCGGTACCAGGACACTGTTCCTATAAATGACCTCACTTGCTTAACGTTCTTCGGTACCTCAATCCGAAGCATCGCCTCTACCTTCTCGGGGTCTACGTGTAGACCGTTCTTGTCCACCACGTAGCCCAAATACTTTAACTCAGGCCTACACAAATTACATTTATCCCTATTTAATCTGAGCCCTGCACTAGCTAATCTATCTAAGACAATCTTCAAAATATCTAAATGCTTCTCAAAATTATTCGTAACGATAATAATATCGTCCAAATACACAAAAACATGAGGTTCTAACTCTGGTCCTATGACCGAATCTATAAATCTCTGCCAAGTTGTCGGTGCATTATGCAAACCGTATGGCATCCTCTTAAACTGAAATAGTCCTCTACCTGGTACCATGAATGCGGTGAAGGGCCTCGACTGCTCTTCCACCGGAATTCGCCAATAAGCAGACTTAATGTCCAGACTGGATAGAAACTTGGCATCCCTTAGCTTATCTAAGGTCGCCGACACATATGGAAGTGGGTAGCTATCTTTCTCCGTACATTTATTCAAAACCCTATGGTCTACGCAAAACCTATATGTACCGTTTTTCTTTCTGATCATTACAACTGGAGACGCCCAAGGACTATGTGATTTCTCTATCACCCCTTTGTCGTACATATCTTTAATCTCCTCGTCCATACGCGACTGTATGACGGGAGACACAGGGTAATAACGCTGTTTCACAGGTTCAACTCCTGCCTTTACCCTGATCTTATGCTCGACCAAATGGTTCCGGCATAGCCTGGAACGCCCCAGCTATTAGTTGACCTAATGCCCTAGATTCCCTATCACCTAACTCGGAGTGGTCCACTATTGCCACCAACGGTTCTGGTTCCGGTCGAGAAAACGACCACCTCATTCTCGATATATCCGGGATAATACCCGCCTTGGCCCAAAAATCGATGCCAAGGATTACGCCCTGAGGTAACTCTGGAACCACTAGGCATTCCAGGAGAACCGACTTGCTCTCCACCTCGATTGGCAACAAAACCGAACATAACACCAAGGTATGACCTCCATCAGCGAGAGTCACTCTCAAAAAATTCGAAACTGAACTCACCCTAATTCCACACGAACTCAATTTCTGCCAACCTAGCCTACCCTATCGCTTGACCGTGAATTCCCTATTCTTTCGTCCGACCTACTCTCTCTCACAGGCCCTGTCCTGAAGGGGTTGTGGTTTCGCCCACCATCGGAAGTTGAACTTCGATGGGTACGCGGGGAGCCACTCGGCTTTGCTGCACACGCCGGGCAGTCCCGCTTCATGGCTCCAAGTCTACCGCACCCGAAGCACTTTATCCCCTTCCTACAATCCGCCGAAATATGACCGAACCTCCTACAGTTGAAGCATCGGGTATTCGACCCCGGCCTAAAACTATCAGCAAGGTCCGGCTCCGCTACCGCCGCGACCTCTACACCAGCCGAGACATAAGCCAGGTCAGGTTCCAATAACCCCTTGGCCTTATGACTCGGAGGAGGGACAAACGCATCCACCGATGACCTAACCGCCTCTAGTTGCCTACCTACACGTGTAAAGCAACTAGTTCGGTAACCGACCCTATTGTCCCCAGTCTCAACTGGGTCTGGTAGAATGGTAGGAGATTCGCCCTCATCAATCCTAACATCCTTTTCTCAGATAAAGGCTCCTGATGGGTCTGGGTTCGACTCCCAATCTCTCCTTCCTGTAGTGCCCTACTAATAATACTAAAGAAAAATAGAAAATTGTTAATAATTATATAAACAAAACCAACAGCACAAAACGCCACTCCAAAATTCACTGAGACAAAAATAGCCAAATTTTATCAAAATAAAAATGCTTTTTAAATATCGGGCCCCACGTTGGGCGCCAATTTGTCACCTCCACTTTTTATAATTAACAATATGTATGTTCGTATGTACATACGTACATACATATGTATACCTACAGTGGCTGTTGGTCAAGCGCCCACCAACAACCACCCACGTCAACAAAACAAACTACCGCACAAAAAGGAGATGACAAAAACTAACAAAGCGACTGGCCAGCTTAGTGAAGACGGCGTGAGTCGCTAGCTACGTACAATAACAAATCAAGCGAAAAGATCGACGCTGACTTAGATAAACAAATGCACGACAAAAATTAAGCAACGATCTAAAGCAGAGTAAACAAAATATATTTTTAGGGTGCACCCGAGGTGTGGTCCAACCAGACTGGTTACGAACCAACTCGCACTACTCCCGTGCTGCCGGGGGTAACTTTAACCCGCCTGTATGACTGGGCTCTGGGTGCGGGATGCTATAAGGATAGGTATGGGGAAAACTAAGGAAGCAACACTGTCGGCACGACAAAAAAACGTACGAAAACAATAAATAGGCAAAATGATACTTAGCGGTTTCAGTCGGGTGTGGGTACCCAACTTCGGTGCTCCTCCGGTGTGCCGCCAAACTCTGGTTCCGCCACTGAAACGCGAAAACCATAAATTAACACTATGGGCTTCGGCTGCCCTTACTTGGCTTCAACTGCCAACAAATATTTGCCTCGACTGGCACTATTAAAAAAAATCTTAAATAAAATCTTATTTTTTTTTTTTTACTAATATTATCGCACGATCGCATAAAAAAAGATGCGCACTCTTCTGTAGATTTCGAGAATCTGATCCGGCACGCACTTACGAGCCAGGCCGCAAGCCAGAATTCTCAGGCGAGTGTGTATTGGTGCCCAATCATTTGGCGCCGCCCCTCATTACCCAAAGGGACAGAGTTGTATAGCGCACGCCACCATGGCACACCCGTGCTACATTAGCACAATTAAGATCTGGATACTGTAGCAGGTTAAACTCCTACATATCCAGACTCGACCCCAGCATACCCAACGTATGCCCTGCATGTGGAGAGTTCCCGCACGACACCAACCACCTCTTCACATGCCCCCTTAAACCTACCCATCTAACCCCCCTCTCCCTTTGGTCCAACCCTGTCGAAACAGCACGTTTCCTGGACCTTCCGTTAGATGACCTCGGCGACTTAGACTGATCATGCCTGCCCTAAGCGGGGTTAGCGAACCACTACAACAACACCAAGTACACTGGGATAATTTTCCCCTGGCCATATAAAAAGAAAGGCGACACCCCTTTTTACGGAATACTCGCGCAAAGCATTCCGTTTCCCTAATATTCGTTTTTGGAGGAACCGTTTTGATGAACATCTCCTTTTGGAGACTTATACCACTGGGTAGACACACACCGAGTGCAACCGTGCCAACAATTCATGGCTTTGAATTATACAATTATTTGCCGACAGATGCCACTGCCAATGCTTGGAGTGAAAGGAATATTAGGCAAAACAAAGGAAATGAACAAACAACAAAAGAAGGTTTTGTTGCGGCCAGTACGCGACAACTCCACACCTTCCTCAACCAAAAGGAAGGAATCTTCCTTTTGGTCAGGGAACGGAAATCTAATACTGTATCCTATTCATCCCTTCCCTATATGGCCTCAACTCCTTAACGTTCCAAGTCACTTTGTCTTTGCATAAGTCATCTGTCAGTGTGTATGTCCACGGTGACACTCTCTTCCTTACAATAAACGGCCCTACACACTTTGACGCTAACTTCGCTGCATAAAAATTCGCTGCATCTGACACCACAAAATTTTTCCTCCAGACTAACTCCCCAGGCATGTACTGTACATCTCGCCGTCTGAGACTGTACTGCCTCGCAAGCTTCTCACTCGCCTGCTCTAACCTACTTCTAATGTTGGCCCTAATCTCTTCGAGCCTCTTTGCTCGCTCCTGACAATTTAATTTCTCCTGGTCTCCTAAACTGTCCATGAAGTCACTACTGCCTTCTACCGCCATTTCCCTACCGAAATTCACAAAATATGGCATAGCTCCTAACACTTCGTGCTGCGCTGTACTAATACAGCATGCTACCTTCGCTAACTGTTGGTCCCATGTCCTCTGGTTCTCTGATATATAAGCCCTAAGTGTCGTTTTAATAATCTGGTTTATCCTCTCGGCCGGGTTAGCCTGTGGGTTGTTGTTGTTGTTGTTGTAGCCGCAAAAATATTCCCCAAAGTAATTTTTGGGGAATGTTGCGGGAATGACAGTCCTTGGCCGGATAAAAAATCCGGGTCGTTCCGGTATAAAGACCCGACTGTCGCGGGAACTATTGGATTTTAGTCGCCTCTTACGACTGGCATGCCTTACCGCGGGTAAATTCTTGAACCCCTAACCCGCAGGGGTTGTTAGCCTGTGGGTGATAGTGTGCGGTGTACCGGAGTTGGACGCCATAGTCACCGCAGAGGCCCCGAAGCTCTCGACTCCTAAATTGGGGTCCATTGTCACACACAACCGACCGAGGAACTCCAAACAACAGAAATACATTGTCCTCCAATTGTTTGCATACGCTTTTTGCCGTGACAGTACGCAAAGGGAATAGGAAGGGAAATTTGGAAAAGTAGTCTACTACTGTCAAAATATACTGGTAGCCTTGTGACGACTTCACTAAAGGCCCAACCAGATCCACACAAATCATTTCCCAAGGTTCGACTGCCTTGGTCCTCTCTATCATACCCCCAGCTGGCTGTGAATTCTCAGGTTTCACCTGCTGACAAGTTTTACACGCCCTAACATATTTTGCAATGTCCGACTTCATCCTTGGCCAGTAGAACTTTTGTGAAATACGCGCAAAAGTCTCTTTTACGCCCATATGGCCCGCTAATGGATTGTCGTGACATTGTTTTAAAATCTCACCTCTACCATCACGCCCTATTACTCTTTTCCACTCTGGTGAATCGCCGTAAACAGAAGGAAATCACGACCTAACAAACTTGTAGAGGTTGCCACCTTCAACTCTCCACGCTGGATACGACAAAGGCTTTTTCTCTACTAACCGAATCATCCTTACCAACCAAGGATCGGCAGTAGTCACCTCAGCAATAACTGGCACACTTCGGGATAGCATATCTGGAACCACATGTTCCTTGCCTTTCCGATGCACTATATCAAAATCGTACTGCTGGAGCTTCAAAGCCCACCTAGCTAACCTACCACACGGATCCTTCAACTTATTCAACCAAATAAGTGAATAATGATCTGTGATGACCGTAAACTTAGCGCCCTCAACATATGGTCGCAGTTTCTCAATCGCCCACAGAACCGCTAGATACTCCTTTTCGGTCGTCGAGTAATTTCGCACTCCTTTGTTCAAGGACCTACTCACATAAGCTATCACCCTCTCACCATCATCAAACATCTGCGTTAACACCGCACCTACACCGAAATCACTCGCGTCTCTCTGGATTGTGAAAGGCCTATCAAAATCCGGGCAACTCAAAACCGGAGCTGTCACCAAGCGTTCCTTCGCTTCTCTAAAACTCCTTTCACAATCTTCATTCCAATTGAACTTTCGATTCTTCTTTGTTAAATCGGTGAGAGGCCTAACTAACTCTGCAAAATCTTTAATAAATCTGCGGTACCAGGACACTGTTCCTATAAATGACCTCACTTGCTTAACGTTCTTCGGTACCTCAATCCGAAGCATCGCCTCTACCTTCTCGGGGTCTACGTGTAGACCGTTCTTGTCCACCACGTAGCCCAAATACTTTAACTCAGGCCTACACAAATTACATTTATCCCTATTTAATCTGAGCCCTGCACTAGCTAATCTATCTAAGACAATCTTCAAAATATCTAAATGCTTCTCAAAATTATTCGTAACGATAATAATATCGTCCAAATACACAAAAACATGAGGTTCTAACTCTGGTCCTATGACCGAACCTATAAATCTCTGCCAAGTTGTCGGTGCATTATGCAAACCGTATGGCATCCTCTTAAACTGAAATAGTCCTCTACCTGGTACCATGAATGCGGTGAAGGGCCTCGACTGCTCTTCCACCGGAATTCGCCAATAAGCAGACTTAATGTCCAGACTGGATAGAAACTTGGCATCCCTTAGCTTATCTAAGGTCGCCGACACATATGGAAGTGGGTAGCTATCTTTCTCCGTACATTTATTCAAAACCCTATGGTCTACGCAAAACCTATAATACCGTCTTTCTTTCTGATCATTACAACTGGAGACGCCCAAGGACTATGTGATTTCTCTATCACCCCTTTGTCGCACATATCTTTAATCTCCTCGTCCATACGCGACTGTATGACGGGAGACACAGGGTAATAACGCTGTTTCACAGGTTCAACTCCTGCCTTTACCCTGATCTTATGCTCGACCAAATGGTTCCGGCATAGCCTGGAACGCCCCAGCTATTAGTTGACCTAATGCCCTAGATTCCCTATCACCTAACTCGGAGTGGTCCACTATTGCCACCAACGGTTCTGGTTCCGGTCGAGAAAACGACCACCTCATTCTCGATATATCCGGGATAATACCCGCCTTGGCCCAAAAATCGATGCCAAGGATTACGCCCTGAGGTAACTCTGGAACCACTAGGCATTCCAGGAGAACCGACTTGCTCTCCACCTCGATTGGCAACAAAACCGAACATAACACCAAGGTATGACCTCCATCAGCGAGAGTCACTCTCAAAAAATTCGAAACTGAACTCACCCTAATTCCACACGAACTCAATTTCTGCCAACCTAGCCTACCCTATCGCTTGACCGTGAATTCCCTATTCTTTCGTCCGACCTACTCTCTCTCACAGGCCCTGTCCTGAAGGGGTTGTGGTTTCGCCCACCATCGGAAGTTGAACTTCGATGGGTACGCGGGGAGCCACTCGGCTTTGCTGCACACGCCGGGCAGTCCCGCTTCATGGCTCCAAGTCTACCGCACCCGAAGCACTTTATCCCCTTCCTACAATCCGCCGAAATATGACCGAACCTCCTACAGTTGAAGCATCGGGTATTCGACCCCGGCCTAAAACTATCAGCAAGGTCCGGCTCCGCTACCGCCGCGACCTCTACACCAGCCGAGACATAAGCCAGGTCAGGTTCCAATAACCCCTTGGCCTTATGACTCGGAGGAGGGACAAACGCATCCACCGATGACCTAACCGCCTCTAGTTGCCTACCTACACGTGTAAAGCAACTAGTTCGGTAACCGACCCTATTGTCCCCAGTCTCAACTGGGTCTGGTAGAATGGTAGGAGATTCGCCCTCATCAATCCTAACATCCTTTTCTCAGATAAAGGCTCCTGATGGGTCTGGGTTCGACTCCCAATCTCTCCTTCCTGTAGTGCCCTACTAATAATACTAAAGAAAAATAGAAAATTGTTAATAATTATATAAACAAAACCAACAGCACAAAACGCCACTCCAAAATTCACTGAGACAAAAATAGCCAAATTTTATCAAAATAAAAATGCTTTTTAAATATCGGGCCCCACGTTGGGCGCCAATTTGTCACCTCCACTTTTTATAATTAACAATATGTATGTTCGTATGTACATACGTACATACATATGTATACCTACAGTGGCTGTTGGTCAAGCGCCCACCAACAACCACCCACGTCAACAAAACAAACTACCGCACAAAAAGGAGATGACAAAAACTAACAAAGCGACTGGCCAGCTTAGTGAAGACGGCGTGAGTCGCTAGCTACGTACAATAACAAATCAAGCGAAAAGATCGACGCTGACTTAGATAAACAAATGCACGACAAAAATTAAGCAACGATCTAAAGCAGAGTAAACAAAATATATTTTTAGGGTGCACCCGAGGTGTGGTCCAACCAGACTGGTTACGAACCAACTCGCACTACTCCCGTGCTGCCGGGGGTAACTTTAACCCGCCTGTATGACTGGGCTCTGGGTGCGGGATGCTATAAGGATAGGTATGGGGAAAACTAAGGAAGCAACACTGTCGGCACGACAAAAAAACGTACGAAAACAATAAATAGGCAAAATGATACTTAGCGGTTTCAGTCGGGTGTGGGTACCCAACTTCGGTGCTCCTCCGGTGTGCCGCCAAACTCTGGTTCCGCCACTGAAACGCGAAAACCATAAATTAACACTATGGGCTTCGGCTGCCCTTACTTGGCTTCAACTGCCAACAAATATTTGCCTCGACTGGCACTATTAAAAAAAATCTTAAATAAAATCTTATTTTTTTTTTTTTACTAATATTATCGCACGATCGCATAAAAAAAGATGCGCACTCTTCTGTAGATTTCGAGAATCTGATCCGGCACGCACTTACGAGCCAGGCCGCAAGCCAGAATTCTCAGGCGAGTGTGTATTGGTGCCCAATCATTTGGCGCCGCCCCTCATTACCCAAAGGGACAGAGTTGTATAGCGCACGCCACCATGGCACACCCGTGCTACATTAGCACAATTAAGATCTGGATACTGTAGCAGGTTAAACTCCTACATATCCAGACTCGACCCCAGCATACCCAACGTATGCCCTGCATGTGGAGAGTTCCCGCACGACACCAACCACCTCTTCACATGCCCCCTTAAACCTACCCATCTAACCCCCCTCTCCCTTTGGTCCAACCCTGTCGAAACAGCACGTTTCCTGGACCTTCCGTTAGATGACCTCGGCGACTTAGACTGATCATGCCTGCCCTAAGCGGGGTTAGCGAACCACTACAACAACACCAAGTACACTGGGATAATTTTCCCCTGGCCATATAAAAAGAAAGGCGACACCCCTTTTTACGGAATACTCGCGCAAAGCATTCCGTTTCCCTAATATTCGTTTTTGGAGGAACCGTTTTGATGAACATCTCCTTTTGGAGACTTATACCACTGGGTAGACACACACCGAGTGCAACCGTGCCAACAATTCATGGCTTTGAATTATACAATTATTTGCCGACAGATGCCACTGCCAATGCTTGGAGTGAAAGGAATATTAGGCAAAACAAAGGAAATGAACAAACAACAAAAGAAGGTTTTGTTGCGGCCAGTACGCGACAACTCCACACCTTCCTCAACCAAAAGGAAGGAATCTTCCTTTTGGTCAGGGAACGGAAATCTAATACTGTATCCTATTCATCCCTTCCCTATATGGCCTCAACTCCTTAACGTTCCAAGTCACTTTGTCTTTGCATAAGTCATCTGTCAGTGTGTATGTCCACGGTGACACTCTCTTCCTTACAATAAACGGCCCTACACACTTTGACGCTAACTTCGCTGCATAAAAATTCGCTGCATCTGACACCACAAAATTTTTCCTCCAGACTAACTCCCCAGGCATGTACTGTACATCTCGCCGTCTGAGACTGTACTGCCTCGCAAGCTTCTCACTCGCCTGCTCTAACCTACTTCTAATGTTGGCCCTAATCTCTTCGAGCCTCTTTGCTCGCTCCTGACAATTTAATTTCTCCTGGTCTCCTAAACTGTCCATGAAGTCACTACTGCCTTCTACCGCCATTTCCCTACCGAAATTCACAAAATATGGCATAGCTCCTAACACTTCGTGCTGCGCTGTACTAATACAGCATGCTACCTTCGCTAACTGTTGGTCCCATGTCCTCTGGTTCTCTGATATATAAGCCCTAAGTGTCGTTTTAATAATCTGGTTTATCCTCTCGGCCGGGTTAGCCTGTGGGTTGTTGTTGTTGTTGTTGTAGCCGCAAAAATATTCCCCAAAGTAATTTTTGGGGAATGTTGCGGGAATGACAGTCCTTGGCCGGATAAAAAATCCGGGTCGTTCCGGTATAAAGACCCGACTGTCGCGGGAACTATTGGATTTTAGTCGCCTCTTACGACTGGCATGCCTTACCGCGGGTAAATTCTTGAACCCCTAACCCGCAGGGGTTGTTAGCCTGTGGGTGATAGTGTGCGGTGTACCGGAGTTGGACGCCATAGTCACCGCAGAGGCCCCGAAGCTCTCGACTCCTAAATTGGGGTCCATTGTCACACACAACCGACCGAGGAACTCCAAACAACAGAAATACATTGTCCTCCAATTGTTTGCATACGCTTTTTGCCGTGACAGTACGCAAAGGGAATAGGAAGGGAAATTTGGAAAAGTAGTCTACTACTGTCAAAATATACTGGTAGCCTTGTGACGACTTCACTAAAGGCCCAACCAGATCCACACAAATCATTTCCCAAGGTTCGACTGCCTTGGTCCTCTCTATCATACCCCCAGCTGGCTGTGAATTCTCAGGTTTCACCTGCTGACAAGTTTTACACGCCCTAACATATTTTGCAATGTCCGACTTCATCCTTGGCCAGTAGAACTTTTGTGAAATACGCGCAAAAGTCTCTTTTACGCCCATATGGCCCGCTAATGGATTGTCGTGACATTGTTTTAAAATCTCACCTCTACCATCACGCCCTATTACTCTTTTCCACTCTGGTGAATCGCCGTAAACAGAAGGAAATCACGACCTAACAAACTTGTAGAGGTTGCCACCTTCAACTCTCCACGCTGGATACGACAAAGGCTTTTTCTCTACTAACCGAATCATCCTTACCAACCAAGGATCGGCAGTAGTCACCTCAGCAATAACTGGCACACTTCGGGATAGCATATCTGGAACCACATGTTCCTTGCCTTTCCGATGCACTATATCAAAATCGTACTGCTGGAGCTTCAAAGCCCACCTAGCTAACCTACCACACGGATCCTTCAACTTATTCAACCAAATAAGTGAATAATGATCTGTGATGACCGTAAACTTAGCGCCCTCAACATATGGTCGCAGTTTCTCAATCGCCCACAGAACCGCTAGATACTCCTTTTCGGTCGTCGAGTAATTTCGCACTCCTTTGTTCAAGGACCTACTCACATAAGCTATCACCCTCTCACCATCATCAAACATCTGCGTTAACACCGCACCTACACCGAAATCACTCGCGTCTCTCTGGATTGTGAAAGGCCTATCAAAATCCGGGCAACTCAAAACCGGAGCTGTCACCAAGCGTTCCTTCGCTTCTCTAAAACTCCTTTCACAATCTTCATTCCAATTGAACTTTCGATTCTTCTTTGTTAAATCGGTGAGAGGCCTAACTAACTCTGCAAAATCTTTAATAAATCTGCGGTACCAGGACACTGTTCCTATAAATGACCTCACTTGCTTAACGTTCTTCGGTACCTCAATCCGAAGCATCGCCTCTACCTTCTCGGGGTCTACGTGTAGACCGTTCTTGTCCACCACGTAGCCCAAATACTTTAACTCAGGCCTACACAAATTACATTTATCCCTATTTAATCTGAGCCCTGCACTAGCTAATCTATCTAAGACAATCTTCAAAATATCTAAATGCTTCTCAAAATTATTCGTAACGATAATAATATCGTCCAAATACACAAAAACATGAGGTTCTAACTCTGGTCCTATGACCGAACCTATAAATCTCTGCCAAGTTGTCGGTGCATTATGCAAACCGTATGGCATCCTCTTAAACTGAAATAGTCCTCTACCTGGTACCATGAATGCGGTGAAGGGCCTCGACTGCTCTTCCACCGGAATTCGCCAATAAGCAGACTTAATGTCCAGACTGGATAGAAACTTGGCATCCCTTAGCTTATCTAAGGTCGCCGACACATATGGAAGTGGGTAGCTATCTTTCTCCGTACATTTATTCAAAACCCTATGGTCTACGCAAAACCTATAATACCGTCTTTCTTTCTGATCATTACAACTGGAGACGCCCAAGGACTATGTGATTTCTCTATCACCCCTTTGTCGCACATATCTTTAATCTCCTCGTCCATACGCGACTGTATGACGGGAGACACAGGGTAATAACGCTGTTTCACAGGTTCAACTCCTGCCTTTACCCTGATCTTATGCTCGACCAAATGGTTCCGGCATAGCCTGGAACGCCCCAGCTATTAGTTGACCTAATGCCCTAGATTCCCTATCACCTAACTCGGAGTGGTCCACTATTGCCACCAACGGTTCTGGTTCCGGTCGAGAAAACGACCACCTCATTCTCGATATATCCGGGATAATACCCGCCTTGGCCCAAAAATCGATGCCAAGGATTACGCCCTGAGGTAACTCTGGAACCACTAGGCATTCCAGGAGAACCGACTTGCTCTCCACCTCGATTGGCAACAAAACCGAACATAACACCAAGGTATGACCTCCATCAGCGAGAGTCACTCTCAAAAAATTCGAAACTGAACTTACCCTAATTCCACACGAACTCAATTTCTGCCAACCTAGCCTACCCTATCGCTTGACCGTGAATTCCCTATTCTTTCGTCCGACCTACTCTCTCTCACAGGCCCTCTCCTGAAGGGGTTGTGGTTTCGCCCACCATCGGAAGTTGAACTTCGATGGGTACGCGGGGAGCCACTCGGCTTTGCTGCACACGCCGGGCAGTCCCGCTTCATGGCTCCAAGTCTACCGCACCCGAAGCACTTTATCCCCTTCCTACAATCCGCCGAAATATGACCGAACCTCCTACAGTTGAAGCATCGGGTATTCGACCCCGGCCTAAAACTATCAGCAAGGTCCGGCTCCGCTACCGCCGCGACCTCTACACCATCCGAGACATAAGCCAGGTCAGGTTCCAATAACCCCTTGGCCTTATGACTCGGAGGAGGGACAAACGCATCCACCGATGACCTAACCGCCTCTAGTTGCTTACCTACACGTGTAAAGCAACTAGTTCGGTAACCGACCCTATTGTCCCCAGTCTCAACTGGGTCTGGTAGAATGGTAGGAGATTCGCCCTCATCAATCCTAACATCCTTTTCTCAGATAAAGGCTCCTGATGGGTCTGGGTTCGACTCCCAATCTCTCCTTCCTGTAGTGCCCTACTAATAATACTAAAGAAAAATAGAAAATTGTTAATAATTATATAAACAAAACCAACAGCACAAAACGCCACTCCAAAATTCACTGAGACAAAAATAGCCAAATTTTATCAAAATAAAAATGCTTTTTAAATATCGGGCCCCACGTTGGGCGCCAATTTGTCACCTCCACTTTTTATAATTAACAATATGTATGTTCGTATGTACATACGTACATACATATGTATACCTACAGTGGCTGTTGGTCAAGCGCCCACCAACAACCACCCACGTCAACAAAACAAACTACCGCACAAAAAGGAGATGACAAAAACTAACAAAGCGACTGGCCAGCTTAGTGAAGACGGCGTGAGTCGCTAGCTACGTACAATAACAAATCAAGCGAAAAGATCGACGCTGACTTAGATAAACAAATGCACGACAAAAATTAAGCAACGATCTAAAGCAGAGTAAACAAAATATATTTTTAGGGTGCACCCGAGGTGTGGTCCAACCAGACTGGTTACGAACCAACTCGCACTACTCCCGTGCTGCCGGGGGTAACTTTAACCCGCCTGTATGACTGGGCTCTGGGTGCGGGATGCTATAAGGATAGGTATGGGGAAAACTAAGGAAGCAACACTGTCGGCACGACAAAAAAACGTACGAAAACAATAAATAGGCAAAATGATACTTAGCGGTTTCAGTCGGGTGTGGGTACCCAACTTCGGTGCTCCTCCGGTGCGCCGCCAAACTCTGGTTCCGCCACTGAAACGCGAAAACCATAAATTAACACTATGGGCTTCGGCTGCCCTTACTTGGCTTCAACTGCCAACAAATATTTGCCTCGACTGGCACTATTAAAAAAAATCTTAAATAAAATCTTATTTTTTTTTTTTTTACTAATATTATCGCACGATCGCATAAAAAAAGATGCGCACTCTTCTGTAGATTTCGAGAATCTAATCCGGCACGCACTTACGAGCCAGGCCGCAAGCCAGAATTCTCAGGCGAGTGTGTATTGGTGCCCAATCATTTGGCGCCGCCCCTCATTACCCAAAGGGACAGAGTTGTATAGCCACCTCTTCACATGCCCCCTTAAACCTACCCATCTAACCCCCCTCTCCCTTTGGTCCAACCCTGTCGAAACAGCACGTTTCCTGGACCTTCCGTTAGATGACCTCGGCGACTTAGACTGATCATGCCTGCCCTAAGCGGGGTTAGCGAACCACTTCAACAACACCAAGTACACTGGGATAATTTTCCCCTGGCCATATAAAAAGAAAGGCGACACCCCTTTTTACGGAATACTCGCGCAAAGCATTCCGTTTCCCTAATATTCGTTTTTGGAGGAACCGTTTTGATGAACATCTCCTTTTGGAGACTTATACCACTGGGTAGACACACACCGAGTGCAACCGTGCCAACAATTCATGGCTTTGAATTATACAATTATTTGCCGACAGATGCCACTGCCAATGCTTGGAGTGAAAGGAATATTAGGCAAAACAAAGGAAATGAACAAACAACAAAAGAAGGTTTTTGTTGCGGCCAGTACGCGACAACTCCACACCTTCCTCATCCAAAAGGAAGGAATCTTTCTTTTGGTCAGGGAACGGAAATCTAATACTGTATCCTATCCATCCCTTCCCTATATGGCCTCAACTCCTTAACGTTCCAAATCCCTTTGTCTTTGCATAAGTCATCTGTCAGTGTGTATGTCCACGGTGACACTCTCTTCCTTACAATAAACGGCCCTACACACTTTGACGCTAACTTCGCTGCATAAAAATTCGCTGCATAAAAATTCGCTGCATCTGACACCACAAAATTTTTCCTCCAGACTAACTCCCCAGGCATGTACTGTACATCTCGCCGTCTGAGACTGTACTGCCTCGCAAGCTTCTCACTCGCCTGCTCTAACCTACTTCTAATGTTGGCCCTAATCTCTTCGAGCCTCTTTGCTCGCTCCTGACAATTTAATTTCTCCTGGTCTCCTAAACTGTCCATGAAGTCACTACCGCCTTCTACCGCCATTTCCCTACCGAAATTCACAAAATATGGCATAGCTCCTAACACTTCGTGCTGCGCTGTACTAATACAGCATGCTACCTTCGCTAACTGTTGGTCCCATGTCCTCTGGTTCTCTGATATATAAGCCCTAAGTGTCGTTTTAATAATCTGGTTTATCCTCTCGGCCGGGTTAGCCTGTGGGTGATAGTGTGCGGTGTACCGGAGTTGGACGCCATAGTCACCGCAGAGGCCCCGAAGCTCTCGACTCCATTGTCACACACAACCGACCGAGGAACTCCAAACAACAGAAATACATTGTCCTCCAATTGTTTGCATACGCTTTTTGCCGTGACAGTACGCAAAGGGAATAGGAAGGGAAATTTGGAAAAGTAGTCTACTACTGTCAAAATATACTGGTAGCCTTGTGACGACTTCACTAAAGGCCCAACCAGATCCACACAAATCATTTCCCAAGGTTCGACTGCCTTGGTCCTCTCTATCATACCCCCAGCTGGCTGTGAATTCTCAGGTTTCACCTGCTGACAAGTTTTACACGCCCTAACATATTTTGCAATGTCCGACTTCATCCTTGGCCAGTAGAACTTTTGTGAAATACGCGCAAAAGTCTCTTTTACGCCCATATGGCCCGCTAATGGATTGTCGTGACATTGTTTTAAAATCTCACCTCTACCATCACGCCCTATTACTCTTTTCCACTCCGGTGAATCGCCGTAAACAGAAGGAAATCACGACCTAATAAACTTGTAGAGGTTGCCACCTTCAACTCTCCACGCTGGATACGACAAAGGCTTTTTCTCTACTAACCGAATCATCCTTACCAACCAAGGATCGGCAGTAGTCACCTCAGCAATAACTGGCACACTTCGGGATAGCATATCTGGAACCACATGTTCCTTACCTTTCCGATGCACTATATCAAAATCGTACTGCTGGAGCTTCAAAGCCCACCTAGCTAACCTACCACACGGATCCTTCAACTTATTCAACCAAATAAGTGAATAATGATCTGTGATGACCGTAAACTTAGCGCCCTCAACATATGGTCGCAGTTTCTCAATCGCCCACAGAACCGCTAGATACTCCTTTTCGGTCGTCGAGTAATTTCGCACTCCTTTGTTCAAGGACCTACTCACATAAGCTATCACCCTCTCACCATAATCAAACATCTGCGTTAACACCGCACCTACACCGAAATCACTCGCGTCTCTCTGGATTGTGAAAGGCCTATCAAAATCCGGGCAACTCAAAACCGGAGCTGTCACCAAGCGTTCCTTCGCTTCTCTAAAACTCCTTTCACAATCTTCATTCCAATTGAACTTTCGATTCTTCTTTGTTAAATCGGTGAGAGGCCTAACTAACTCTGCAAAATCTTTAATAAATCTGCGGTACCAGGACACTGTTCCTATAAATGACCTCACTTGCTTAACGTTCTTCGGTACCTCAATCCGAAGCATCGCCTCTACCTTCTCGGGGTCTACGTGTAGACCGTTCTTGTCCACCACGTAGCCCAAATACTTTAACTCAGGCCTACACAAATTACATTTATCCCTATTTAATCTGAGCCCTGCACTAGCTAATCTATCTAAGACAATCTTCAAAATATCTAAATGCTTCTCAAAATTATTCGTAACGATAATAATATCGTCCAAATACACAAAAACATGAGGTTCTAACTCTGGTCCTATGACCGAATCTATAAATCTCTGCCAAGTTGCCGGTGCATTATGCAAACCGTATGGCATCCTCTTAAACTGAAATAGTCCTCTACCTGGTACCATGAATGCGGTGAAGGGCCTCGACTGCTCTTCCACCGGAATTCGCCAATAAGCAGACTTAATGTCCAGACTGGATAGAAACTTGGCATCCCTTAGCTTATCTAAGGTCGCCGACACATATGGAAGTGGGTAGCTATCTTTCTCCGTACATTTATTCAAAACCCTATGGTCTACGCAAAACCTATATGTACCGTCTTTCTTTCTGATCATTACAACTGGAGACGCCCAAGGACTATGTGATTTCTCTATCACCCCTTTGTCGTACATATCTTTAATCTCCTCGTCCATACGCGACTGTATGACGGGAGACACAGGGTAATAACGCTGTTTCACAGGTTCAACTCCTGCCTCTACCCTGATCTTATGCTCGACCAAATGGTTCCGGCATAGCCTGGAGCGCCCCAGCTATTAGTTGACCTAATGCCCTAGATTCCCTATCACCTAACTCGGAGTGGTCCACTATTGCCACCAACGGTTCTGGTTCCGGCCGAGAAAACGACCACCTCATTCTCGATATATCCGGGATAATACCCGCCTTGGCCCAAAAATCGATGCCAAGGATTACGCCCTGAGGTAACTCTGGAACCACTAGGCATTCCAGGAGAACCGACTTGCTCTCCACCTCGATTGGCAACAAAACCGAACATAACACCAAGGTATAACATCCATCAGCGAGAGTCACTCTCAAAAAATTCGAAACTGAACTCACCCTAATTCCACACGAACTCAATTTCTGCCAACCTAGCCTACCCTATCGCTTGACCGTGAATTCCCTATTCTTTCGTCCGACCTACTCTCTCTCACAGGCCCTGTCCTGAAGGGGTTGTGGTTTCGCCCACCATCGGAAGTTGAACTTCGATGGATACGCGGGGAGCCACTCGGCTTCGCTGCACACGCCGGGCAGTCCCGCTTCATGGCTCCAAGTCTACCGCACCCGAAGCACTTTATCCCCTTCCTACAATCCGCCGAAATATGACCGAACCTCCTACAGTTGAAGCAACGGGTATTCGACCCCGGCCTAAAACTATCAGCAAGGTCCGGCTCCGCTACCGCCGCGACCTTTACACCAGCCGAGACATAAGCCAGGTCAGGTTCCAATAACCCCTTGGCCTTATGACTCGGAGGAGGGGCAAACGCATCCACCGATGACCTAACCGCCTCTAGTTGCCTACCTACACGTGTAAAGCAACTAGTTCGGTAACCGACCCTATTGTCCCCAGTCTCAACTGGGTCTGGTAGAATGGTAGGAGATTCGCCCTCATCAATCCTAACATCCTTTTCTCAGATAAAGGCTCCTGATGGGTCTGGGTTCGACTCCCAATCTCTCCTTCCTGTAGTGCCCTACTAATAATACTAAAGAAAAATAGAAAATTGTTAATAATTATATAAACAAAACCAACAGCACAAAACGCCACTCCAAAATTCACTGAGACAAAAATAGCAAAATTTTATCAAAATAAAAATGCTTTTTAAATATCGGGCCCCACGTTGGGCGCCAATTTGTCACCTCCACTTTTTATAATTAACAATATGTATGTTCGTATGTACATACGTACATACATATGTATACCTACAGTGGCTGTTGGTCAAGCGCCCTCCAACAACCACCCACGTCAACAAAACAAACTACCGCACAAAAAGGAGATGACAAAAACTAACAAAGCGACTGGCCAGCTTAGTGAAGACGGCGTGAGTCGCTAGCTACGTACAATAACAAATCAAGCGAAAAGATCGACGCTGACTTAGATAAACAAATGCACGACAAAAATTAAGCAACGATCTAAAGCAGAGTAAACAAAATATATTTTTAGGGTGCACCCGAGGTGTGGTCCAACCAGACTGGTTACGAACCAACTCGCACTACTCCCGTGCTGCCGGGGGTAACTTTAACCCGCCTGTATGACTGGGCTCTGGATGCGGGATGCTATAAGGATAGGTATGGGGAAAACTAAGGAAGCAACACTGTCGGCACGACAAAAAAACGTACGAAAACAATAAATAGGCAAAATGATACTTAGCGGTTTCAGTCGGGTGTGGGTACCCAACTTCGGTGCTCCTCCGGTGTGCCGCCAAACTCTGGTTCCGCCACTGAAACGCGAAAACCATAAATTAACACTATGGGCTTCGGCTGCCCTTACTTGGCTTCAACTGCCAACAAATATTTGCCTCGACTGGCACTATTAAAAAAAATCTTAAATAAAATCTTATTTTTTTTTTTTACTAATATTATCGCACGATCGCATAAAAAAAGATGCGCACTCTTCTGTAGATTTCGAGAATCTGATCCGGCACGCACTTACGAGCCAGGCCGCAAGCCAGAATTCTCAGGCGAGTGTGTATTGGTGCCCAATCATTTGGCGCCGCCCCTCATTACCCAAAGGGACAGAGTTGTATAGCCACCTCTTCACATGCCCCCTTAAACCTACCCATCTAACCCCCCTCTCCCTTTGGTCCAACCCTGTCGAAACAGCACGTTTCCTGGACCTTCCGTTAGATGACCTCGGCGACTTAGACTGATCATGCCTGCCCTAAGCGGGGTTAGCGAACCACTTCAACAACACCAAGTACACTGGGATAATTTTCCCCTGGCCATATAAAAAGAAAGGCGACACCCCTTTTTACGGAATACTCGCGCAAAGCATTCCGTTTCCCTAATATTCGTTTTTGGAGGAACCGTTTTGATGAACATCTCCTTTTGGAGACTTATACCACTGGGTAGACACACACCGAGTGCAACCGTGCCAACAATTCATGGCTTTGAATTATACAATTATTTGCCGACAGATGCCACTGCCAATGCTTGGAGTGAAAGGAATATTAGGCAAAACAAAGGAAATGAACAAACAACAAAAGAAGGTTTTGTTGCGGCCAGTACGCGACAACTCCACACCTTCCTCATCCAAAAGGAAGGAATCTTTCTTTTGGTCAGGGAACGGAAATCTAATACTGTATCCTATCCATCCCTTCCCTATATGGCCTCAACTCCTTAACGTTCCAAATCCCTTTGTCTTTGCATAAGTCATCTGTCAGTGTGTATGTCCACGGTGACACTCTCTTCCTTACAATAAACGGCCCTACACACTTTGACGCTAACTTCGCTGCATAAAAATTCGCTGCATCTGACACCACAAAATTTTTCCTCCAGACTAACTCCCCAGGCATGTACTGTACATCTCGCCGTCTGAGACTGTACTGCCTCGCAAGCTTCTCACTCGCCTGCTCTAACCTACTTCTAATGTTGGCCCTAATCTCTTCGAGCCTCTTTGCTCGCTCCTGACAATTTAATTTCTCCTGGTCTCCTAAACTGTCCATGAAGTCACTACCGCCTTCTACCGCCATTTCCCTACCGAAATTCACAAAATATGGCATAGCTCCTAACACTTCGTGCTGCGCTGTACTAATACAGCATGCTACCTTCGCTAACTGTTGGTCCCATGTCCTCTGGTTCTCTGATATATAAGCCCTAAGTGTCGTTTTAATAATCTGGTTTATCCTCTCGGCCGGGTTAGCCTGTGGGTGATAGTGTGCGGTGTACCGGAGTTGGACGCCATAGTCACCGCAGAGGCCCCGAAGCTCTCGACTCCATTGTCACACACAACCGACCGAGGAACTCCAAACAACAGAAATACATTGTCCTCCAATTGTTTGCATACGCTTTTTGCCGTGACAGTACGCAAAGGGAATAGGAAGGGAAATTTGGAAAAGTAGTCTACTACTGTCAAAATATACTGGTAGCCTTGTGACGACTTCACTAAAGGCCCAACCAGATCCACACAAATCATTTCCCAAGGTTCGACTGCCTTGGTCCTCTCTATCATACCCCCAGCTGGCTGTGAATTCTCAGGTTTCACCTGCTGACAAGTTTTACACGCCCTAACATATTTTGCAATGTCCGACTTCATCCTTGGCCAGTAGAACTTTTGTGAAATACGCGCAAAAGTCTCTTTTACGCCCATATGGCCCGCTAATGGATTGTCGTGACATTGTTTTAAAATCTCACCTCTACCATCACGCCCTATTACTCTTTTCCACTCCGGTGAATCGCCGTAAACAGAAGGAAATCACGACCTAATAAACTTGTAGAGGTTGCCACCTTCAACTCTCCACGCTGGATACGACAAAGGCTTTTTCTCTACTAACCGAATCATCCTTACCAACCAAGGATCGGCAGTAGTCACCTCAGCAATAACTGGCACACTTCGGGATAGCATATCTGGAACCACATGTTCCTTACCTTTCCGATGCACTATATCAAAATCGTACTGCTGGAGCTTCAAAGCCCACCTAGCTAACCTACCACACGGATCCTTCAACTTATTCAACCAAATAAGTGAATAATGATCTGTGATGACCGTAAACTTAGCGCCCTCAACATATGGTCGCAGTTTCTCAATCGCCCACAGAACCGCTAGATACTCCTTTTCGGTCGTCGAGTAATTTCGCACTCCTTTGTTCAAGGACCTACTCACATAAGCTATCACCCTCTCACCATAATCAAACATCTGCGTTAACACCGCACCTACACCGAAATCACTCGCGTCTCTCTGGATTGTGAAAGGCCTATCAAAATCCGGGCAACTCAAAACCGGAGCTGTCACCAAGCGTTCCTTCGCTTCTCTAAAACTCCTTTCACAATCTTCATTCCAATTGAACTTTCGATTCTTCTTTGTTAAATCGGTGAGAGGCCTAACTAACTCTGCAAAATCTTTAATAAATCTGCGGTACCAGGACACTGTTCCTATAAATGACCTCACTTGCTTAACGTTCTTCGGTACCTCAATCCGAAGCATCGCCTCTACCTTCTCGGGGTCTACGTGTAGACCGTTCTTGTCCACCACGTAGCCCAAATACTTTAACTCAGGCCTACACAAATTACATTTATCCCTATTTAATCTGAGCCCTGCACTAGCTAATCTATCTAAGACAATCTTCAAAATATCTAAATGCTTCTCAAAATTATTCGTAACGATAATAATATCGTCCAAATACACAAAAACATGAGGTTCTAACTCTGGTCCTATGACCGAATCTATAAATCTCTGCCAAGTTGCCGGTGCATTATGCAAACCGTATGGCATCCTCTTAAACTGAAATAGTCCTCTACCTGGTACCATGAATGCGGTGAAGGGCCTCGACTGCTCTTCCACCGGAATTCGCCAATAAGCAGACTTAATGTCCAGACTGGATAGAAACTTGGCATCCCTTAGCTTATCTAAGGTCGCCGACACATATGGAAGTGGGTAGCTATCTTTCTCCGTACATTTATTCAAAACCCTATGGTCTACGCAAAACCTATATGTACCGTCTTTCTTTCTGATCATTACAACTGGAGACGCCCAAGGACTATGTGATTTCTCTATCACCCCTTTGTCGTACATATCTTTAATCTCCTCGTCCATACGCGACTGTATGACGGGAGACACAGGGTAATAACGCTGTTTCACAGGTTCAACTCCTGCCTCTACCCTGATCTTATGCTCGACCAAATGGTTCCGGCATAGCCTGGAGCGCCCCAGCTATTAGTTGACCTAATGCCCTAGATTCCCTATCACCTAACTCGGAGTGGTCCACTATTGCCACCAACGGTTCTGGTTCCGGCCGAGAAAACGACCACCTCATTCTCGATATATCCGGGATAATACCCGCCTTGGCCCAAAAATCGATGCCAAGGATTACGCCCTGAGGTAACTCTGGAACCACTAGGCATTCCAGGAGAACCGACTTGCTCTCCACCTCGATTGGCAACAAAACCGAACATAACACCAAGGTATAACATCCATCAGCGAGAGTCACTCTCAAAAAATTCGAAACTGAACTCACCCTAATTCCACACGAACTCAATTTCTGCCAACCTAGCCTACCCTATCGCTTGACCGTGAATTCCCTATTCTTTCGTCCGACCTACTCTCTCTCACAGGCCCTGTCCTGAAGGGGTTGTGGTTTCGCCCACCATCGGAAGTTGAACTTCGATGGATACGCGGGGAGCCACTCGGCTTCGCTGCACACGCCGGGCAGTCCCGCTTCATGGCTCCAAGTCTACCGCACCCGAAGCACTTTATCCCCTTCCTACAATCCGCCGAAATATGACCGAACCTCCTACAGTTGAAGCAACGGGTATTCGACCCCGGCCTAAAACTATCAGCAAGGTCCGGCTCCGCTACCGCCGCGACCTTTACACCAGCCGAGACATAAGCCAGGTCAGGTTCCAATAACCCCTTGGCCTTATGACTCGGAGGAGGGGCAAACGCATCCACCGATGACCTAACCGCCTCTAGTTGCCTACCTACACGTGTAAAGCAACTAGTTCGGTAACCGACCCTATTGTCCCCAGTCTCAACTGGGTCTGGTAGAATGGTAGGAGATTCGCCCTCATCAATCCTAACATCCTTTTCTCAGATAAAGGCTCCTGATGGGTCTGGGTTCGACTCCCAATCTCTCCTTCCTGTAGTGCCCTACTAATAATACTAAAGAAAAATAGAAAATTGTTAATAATTATATAAACAAAACCAACAGCACAAAACGCCACTCCAAAATTCACTGAGACAAAAATAGCAAAATTTTATCAAAATAAAAATGCTTTTTAAATATCGGGCCCCACGTTGGGCGCCAATTTGTCACCTCCACTTTTTATAATTAACAATATGTATGTTCGTATGTACATACGTACATACATATGTATACCTACAGTGGCTGTTGGTCAAGCGCCCTCCAACAACCACCCACGTCAACAAAACAAACTACCGCACAAAAAGGAGATGACAAAAACTAACAAAGCGACTGGCCAGCTTAGTGAAGACGGCGTGAGTCGCTAGCTACGTACAATAACAAATCAAGCGAAAAGATCGACGCTGACTTAGATAAACAAATGCACGACAAAAATTAAGCAACGATCTAAAGCAGAGTAAACAAAATATATTTTTAGGGTGCACCCGAGGTGTGGTCCAACCAGACTGGTTACGAACCAACTCGCACTACTCCCGTGCTGCCGGGGGTAACTTTAACCCGCCTGTATGACTGGGCTCTGGGTGCGGGATGCTATAAGGATAGGTATGGGGAAAACTAAGGAAGCAACACTGTCGGCACGACAAAAAAACGTACGAAAACAATAAATAGGCAAAATGATACTTAGCGGTTTCAGTCGGGTGTGGGTACCCAACTTCGGTGCTCCTCCGGTGTGCCGCCAAACTCTGGTTCCGCCACTGAAACGCGAAAACCATAAATTAACACTATGGGCTTCGGCTGCCCTTACTTGGCTTCAACTGCCAACAAATATTTGCCTCGACTGGCACTATTAAAAAAAATCTTAAATAAAATCTTATTTTTTTTTTTTTACTAATATTATCGCACGATCGCATAAAAAAAGATGCGCACTCTTCTGTAGATTTCGAGAATCTGATCCGGCACGCACTTACGAGCCAGGCCGCAAGCCAGAATTCTCAGGCGAGTGTGTATTGGTGCCCAATCATTTGGCGCCGCCCCTCATTACCCAAAGGGACAGAGTTGTATAGCCACCTCTTCACATGCCCCCTTAAACCTACCCATCTAACCCCCCTCTCCCTTTGGTCCAACCCTGTCGAAACAGCACGTTTCCTGGACCTTCCGTTAGATGACCTCGGCGACTTAGACTGATCATGCCTGCCCTAAGCGGGGTTAGCGAACCACTTCAACAACACCAAGTACACTGGGATAATTTTCCCCTGGCCATATAAAAAGAAAGGCGACACCCCTTTTTACGGAATACTCGCGCAAAGCATTCCGTTTCCCTAATATTCGTTTTTGGAGGAACCGTTTTGATGAACATCTCCTTTTGGAGACTTATACCACTGGGTAGACACACACCGAGTGCAACCGTGCCAACAATTCATGGCTTTGAATTATACAATTATTTGCCGACAGATGCCACTGCCAATGCTTGGAGTGAAAGGAATATTAGGCAAAACAAAGGAAATGAACAAACAACAAAAGAAGGTTTTGTTGCGGCCAGTACGCGACAACTCCACACCTTCCTCATCCAAAAGGAAGGAATCTTTCTTTTGGTCAGGGAACGGAAATCTAATACTGTATCCTATCCATCCCTTCCCTATATGGCCTCAACTCCTTAACGTTCCAAATCCCTTTGTCTTTGCATAAGTCATCTGTCAGTGTGTATGTCCACGGTGACACTCTCTTCCTTACAATAAACGGCCCTACACACTTTGACGCTAACTTCGCTGCATAAAAATTCGCTGCATAAAAATTCGCTGCATCTGACACCACAAAATTTTTCCTCCAGACTAACTCCCCAGGCATGTACTGTACATCTCGCCGTCTGAGACTGTACTGCCTCGCAAGCTTCTCACTCGCCTGCTCTAACCTACTTCTAATGTTGGCCCTAATCTCTTCGAGCCTCTTTGCTCGCTCCTGACAATTTAATTTCTCCTGGTCTCCTAAACTGTCCATGAAGTCACTACCGCCTTCTACCGCCATTTCCCTACCGAAATTCACAAAATATGGCATAGCTCCTAACACTTCGTGCTGCGCTGTACTAATACAGCATGCTACCTTCGCTAACTGTTGGTCCCATGTCCTCTGGTTCTCTGATATATAAGCCCTAAGTGTCGTTTTAATAATCTGGTTTATCCTCTCGGCCGGGTTAGCCTGTGGGTGATAGTGTGCGGTGTACCGGAGTTGGACGCCATAGTCACCGCAGAGGCCCCGAAGCTCTCGACTCCATTGTCACACACAACCGACCGAGGAACTCCAAACAACAGAAATACATTGTCCTCCAATTGTTTGCATACGCTTTTTGCCGTGACAGTACGCAAAGGGAATAGGAAGGGAAATTTGGAAAAGTAGTCTACTACTGTCAAAATATACTGGTAGCCTTGTGACGACTTCACTAAAGGCCCAACCAGATCCACACAAATCATTTCCCAAGGTTCGACTGCCTTGGTCCTCTCTATCATACCCCCAGCTGGCTGTGAATTCTCAGGTTTCACCTGCTGACAAGTTTTACACGCCCTAACATATTTTGCAATGTCCGACTTCATCCTTGGCCAGTAGAACTTTTGTGAAATACGCGCAAAAGTCTCTTTTACGCCCATATGGCCCGCTAATGGATTGTCGTGACATTGTTTTAAAATCTCACCTCTACCATCACGCCCTATTACTCTTTTCCACTCCGGTGAATCGCCGTAAACAGAAGGAAATCACGACCTAATAAACTTGTAGAGGTTGCCACCTTCAACTCTCCACGCTGGATACGACAAAGGCTTTTTCTCTACTAACCGAATCATCCTTACCAACCAAGGATCGGCAGTAGTCACCTCAGCAATAACTGGCACACTTCGGGATAGCATATCTGGAACCACATGTTCCTTACCTTTCCGATGCACTATATCAAAATCGTACTGCTGGAGCTTCAAAGCCCACCTAGCTAACCTACCACACGGATCCTTCAACTTATTCAACCAAATAAGTGAATAATGATCTGTGATGACCGTAAACTTAGCGCCCTCAACATATGGTCGCAGTTTCTCAATCGCCCACAGAACCGCTAGATACTCCTTTTCGGTCGTCGAGTAATTTCGCACTCCTTTGTTCAAGGACCTACTCACATAAGCTATCACCCTCTCACCATAATCAAACATCTGCGTTAACACCGCACCTACACCGAAATCACTCGCGTCTCTCTGGATTGTGAAAGGCCTATCAAAATCCGGGCAACTCAAAACCGGAGCTGTCACCAAGCGTTCCTTCGCTTCTCTAAAACTCCTTTCACAATCTTCATTCCAATTGAACTTTCGATTCTTCTTTGTTAAATCGGTGAGAGGCCTAACTAACTCTGCAAAATCTTTAATAAATCTGCGGTACCAGGACACTGTTCCTATAAATGACCTCACTTGCTTAACGTTCTTCGGTACCTCAATCCGAAGCATCGCCTCTACCTTCTCGGGGTCTACGTGTAGACCGTTCTTGTCCACCACGTAGCCCAAATACTTTAACTCAGGCCTACACAAATTACATTTATCCCTATTTAATCTGAGCCCTGCACTAGCTAATCTATCTAAGACAATCTTCAAAATATCTAAATGCTTCTCAAAATTATTCGTAACGATAATAATATCGTCCAAATACACAAAAACATGAGGTTCTAACTCTGGTCCTATGACCGAATCTATAAATCTCTGCCAAGTTGCCGGTGCATTATGCAAACCGTATGGCATCCTCTTAAACTGAAATAGTCCTCTACCTGGTACCATGAATGCGGTGAAGGGCCTCGACTGCTCTTCCACCGGAATTCGCCAATAAGCAGACTTAATGTCCAGACTGGATAGAAACTTGGCATCCCTTAGCTTATCTAAGGTCGCCGACACATATGGAAGTGGGTAGCTATCTTTCTCCGTACATTTATTCAAAACCCTATGGTCTACGCAAAACCTATATGTACCGTCTTTCTTTCTGATCATTACAACTGGAGACGCCCAAGGACTATGTGATTTCTCTATCACCCCTTTGTCGTACATATCTTTAATCTCCTCGTCCATACGCGACTGTATGACGGGAGACACAGGGTAATAACGCTGTTTCACAGGTTCAACTCCTGCCTCTACCCTGATCTTATGCTCGACCAAATGGTTCCGGCATAGCCTGGAGCGCCCCAGCTATTAGTTGACCTAATGCCCTAGATTCCCTATCACCTAACTCGGAGTGGTCCACTATTGCCACCAACGGTTCTGGTTCCGGCCGAGAAAACGACCACCTCATTCTCGATATATCCGGGATAATACCCGCCTTGGCCCAAAAATCGATGCCAAGGATTACGCCCTGAGGTAACTCTGGAACCACTAGGCATTCCAGGAGAACCGACTTGCTCTCCACCTCGATTGGCAACAAAACCGAACATAACACCAAGGTATAACATCCATCAGCGAGAGTCACTCTCAAAAAATTCGAAACTGAACTCACCCTAATTCCACACGAACTCAATTTCTGCCAACCTAGCCTACCCTATCGCTTGACCGTGAATTCCCTATTCTTTCGTCCGACCTACTCTCTCTCACAGGCCCTGTCCTGAAGGGGTTGTGGTTTCGCCCACCATCGGAAGTTGAACTTCGATGGATACGCGGGGAGCCACTCGGCTTCGCTGCACACGCCGGGCAGTCCCGCTTCATGGCTCCAAGTCTACCGCACCCGAAGCACTTTATCCCCTTCCTACAATCCGCCGAAATATGACCGAACCTCCTACAGTTGAAGCAACGGGTATTCGACCCCGGCCTAAAACTATCAGCAAGGTCCGGCTCCGCTACCGCCGCGACCTTTACACCAGCCGAGACATAAGCCAGGTCAGGTTCCAATAACCCCTTGGCCTTATGACTCGGAGGAGGGGCAAACGCATCCACCGATGACCTAACCGCCTCTAGTTGCCTACCTACACGTGTAAAGCAACTAGTTCGGTAACCGACCCTATTGTCCCCAGTCTCAACTGGGTCTGGTAGAATGGTAGGAGATTCGCCCTCATCAATCCTAACATCCTTTTCTCAGATAAAGGCTCCTGATGGGTCTGGGTTCGACTCCCAATCTCTCCTTCCTGTAGTGCCCTACTAATAATACTAAAGAAAAATAGAAAATTGTTAATAATTATATAAACAAAACCAACAGCACAAAACGCCACTCCAAAATTCACTGAGACAAAAATAGCAAAATTTTATCAAAATAAAAATGCTTTTTAAATATCGGGCCCCACGTTGGGCGCCAATTTGTCACCTCCACTTTTTATAATTAACAATATGTATGTTCGTATGTACGTACGTACATACATATGTATACCTACAGTGGCTGTTGGTCAAGCGCCCTCCAACAACCACCCACGTCAACAAAACAAACTACCGCACAAAAAGGAGATGACAAAAACTAACAAAGCGACTGGCCAGCTTAGTGAAGACGGCGTGAGTCGCTAGCTACGTACAATAACAAATCAAGCGAAAAGATCGACGCTGACTTAGATAAACAAATGCACGACAAAAATTAAGCAACGATCTAAAGCAGAGTAAACAAAATATATTTTTAGGGTGCACCCGAGGTGTGGTCCAACCAGACTGGTTACGAACCAACTCGCACTACTCCCGTGCTGCCGGGGGTAACTTTAACCCGCCTGTATGACTGGGCTCTGGGTGCGGGATGCTATAAGGATAGGTATGGGGAAAACTAAGGAAGCAACACTGTCGGCACGACAAAAAAACGTACGAAAACAATAAATAGGCAAAATGATACTTAGCGGTTTCAGTCGGGTGTGGGTACCCAACTTCGGTGCTCCTCCGGTGTGCCGCCAAACTCTGGTTCCGCCACTGAAACGCGAAAACCATAAATTAACACTATGGGCTTCGGCTGCCCTTACTTGGCTTCAACTGCCAACAAATATTTGCCTCGACTGGCACTATTAAAAAAAATCTTAAATAAAATCTTATTTTTTTTTTTTACTAATATTATCGCACGATCGCATAAAAAAAGATGCGCACTCTTCTGTAGATTTCGAGAATCTGATCCGGCACGCACTTACGAGCCAGGCCGCAAGCCAGAATTCTCAGGCGAGTGTGTATTGGTGCCCAATCATTTGGCGCCGCCCCTCATTACCCAAAGGGACAGAGTTGTATAGCCACCTCTTCACATGCCCCCTTAAACCTACCCATCTAACCCCCCTCTCCCTTTGGTCCAACCCTGTCGAAACAGCACGTTTCCTGGACCTTCCGTTAGATGACCTCGGCGACTTAGACTGATCATGCCTGCCCTAAGCGGGGTTAGCGAACCACTACAACAACACCAAGTACACTGGGATAATTTTCCCCTGGCCATATAAAAAGAAAGGCGACACCCCTTTTTACGGAATACTCGCGCAAAGCATTCCGTTTCCCTAATATTCGTTTTTGGAGGAACCGTTTTGATGAACATCTCCTTTTGGAGACTTATACCACTGGGTAGACACACACCGAGTGCAACCGTGCCAACAATTCATGGCTTTGAATTATATAATTATTTGCCGACAGATGCCACTGCCAATGCTTGGAGTGAAAGGAATATTAGGCAAAACAAAGGAAATGAACAAACAACAAAAGAAGGTTTTGTTGCGGCCAGTACGCGACAACTCCACACCTTCCTCATCCAAAAGGAAGGAATCTTTCTTTTGGTCAGGGAACGGAAATCTAATACTGTATCCTATCCATCCCTTCCCTATATGGCCTCAACTCCTTAACGTTCCAAGTCCCTTTGTCTTTGCATAAGTCATCTGTCAGTGTGTATGTCCACGGTGACTTCTTCCTTACAATAAACGGCCCTACACACTTTGACGCTAACTTCGCTGCATAAAAATTCGCTGCACAAAAATTCGCTGCATCTGACACCACAAAATTTTTCCTCCAGACTAACTCCCCAGGCATGTACTGTACATCTCGCCGTCTGAGACTGTACTGCCTCGCAAGCTTCTCACTCGCCTGCTCTAACCTACTTCTAATGTTGGCCCTAATCTCTTCGAGCCTCTTTGCTCGCTCCTGACAATTTAATTTCTCCTGGTCTCCTAAACTGTCCATGAAGTCACTACCGCCTTCTACCGCCATTTCCCTACCGAAATTCACAAAATATGGCATAGCTCCTAACACTTCGTGCTGCGCTGTACTAATACAGCATGCTACCTTCGCTAACTGTTGGTCCCATGTCCTCTGGTTCTCTGATATATAAGCCCTAAGTGTCGTTTTAATAATCTGGTTTATCCTCTCGGCCGGGTTAGCCTGTGGGTGATAGTGTGCGGTGTACCGGAGTTGGACGCCATAGTCACCGCAGAGGCCCCGAAGCTCTCGACTCCATTGTCACACACAACCGACCGAGGAACTCCAAACAACAGAAATACATTGTCCTCCAATTGTTTGCATACGCTTTTTGCCGTGACAGTACGCAAAGGGAATAGGAAGGGAAATTTGGAAAAGTAGTCTACTACTGTCAAAATATACTGGTAGCCTTGTGACGACTTCACTAAAGGCCCAACCAGATCCACACAAATCATTTCCCAAGGTTCGACTGCCTTGGTCCTCTCTATCATACCCCCAGCTGGCTGTGAATTCTCAGGTTTCACCTGCTGACAAGTTTTACACGCCCTAACATATTTTGCAATGTCCGACTTCATCCTTTTGTGAAATACGCGCAAAAGTCTCTTTTACGCCCATATGGCCCGCTAATGGATTGTCGTGACATTGTTTTAAAATCTCACCTCTACCATCACGCCCTATTACTCTTTTCCACTCTGGTGAATCGCCGTAAACAGAAGGAAATCACGACCTAATAAACTTGTAGAGGTTGCCACCTTCAACTCTCCACGCTGGATACGACAAAGGCTTTTTCTCTACTAACCGAATCATCCTTACCAACCAAGGATCGGCAGTAGTCACCTCAGCAATAACTGGCACACTTCGGGATAGCATATCTGGAACCACATGTTCCTTGCCTTTCCGATGCACTATATCAAAATCGTACTGCTGGAGCTTCAAAGCCCACCTAGCTAACCTACCACACGGATCCTTCAACTTATTCAACCAAATAAGTGAATAATGATCTGTGATGACCGTAAACTTAGCGCCCTCAACATATGGTCGCAGTTTCTCAATCGCCCACAGAACCGCTAGATACTCCTTTTCGGTCGTCGAGTAATTTCGCACTCCTTTGTTCAAGGACCTACTCACATAAGCTATCACCCTCTCACCATCATCAAACATCTGCGTTAACACCGCACCTACACCGAAATCACTCGCGTCTCTCTGGATTGTGAAAGGCCTATCAAAATCCGGGCAACTCAAAACCGGAGCTGTCACCAAGCGTTCCTTCGCTTCTCTAAAACTCCTTTCACAATCTTCAGTCCAATTGAACTTTCGATTCTTCTTTGTTAAATCGGTGAGAGGCCTAACTAACTCTGCAAAATCTTTAATAAATCTGCGGTACCAGGACACTGTTCCTATAAATGACCTCACTTGCTTAACGTTCTTCGGTACCTCAATCCGAAGCATCGCCTCTACCTTCTCGGGGTCTACGTGTAGACCGTTCTTGTCCACCACGTAGCCCAAATACTTTAACTCAGGCCTACACAAATTACATTTATCCCTATTTAATCTGAGCCCTGCACTAGCTAATCTATCTAAGACAATCTTCAAAATATCTAAATGCTTCTCAAAATTATTCGTAACGATAATAATATCGTCCAAATACACAAAAACATGAGGTTCTAACTCTGGTCCTATGACCGAATCTATAAATCTCTGCCAAGTTGTCGGTGCATTATGCAAACCGTATGGCATCCTCTTAAACTGAAATAGTCCTCTACCTGGTACCATGAATGCGGTGAAGGGCCTCGACTGCTCTTCCACCGGAATTCGCCAATAAGCAGACTTAATGTCCAGACTGGATAGAAACTTGGCATCCCTTAGCTTATCTAAGGTCGCCGACACATATGGAAGTGGGTAGCTATCTTTCTCCGTACATTTATTCAAAACCCTATGGTCTACGCAAAACCTATATGTACCGTCTTTCTTTCTGATCATTACAACTGGAGACGCCCAAGGACTATGTGATTTCTCTATCACCCCTTTGTCGTACATATCCTTAATCTCCTCGTCCATACGCGATTGTATGACGGGAGACACAGGGTAATAACGCTGTTTCACAGGTTCAACTCCTGCCTTTACCCTGATCTTATGCTCGACCAAATGGTTCCGGCATAGCCTGGAACGCCCCAGCTATTAGTTGACCTAATGCCCTAGATTCCCTATCACCTAACTCGGAGTGGTCCACTATTGCCACCAACTGTTCTGGTTCCGGCCGAGAAAACGACCACCTCTTTCTCGATATATCCGGGATAATACCCGCCTTGGCCCAAAAATCGATGCCAAGGATTACGCCCTGAGGTAACTCTGGAACCACTAGGCATTCCAGGAGAACCGACTTGCTCTCCACCTCGATTGGCAACAAAACCGAACATAACACCAAGGTATGACCTCCATCAGCGAGAGTCACTCTCAAAAAATTCGAAACAGAACTCACCCTAATTCCATACGAACTCAATTTCTGCCAACCTAGCCGATCTATTACTGTTCTGGTCGCACCAGAATCCAACAAAGCCCTAAAAGCAAAACCATGGATCCTAATACCCAAATACGGGCGTTCGTCGTGACCGTCCGTCACCAACGAAAACGCCAACCTAACTTCTTCAAAATCGACTGCTACCTTTGCCAGCTGGGGGTTAGCAGGTTCACTAACTCGTCTATCTCCCGTTTCCCGATCTGTTGTCCGACCTGACAACCCTATCGCTTGACCGTGAATTCCCTATTCTTTCGTCCGACCTACTCTCTCTCACAGGCCCTGTCCTGAAGGTGTTGTGGTTTCGCCCACCACCGGAAGTTGAACTTCGATGGGTACGCGGGGAGCCACTCGGCTTCGCTGCACACGCCGGGCAGTCCCGCTTCATGGCTCCAAGTCTACCGCACCCGAAGCACTTTATCCCCTTCCTACAATCCGCCGAAATATGACCGAACCTCCTACAGTTGAAGCATCGGGTATTCCCCCGGCCTAAAACTATCAGCAAGGTCCGGCTCCGCTACCGCCGCGACCTCTACACCAGCCGAGACATAAGCCAGGTCAGGTTCCAATAACCCCTTGGCCTTATGACTCGGAGGAGGGACAAACGCTTCCACCCATGACCTAACCGCCTCTGGTTGCCTACCTACACGTGTAAAGCAACTAGTTCGGTAACCGACCCTATTGTCACCAGTCTCAACTGGGTCTGGTAGAATCAATCCTTTTCTCAGATAAAGGTTCCTGATGGGTCTGGGTTCGACTCCCAATCTCTCCTTCCTGTAGTGCCCTACTAATAATACTAAAGAAAAATAGAAAATTGTTAATAATTATATAAACAAAACCAACAGCACAAAACGCCACTCCAAAATTCACTGAGACAAAAATAGCCAAATTTTATCAAAATAAAAATGCTTTTTAAATATCGGGCCCCACTTAGATAAACAAATGCACGACAACAATTAAGCAACGATCTGAGGCAGAGTAAACTAAATATATTTTTGGGGTGCACCCGAGGTGTGGTCCAACCAGACTGGTTACGAACCAACTCGCACTACTCCCGTGTTGCCGGTGGTAACTTTAACCCGCCTGTATGACTGGGCTCTGGGTGCGGCATGCTATAAGGATAGGTATGGGGAAAACTAAGGAAACAACACTGTTGGCACGACAAAAAAACGTACGAAAACAATATAAATAGGCAAAATGATACTTAGCGGTTTCAGTCGGGTGTGGGTACCCAACTTCGGTGCTCCTCCGGTGGTGCTACCAAACTCTGGTTCCGCCAAACTCTGGTTCCGCCACTGAAACGCGAAAACCATAAATTAACACTATGGGCTTCGGCTGCCCTTACTTGGCTTCAACTGCCAACAAATATTTGCCTCGACTGGCACTATTAAAAACAATCTTAAACAAAATCTTATTTTATTTTTTTTTTTACTAATATCGCACGATCGCATAAAAAAAGATGCGCACTCTTCTGTAGATTTCGAGAATCTGATCCGGCACGCACTTACGAGCCAGGCCGCAAGCCAGAATTCTCAGGCGAGTGTGTATTGGTGCCCAATCATTTGGCGCCGCCCCCCATTACCCAAAGGGACAGAGTTGTATAGCGCACGCCACCATGGCACACCCGTGCTACGTTGGCGCAATTAAGATCTGGATACTATAGCGGGTTAAACTCCTACATATCCAGACTCGACCCCAGCATACCCAACGTATGCCCTGCATGTGGAGAGTTCCCGCACGACACTAACCACCTCTACACATGCCCCCTTAAACCTACCCATCTAACCCCCCTTTCACTTTGGTCCAACCCTGTCGAAACAGCACGTTTCCTGGACCTTCCGTTAGATGACCTCGGCGACTTAGACTGATCATGCCTGCCCTAAGCGGGGTTAGCGAACCGCTACAACAACAACAACAACACCAAGTACACTGGGATAATTTTCCCCTGGCCATATAAAAAAAAAGCCGACACCCGTTTTTACGGAATACTCGCGCAAAGCATTCCGTTTCCCTAATATTCGTTTTTGGAGGAACCGTTTTGATGAACATCTCCTTTTGGAGACTTATACCACTGGGTAGACACACACCGAGTGCAACCGTGCCAACAATTCATGGCTTTGAATTATACAATTATTTGCCGACAGATGCCACTGCCAATGCTTGGAGTGAAAGGAATATTAGGCAAAACAAAGGAAATGAACAAACAAACACAAAAGAAGGTTTTGTTGCGGCCAGTACGCGACAACTCCACCCCTTCCTCAACGAAAAGAAAGGAATCTTCCTTTTGGTCAGGGAACGGAAATCTAATACTGTATCCTATCCATCCCTATATGGCCTCAACTCCTTAACGTTCCAAGTCCCTTTGTCTTTGCATAAGTCATCTGTCAGTGTGTATGTCCACGGTGACACTCTCTTCCTTATAATAAACGGCCCTACACACTTTGGCGCTAACTTGGCTGCATAAAACTTCGCTGCATCTGACACCACAAAATTTTTCCTCCAGACTAACTCCCCAGGCATGTACTGTACATCTCGCCGTCTGAGACTGTACTGCCTCGCAAGCTTCTCACTCGCCTGCTCTAACCTAGTTCTAATGTTGGCCCTAATCTCTTCGAGCCTCTTTGCTCGCTCCTGACAATTTAATTTCTCCTGGTCTCCTAAACTGTCCATGAAGTCGCTACTGCCTTCTACCGCCATTTCCCTACCGAAATTCACAAAATATGGCATAGCTCCTAACACTTCGTGTTGCGCTGTCCTAATACAGCATGCTACCTTCGCTAACTGTTGGTGCCATGTCCTCTGGTTCTCTGATATATAAGCCCTAAGTGTCGTTTTAATAATCTGGTTTATCCTCTCGGCCGGGTTAGCCTGTGGGTGATAGTGTGCGGTGTACCGGAGTTGGACGCCATAGTCACCGCAGAGGCCCCGAAGCTCTCGACTCCATTGTCACACACAACCGACCGAGGAACTCCAAACAACAGAAATACATTGTCCTCCAATTGTTTGCAAACGCTTTTTGCCGTGACAGTACGCAAAGGGAATAGGAAGGGAAATTTGGAAAAGTAGTCTACTACTGTCAAAATATACTGGTAGCCTTGTGACGACTTCACTAAAGGCCCAACCAGATCCACACAAATCATTTCCCAAGGCTCGACTGCCTTGGTCCTCTCTATCATACCCCCAGCTGGCTGTGAATTCTCAGGTTTCACCTGCTGACAAGTTTTACACGCCCTAACATATTTTGCAATGTCCGACTTCATCCTTGGCCAGTAGAACTTTTGTGAAATACGCGCAAAAGTCTCTTTTACGCCCATATGGCCCGCTAATGGATTGTCGTGACATTGTTTTAAAATCTCACCTCTACCATCACGCCCTATTACTCTTTTCTACTCTGGTGAATCGCCGTAAACAGAAGGAAATCACGACCTAATAAACTTGTAGAGGTTGCCACCTTCAACTCTCCACGCTGGATACGACAAAGGCTTTTTCTCTACTAACCGAATCATCCTTACCAACCAAGGATCGGCAGTAGTCACCTCAGCAATAACTGGCACACTTCGGGATAGCAAATCTGGAACCACATGTTCCTTGCCTTTCCGATGCACTATATCAAAATCGTACTGCTGGAGCTTCAAAGCCCACCTAGCTAACCTACCACACGGATCCTTCAACTTATTCAACCAAATAAGTGAATAATGATCTGTGATGACCGTAAACTTAGCGCTCTCAACATATGGTCGCAGTTTCTCAATCGCCCACAGAACCGCTAGATACTCCTTTTCGGTCGTCGAGTAATTTCGCACTCCTTTGTTCAAGGACCTACTCACATAAGCTATCACCCTCTCACCATCATCAAACATCTGCGTTAACACCGCACCTACACCGAAATCACTCGCGTCTCTCTGGATTGTGAAAGGCCTATCAAAATCCGGGCAACTCAAAACCGGAGCTGTCACCAAGCGTTCCTTCGCTTCTCTAAAGCTCCTTTCACAATCTTCAGTCCAATTGAACTTTCGATTCTTCTTTGTTAAATCGGTGAGAGGCCTAACTAACTCTGCAAAATCTTTAAAAAATCTGCGGTACCAGGACACTGTTCCTATAAATGACCTCACTTGCTTAACGTTCTTCGGTACCTCAATCCGAAGCATCGCCTCTACCTTCTCGGGGTCTACGTGTAGACCGTTCTTGTCCACCACGTAGCCCAAATACTTTAACTCAGGCCTACAAAAATTACATTTATCCCTATTTAATCTGAGCCCTACACTAGCTAATCTATCTAAGACAATCTTCAAAATATCTAAATGCTTCTCAAAATTATTCGTAACGATAATAATATCGTCCAAATACACAAAAACATGAGGTTCTAACTCTGGTCCTATGACCGAATCTATAAATCTCTGCCAAGTTGCCGGTGCATTATGCAAACCGTATGGCATCCTTTTAAACTGAATTAGTCCTCTACCTGGTACCATGAATGCGGTGAAGGGCCTCGACTGCTCTTCCACCGGAATTCGCCAATAAGCAGACTTAATGTCCAGACTGGATAGAAACTTGGCATCCCTTAGCTTATCTAAGGTCGCCGACACATATGGAAGTGGGTAGCTATCTTTCTCCGTACATTTATTCAAAACCCTATGGTCTACGCAAAACCTATATGTACCGTCTTTCTTTCTGATCATTACAACTGGAGACGCCCAAGGACTATGTGATTTCTCTATCACCCCTTTGTCGTACATATCCTTAATCTCCTCGTCCATACGCGACTGTATGACGGGAGACACAGGGTAATAACGCTGTTTCACAGGTTCAACTCCTGCCTTTACCCTGATCTTATGCTCGACCAAATGGTTCCGGCATAGCCTGGAACGCCCCAGCTATTAGTTGACCTAATGCCCTAGATTCCCTATCACCTAATTCGGAGTGGTCCACTATTGCCACCAACGGTTCTGGTTCCGGCCGAGAAAACGACCACCTCTTTCTCGATATATCCGGGATAATACCCGCCTTGGCCCAAAAATCGATGCCAAGGATTACGCCCTGAGGTAACTCTGGAACCACTAGGCTTTCCAGGAGAACCGACTTGCTCTCCACCTCGATTGGCAACAAAACCGAACATAACACCAAGGTATGACCTCCACCAGCGAGAGTCACTCTCAAAAAATTCGAAACTGAACTCACCCTAATTCCATACGAACTCAATTTCTGCCAACCTAGCCGACCTATTACTGTTATGGTCGCACCAGAATCCAACAAAGCCCTAAAAGCAAAACCATGGATCCTAATACCCAAATACGGGCGTTCGTCGTGACCGTCCGTCACCAACGAAAATGCCAACCTAACTTCTTCAAAATCGACTGCTACCTTTGCCAGCTGGGACTTAGCAGGTTTACTAACTCGTCTATCTCCCGTTTCCCGATCTGTTGTCCGACCTGACAACCTTATCGCTTGACCGTGAATTTCCTATTCTTTCGTCCGACCTACTCTCTCTCACAGGCCCTGTCCTGAAGGGGTTGTGGTTTCGCCCACCACCGGAAGTTGAACTTCGATGGGTACGCGGGGAGCCACTCGGCTTCGCTGAACACGCCGGGCAGTCCCGCTTCATGGCTCCAAGTCTACCGCACCCGAAGCACTTTATCCCCTTCCTACAATCCGCCGAAATATGACCGAACCTCCTACAGTTGAAGCATCGGGTATTCGACCCCGGCCTAAAACTATCAGCAAGGTCCGGCTCCGCTACCGCCGCGACCTCTACACCAGCCGAGACATAAGCCAGGTCAGGTTCCAATAACCCCTTGGCATTATGACTCGGAGGAGGGACAAACGCATCCACCCAGAACCTAACCGCCTCTGGTTGCCTACCTACACGTGTAAAGCAACTAGTTCGGTAACCGACCCTATTGTCACCAGTCTCAACTGGGTCTGGTAGAATCAACCCTTTTCTCAGATAAAGGCTCCTGATGGGTCTGGGTTCGACTCCCAATCTCTCCTTCCTGTAGTGCCCTACTAATGATACTAAAGAAAAATAGAAAATTGTTAATAATTATATAAACAAAACCAACAGCACAAAACGCCACTCCAAAATTCACTGAGACAAAAATAGCAAAATTTTATCAAAATAAAAATGATTTTTAAATATCGGGCCCCACGTTGGGCGCCAATTTGTCACCTCCACTTTTTATAATTAACAATATGTATGTTCGTATGTACATACGTACATACATATGTATACCTACAGTGGCTGTTGGTCAAGCGCCCACCAACAACCACCCACGTCAACAAAACAAACTACCGCACAAAAAGGAGATGACAAAAACTAACAAAGCGACTGGCCAGCTTAGTGAAGACGGCGTGGGTCGCTAGCTACGTACAATAACAAATCAAGCGAAAAGATCGACGCTGACTTAGATAAACAAATGCACGACAACAACTAAGCAACGATCTGAGGCAGAGTAAACAAAATATATTTTTGGGGTGCATCCGAGGTGTGGTCCAACCAGACTGGTTACGAACCAACTCGCACTACTCCCGTGCTGCCGGTGGTAACTTTAACCCGCCTGTATGACTGGGCTCTGGGTGCGGCATGCTATAAGGATAGGTATGGGGAAAACTAAGGAAGCAACACTGTCGGCACGACAAAAAAACGTACGAAAACAATATAAATAGGCAAAATGATACTTAGCGGTTTCAGTCGGGTGTGGGTACCCAACTTCGGTGCTCCTCCGGTGGTGCCGCCAAACTCTGGTTCCGCCACTGAAACGCGAAAACCATAAATTAACACTATGGGCTTCGGCTGCCCTTACTTGGCTTCAACTGCCAACAAATATTTGCCTCGACTGGCACTATTAAAAACAATCTTAAACAAAATCTTATTTTATTTTTTTTTTTACTAATATCGCACGATCGCATAAAAAAAGATGCGCACTCTTCTGTAGATTTCGAGAATCTGATCCGGCACGCACTTACGAGCCAGGCCGCAAGCCAGAATTCTCAGGCGAGTGTGTATTGGTGCCTAATCATTTGGCGCCGCCCCCCATTACCCAAAGGGACAGAGTTGTCTAGCGCACGCCACCATGGCACACCCGTGCTACATTGGCACAAATAAGATCTGGATACTGTAGCAGGTTAAACTCCTACATATCCAGACTCGACCCCAGCATACCCAACGTATGCCCTGCATGTGGAGAGTTCCCGCACGACACTAACCACCTCTTCACATGCCCCCTTAAACCTACCCATCTAACCCCCCTCTCCCTTTGGTCCAACCCTGTCGAAACAGCACGTTTCCTGGACCTTCCGTTAGATGACCTCGGCGACTTAGACTGATCATGCCTGCCCTAAGCGGGGTTAGCGAACCGCTACAACAAAAACAACAACACCAAGTACACGGATAATTTTCCTCTGGCCATATAAAAAGAAAGGCGACACCCCTTTTTACGGAATACTCGCGCAAAGCATTCCGTTTCCCTAATATTCGTTATTGGAGGAACCGTTTTGATGAACATTTCCTTTTGGAGACTTATACCACTGGGTAGGCACACACCGAGTGCGACCGTGCCAACAATTCATGGCTTTGAATTATACAATTACTTGCCGACAGATGCCACTGCCAATGCTTGGAGTGAAAGGAATATTAGGCAAAACAAAGAAAATGAACAAACAAACACAAAAGAAGGTTTTGTTGCGGCCAGTACGCGACAACTCCACCCCTTCCTCAACGAAAAGGAAGGAATCTTCCTTTTGGTCAGGGAACGGAAATCTAATACTGTATCCTATCCATCCCTATATGGCCTCAACTCCTTAACGTTCCAAGTCCCTTTGTCTTTGCATAAGTCATCTGTCTGTGTGTATGTCCACGGTGACACTCTCTTCCTTACAATAAACGGCCCTACACACTTTGGCGCTAACTTGGCTGCATAAAAATTCGCTGCATCTGACACCACAAAATTTTTCCTCCAGACTAACTCCCCAGGCATGTACTGTACATCTCGCCGTCTGAGACTGTACTGCCTCGCAAGCTTCTCACTCGCCTGCTCTAACCTAGTTCTAATGTTGGCCCTAATCTCTTCGAGCCTCTTTGCTCGCTCCTGACAATTCAATTTCTCCTGGTCTCCTAAACTGTCCATGAAGTCGCTACTGCCTTCTACCGCCATTTCCCTACCGAAATTCACAAAATATGGCATAGCTCCTAACACTTCGTGCTGCGCTGTCCTAATACAGCATGCTACCTTCGCTAACTGTTGGTGCCATGGCCTCTGGTTCTCTGATATATAAGCCCTAAGTGTCGTTTTAATAATCTGGTTTATCCTCTCGGCCGGGTTAGCCTGTGGGTGATAGTGTGCGGTGTACCGGAGTTGGACGCCATAGTCACCGCAGAGGCCCCGAAGCTCTCGACTCCATTGTCACACACAACCGACCGAGGAACTCCAAACAACAGAAATACATTGTCCTCCAATTGTTTGCATACGCTTTTTGCCGTGACAGTACGCAAAGGGAATAGGAGGGGAAATTTGGAAAAGTAGTCTACTACTGTCAAAATATACTGGTAGCCTTGTGACGACTTCACTAAAGGCCCAACCAGATCCACACAAATCATTTCCCAAGGCTCGACTGCCTTGGTCCTCTCTATCATACCCCCAGCTGGCTGTGAATTCTCAGGTTTCACCTGCTGACAAGTTTTACACGCCCTAACATATTTTGCAATGTCCGACTTCATCCTTGGCCAGTAGAACTTTTGTGAAATACGCGCAAAAGTCTCTTTTACGCCCATATGGCCCGTTAATGGATTGTCGTGACATTGTTTTAAAATCTCACCTCTACCATCACGCCCTATTACTCTTTTCCACTCTGCTGAATCGCCGTAAACAGAAGGAAATCACGACCTAATAAACTTGTAGAGGTTGCCACCTTCAACTCTTCACGCTGGATACGACAAAGGCTTCTTCTCTACTAACCGAATCATCCTTACCAACCAAGGATCGGCAGTAGTCACCTCAGCAATAACTGGAACACTTCGGGATAGCATATCTGGAACCACATGTTCCTTGCCTTTCCGATGCACTATATCAAAATCGTACTGCTGGAGCTTCAAAGCCCACCTAGCTAGCCTACCACACGGATCCTTCAACTTATTCAACCAAATAAGTGAATAATGATCTGTGATGACCGTAAACTTAGCGCCCTCAACATATGGTCGCAGTTTCTCAATCGCCCACAGAACCGCTAGATACTCCTTTTCGGTCGTCGAGTAATTTCGCACTCCTTTGTTCAAGGACCTACTCACATAAGCTATCACCCTCTCACCATCATCAAACATCTGCGTTAACACCGCACCTACACCGAAATCACTCGCGTCTCTCTGGATTGTGAAAGGCCTATCAAAATCCGGGCAACTCAAAACCGGAGCTGTCACCAAGCGTTCCTTCGCTTCTCTAAAACTCCTTTCACAATCTTCAGTCCAATTGAACTTTCGATTCTTCTTTGTTAAATCGGTGAGAGGCCTAACTAACTCTGCAAAATCTTTAATAAATCTGCGGTACCAGGACACTGTTCCTATAAATGACCTCACTTGCTTAACGTTCTTCGGTACCTCAATCCGAAGCATCGCCTCTACCTTCTCGGGGTCTACGTGTAGACCGTTCTTGTCCACCACGTAGCCCAAATACTTTAACTCAGGCCTACACAAATTACATTTATCCCTATTTAATCTGAGCCCTGCACTAGCTAATCTATCTAAGACAATCTTCAAAATATCTAAATGCTTCTCAAAATTATTCGTAACGATAATAATATCGTCCAAATACACAAAAACATGAGGTTCTAACTCTGGTCCTATGACCGAATCTATAAATCTCTGCCAAGTTGCCGGTGCATTATGCAAACCGTATGACATCCTCTTAAACTGAAATAGTCCTCTACCTGGTACCATGAATGCGGTGAAGGGCCTCGACTGCTCTTCCACCGGAATTCGCCAATAAGCAGACTTAATGTCCAGACTGGATAGAAACTTGGCATCCCTTAGCTTATCTAAGGTCGCCGACACATATTTCAAAACCCTATGGTCTACGCAAAACCTATATGTACCGTCTTTCTTTCTGATCATTACAACTGGAGACGCCCAAGGACTATGTGATTTCTCTATCACCCCTTTGTCGTACATATCTTTAATCTCCTCGTCCATACGCGACTGTATGACGGGAGACACAGGGTAATAACGCTGTTTCACAGGTTCAACTCCTGCCTTTACCCTGATCTTATGCTCGACCAAATGGGTCCGGCATAGCCTGGAACGCCCCAGCTATTAGTTGACCTAATGCCCTAGATTCCCTATCACCTAACTCGGAGTGGTCCACTATTGCCACCAACGGTTCTGGTTCCGGCCGAGAAAACGACCAACTCATTCTCGATATATCCGGGATAATACCCGCCTTGGCCCAAAAATCGATGCCAAGGATTACGCCCTGAGGTAACTCTGGAACCACTAGGCATTCCAGGAGAACCGACTTGCTCTCCACATCGATTGGCAACAAAACCGAACATAACACCAAGGTATGACCTCCATCAGCGAGAGTCACTCTCAAAAAATTCGAAACTGAACTCACCCTAATTCCATACGAACTCAATTTCTGCCAACCTAGCCGACCTATTACTGTTCTGGTCGCACCAGAATCCAACAAAGCCCTAAAAGCAAAACCATGGATCCTAATACCCAAATACGGGCGTTCGTCGTGACCGTCCGTCACCAACGAAAACGCCAACCTAACTTCTTCAAAATCGACTGCTACCTTTGCCAGCTGGGAGTTAGCAGGTTCACTAACTCGTCTATCTCCCGTTTCCCGATCTGTTGTCCGACCTGACAACCCTATCGCTTGACCGTGAATTCCCTATTCTTTCGTCCGACCTACTTTCTCTCACAGGCCCTGTCCTGAAGGGGTTGTGGTTTCGCCCACCACCGGAAGTTGAACTTCGATGGGTACGCGGGGAGCCACTCGGCTTCGCTGCACACGCCGGGCAGTCCCGCTTCATGGCTCCAAGTCTACCGCACCCGAAGCACTTTATCCCCTTCCTACAATCCGCCGAAATATGACCGAACCTCCTACAGTTGAAGCATCGGGTATTCCCCCGGCCTAAAACTATCAGCAAGGTCCGGCTCCGCTACCGCCGCGACCTCTACACCAGCCGAGACATAAGCCAGGTCAGGTTCCAATAACCCCTTGGCCTTATGACTCGGAGGAGGGACAAACGCATCCACCGATGACCTAACCGCCTCTAGTTGCCTATCTACACGTGTAAAGCAACTAGTTCGGTAACCGACCCTATTGTCACCAGTCTCAACTGGGTCTGGTAGAATGGTAGGAGATTCGCCCTCATCAATCCTAACATCCTTTTCTCAGATAAAGGCTCCTGATGGGTCTGGGTTCGACTCCCAATCTCTCCTTCCTGTAGTGCCCTACTAATAATACTAAAGAAAAATAGAAAATTGTTAATAATTATATAAACAAAACCAACAGCACAAAACGCCACTCCAAAATTCACTGAGACAAAAATAGCAAAATTTTATCAAAATAAAAATGATTTTTAAATATCGGGCCCCACGTTGGGCGCCAATTTGTCACCTCCACTTTTTATAATTAACAATATGTATGTTCGTATGTACATACGTACATACATATGTATACCTACAGTGGCTGTTGGTCAAGCGCCCACCAACAACCACCCACGTCAACAAAACAAACTACCGCACAAAAAGGAGATGACAAAAACTAACAAAGCGACTGGCCAGCTTAGTGAAGATGGCGTGGGTCGCTAGCTACGTACAATAACAAATCAAGCGAAAAGATCGACGCTGACTTAGATAAACAAATGCACGACAACAACTAAGCAACGATCTGAGGCAGAGTAAACAAAATATATTTTTGGGGTGCATCCGAGGTGTGGTCCAACCAGACTGGTTACGAACCAACTCGCACTACTCCCGTGCTGCCGGTGGTAACTTTAACCCGCCTGTATGACTGGGCTCTGGGTGCGGCATGCTATAAGGATAGGTATGGGGAAAACTAAGGAAGCAACACTGTCGGCACGACAAAAAAACGTACGAAAACAATATAAATAGGCAAAATGATACTTAGCGGTTTCAGTCGGGTGTGGGTACCCAACTTCGGTGCTCCTCCGGTGGTGCCGCCAAACTCTGGTTCCGCCACTGAAACGCGAAAACCATAAATTAACACTATGGGCTTCGGCTGCCCTTACTTGGCTTCAACTGCCAACAAATATTTACCTCGACTGGCACTATTAAAAACAATCTTAAACAAAATCTTATTTTATTTTTTTTTTTACTAATATCGCACGATCGCATAAAAAAAGATGCGCACTCTTCTGTAGATTTCGAGAATCTGATCCGGCACGCACTTACGAGCCAGGCCGCAAGCCAGAATTCTCAGGCGAGTGTGTATTGGTGCCCAATCATTTGGCGCCGCCCCCCATTACCCAAAGGGACAGAGTTGTCTAGCGCACGCCACCATGGCACACCCGTGCTACATTGGCACAAATAAGATCTGGATACTGTAGCAGGTTAAACTCCTACATATCCAGACTCGACCCCAGCATACCCAACGTATGCCCTGCATGTGGAGAGTTCCCGCACGACACTAACCACCTCTTCACATGCCCCCTTAAACCTACCCATCTAACCCCCCTCTCCCTTTGGTCCAACCCTGTCGAAACAGCACGTTTCCTGGACCTTCCGTTAGATGACCTCGGCGACTTAGACTGATCATGCCTGCCCTAAGCGGGGTTAGCGAACCGCTACAACAACAACAACAACACCAAGTACACTGGGATAATTTTCCTCTGGCCATATAAAAAGAAAGGCGACACCCCTTTTTACGGAATACTCGCGCAAAGCATTCCGTTTCCCTAATATTCGTTATTGGAGGAACCGTTTTGATGAACATCTCCTTTTGGAGACTTATACCACTGGGTAGGCACACACCGAGTGCGACCGTGCCAACAGTTCATGGCTTTGAATTACACAATTACTTGCCGACAGATGCCACTGCCAATGCTTGGAGTGAAAGGAATATTAGGCAAAACAAAGAAAATGAACAAACAAACACAAAAGAAGGTTTTGTTGCGGCCAGTACACGACAACTCCACCCCTTCCTCAACGAAAAAGAAGGAATCTTCCTTTTGGTCAGGGAACGGAAATCTAATACTGTATCCTATCCATCCCTATATGGCCTCAACTCCTTAACGTTCCAAGTCCCTTTGTCTTTGCATAAGTCATCTGTCTGTGTGTATGTCCACGGTGACACTCTCTTCCTTACAATAAACGGCCCTACACACTTTGGCGCTAACTTGGCTGCATAAAAATTCGCTGCATCTGACACCACAAAATTTTTCCTCCAGACTAACTCCCCAGGCATGTACTGTACATCTCGCCGTCTGAGACTGTACTGCCTCGCAAGCTTCTCACTCGCCTGCTCTAACCTAGTTCTAATGTTGGCCCTAATCTCTTCGAGCCTCTTTGCTCGCTCCTGACAATTTAATTTCTCCTGGTCTCCTAAACTGTCCATGAAGTCGCTACTGCCTTCTACCGCCATTTCCCTAGCGAAATTCACAAAATATGGCATAGCTCCTAACACTTCGGGCTGCGCTGTCATAATACAGCATGCTACCTTCGCTAACTGTTGGTCCCATGTCCTCTGGTTCTCTGATATATAAGCCCTAAGTGTCGTTTTAATAATCTGGTTTATCCTCTCGGCCGGGTTAGCCTGTGGGTGATAGTGTGCGGTGTACCGGAGTTGGACGCCATAGTCACCGCAGAGGCCCCGAAGCTCTCGACTCCATTGTCACACACAACCGACCGAGGAACTCCAAACAACAGAAATACATTGTCCTCCAATTGTTTGCATACGCTTTTTGCCGTGACAGTACGCAAAGGGAATAGGAAGGGAAATTTGGAAAAGTAGTCTACTACTGTCAAAATATACTGGTAGCCTTGTGACGACTTCACTAAAGGCCCAACCAGATCCACACAAATCATTTCCCAAGGTTCGACTGCCTTGGTCCTCTCTATCATACCCCCAGCTGGCTGTGAATTCTCAGGTTTCACCTGCTGACAAGTTTTACACGCCCTAACATATTTTGCAATGTCCGACCTCATCCTTGGCCAGTAGAACTTTTGTGAAATACGCGCAAAAGTCTCTTTTACGCCCATATGGCCCGCTAATGGATTGAAGTGACATTGTTTTAAAATCTCACCTCTACCAACACGCCCTATTACTCTTTTCCACTCTGGTGAATCGCCGTAAACAGAAGGAAATCACGACCTAATAAACTTGTAGAGGTTGCCACCTTCAACTCTCCACGCTGGATACGACAAAGGCTTTTTCTCTACTAACCGAATCATCCTTACCAACCAAGGATCGGCAGTAGTCACCTCAGCAATAACTGGCACACTTCGGGATAGCATATCTGGAACCACATGTTCCTTGCCTTTCCGATGCACTATATCAAAATCGTACTGCTGGAGCTTCAAAGCCCACCTAGCTAACCTACCACACGGATCCTTCAACTTATTCAACCAAATAAGTGAATAATGATCTGTGATGACCGTAAACTTAGCGCCCTCAACATATGGTCGCAGTTTCTCAATCGCCCACAGAACCGCTAGATACTCCTTTTCGGTCGTCGAGTAATTTCGCACTCCTTTGTTCAAGGACCTACTCACATAAGCTATCACCCTCTCACCATAATCAAACATCTGCGTTAACACCGCACCTACACCGAAATCACTCGCGTCTCTCTGGATTGTGAAAGGCCTATCAAAATCCGGGCAACTCAAAACCGGAGCTGTCACCAAGCGTTCCTTCGCTTCTCTAAAACTCCTTTCACAATCTTCAGTCCAATTGAACTTTCGATTCTTCTTTGTTAAATCGGTGAGAGGCCTAACTAACTCTGCAAAATCTTTAATAAATCTGCGGTACCAGGACACTGTTCCTATAAATGACCTCACTTGCTTAACGTTCTTCGGTACCTCAATCCGAAGCATCGCCTCTACCTTCTCGGGGTCTACGTGTAGACCGTTCTTGTCCACCACGTAGCCCAAATACTTCAACTCAGGCCTACAAAAATTACATTTATCCCTATTTAATCTGAGCCCTGCACTAGCTAATCTATCTAAGACAATCTTCAAAATATCTAAATGCTTCTCAAAATTATTCGTAACGATAATAATATCGTCCAAATACACAAAAACATGAGGTTCTAACTCTGGTCCTATGACCGAATCTATAAATCTCTGCCAAGTTGCCGGTGCATTATGCAAACCGTATGGCATCCTCTTAAACTGAAATAGTCCTCTACCTGGTACCATGAATACGGTGAAGGGCCTCGAATGCTCTTCCACCGGAATTCGCCAATAAGCAGACTTAATGTCCAGACTGGATAGAAACTTGGCATCCCTTAGCTTATCTAAGGTCGCCGACACATATGGAAGTAGGTAGCTATCTTTCTCCGTACATTTATTCAAAACCCTATGGTCTACGCAAAACCTATATGTACCGTCTTTCTTTCTGATCATTACAACTGGAGACGCCCAAGGACTATGTGATTTCTCTATCACCCCTTTGTCGTACATATCCTTAATCTCCTCGTCCATACGCGACTGTATGACGGGAGACACAGGGTAATAACGCTGTTTCACAGGTTCAACTCCTGCCTTTACCCTGATCTTATGCTCGACCAAATGGGTCCGGCCTAGCTCTTCCGGCATAGCCTGGAACGCCCCAACTATTAGTTGACCTAATGCCCTAGATTCCCTATCACCTAACTCGGAGTGGTCCACTATTGCCACCAACCGTTCTGGTTCCGGCCGAGAAAACGACCACCTCATTCTCGATATATCCGGGATAATACCCGCCTTGGCCCAAAAATCGATGCCAATGATTACGCCCTGAGGTAACTCTGGAACCACTAGGCATTCCAGGAGAACCGAATTGCTCTCCACCTCGATTGGCAAGAAAACCGAACATAACACCAAGGTATGACCTCCATCAGCGAGAGTCACTCTCAAAAAATTCGAAACTGAACTCACCCTAATTCCATACGAACTCAATTTTTTGCCAACCTAGCTGACCTATTACTGTTCTGGTCGCACCAGAATCCAACAAAGCCCTAAAAGCAAAACCATGGATCCTAATACCCAAATACGGGCGTTCGTCGTGACCGTCCGTCACCAACGAAAACACCAACCTAACTTCTTCAAAATCGACTGCTACCTTTACCAGCTGGGAGTTAGCAGGTTCACTAACTCGTCTATCTCCCGTTTCCCGATCTGTTGTCCGACCTGACAACCCTATCGCTTGACCGTGAATTCCCTATTCTTTCGTCCGACCTACTCTCTCTCACAAGCCCTGTCCTGAAGGGGTTGTGGCTTCGCTGCACACGCCGGGCAGTCCCGCTTCATGGCTCCAAGTCTACCGCACCCGAAGCACTTTATCCCCTTCCTACAATCCGCCGAAATATGACCGAACCTCCTACAGTTGAAGCATCGGGTATTCGACCCCGGCATAAAACTATCAGCAAGGTCCGGCCCCGCTACCGCCGCGACCTCTACACCAGCCGAGACATAAGCCAGGTCAGGTTCCAATAACCCCTTGGCCTTATGACTCGGAGGAGGGACAAACGCATCCACCGATGACCTAACCGCCTCTAGTTGCCTACCTACTCGTGTAAAGCAACTAGATCGGTAACCGACCCTTTTGTCACCAGTCTCAACTGGGTCTGGTAGAATGGTAGGAGATTCGCCCTCATTAATCCTAACATCCTTTTCTCAGATATAGGCTCCTGATGGGTCTGGGTTCGACTCCCAATCTCTCCTTCCTGTAGTGCCCTACTAATAATACTAAAGAAAAATAGAAAATTGTTAATAATTATATAAACAAAACCAACAGCACAAAACGCCACTCCAAAATTCACTGAGACAAAAATAGCAAAATTTTATCAAAATAAAAATGCTTTTTAAATATCGGGCCCCACGTTGGGCGCCAATTTGTCACCTCCACTTTTTATAATTAACAATATGTATGCTCGTATGTACATACGTACATACATATGTATACCTACAGTGGCTGTTGGTCAAGCGCCCACCAACAACCACCCACGTCAACAAAACAAACTACCGCACAAAAAGGAGATGACAAAAACTAACAAAGCGACCGGCCAGCTTAGTGAAGACGGCGTGGGTCGCTAGCTACGTACAATAACAAATCAAGCGAAAAGATCGACGCTGACTTAGATAAACAAATGCACGACAACAATTAAGCAACGATCTGAGGCAGAGTAAACAAAATATATTTTTGGGGTGCACCCGAGGTGTGGTCCAACCAGACTGGTTACGAACCAACTCGCACTACTCCCGTGCTGCCGGTGGTAACTTTAACCCGCCTCGCCTGTATGACTGGGCTCAGGGTGCGGCATGCTATAAGGATAGGTATGGGGAAAACTAAGGAAGCAACACTGTCGGCACGACAAAAAAACGTACGAAAACAATATAAATAGGCAAAATGATACTTAGCGGTTTCAGTCGGGTGTGGGTACCCAACTTCGGTGCTCCTCCGGTGGTGCCGCCAAACTCTGGTTCCGCCACTGAAACGCGAAAACCATAAATTAACACTATGGGCTTCGGCTGCCCTTACTTGGCTTCAACTGCCAACAAATATTTGCCTCGACTGGCACTATTAAAAAAAAATCTTAAACAAAATCTTATTTTATTTTTTTTTTTACTAATATTATCGCACGATCGCATAAAAAAGGATGCGCACTCTTCTGTAGATTTCGAGAATCTTATCCGGCACGCACTGGCCGCAAGCCAGAATTCTCAGGCGAGTGTGTATTGGTGCCCAGTCATTTGGCGCCGCCCCCCATTACCCAAAGGGACAGAGTTGTATAGCGCACGCCATCCCCTGGCCGTATAAAAAGAAAGGCGACACCCCTTTTTACGGAATACTCGCGCAAAGCATTCCGTTTCCCTAATATTTGTTATTGGAGGAACCGTTTTGACGAACATCTCCTTTTGGAGACTTATACCACTGGGTAGGCACACACCGAGTGCAACCGTGCCAACAATTCATGGCTTTGAATTATACAATTATTTGCCGACAGATGCCACTGCCAACGCTTGGAGTGAAAGGAATATTAGGCAAAACAAAGGAAAGGAAAAAACAAACACAAAAGATGTTTTTGTTGCGGCCAGTACGCGACATCTGTTACTAAGTGAAATTTAATGTCAGTATTGTCTTTACCTATCCGGAAATTTAGATTGGCTGTGCCAATTGAAATTATTTCCTCTTTAGTAATGCCAGTTAGTTTGCATTTGTTATTGCCGTCATAGTCGAATTCATTTTGAAATGGATTTTTGCAAATAGAAATATCGGCTCCAGTGTATGTAAGGAATTACACGTATGTATATTTTGTTTATATCTTCCTTGAAGGAGGTTAATTGTTGTCCTCCGGGTCGCCCTCATTTCCCCGATTTTGCATAATATGTATTTGGCGATTATTTCTATTATTTTGTGGTACTTGCCTATTTTGATTGAACCTGTTGTTGTTGTTTGCAGGTCTATAATTATTGTTTTTGCCATTTCTATTGTCTTTGTCCATAATTATTTCTATATCCATTGTCTTATCTGAATGTGTTGTAGTATTTCGAAAGTTGTTATGACTGTTTGGAGGTCTAAAGTTATTTCGGTTGTTGTTGTAAGTATTATAACTGTTGTTATTGCCTCTAAATATGTTGTTGTTATTGTTATTAGCATATCTTCTTTGGGTATTATTATTATTATTGAAATTATTGCGGTTGTTATACCTTAGATTATTTGAAATGAACATTACTTTAGAGTTATTGCCTTGGTTATTTTCAAGTTCTAAATCTAAATCTACTGCTGATTCAAATGTTTTTGGTAGTGAGGCAAATATTGTCTGTTTATATGGTTCGCTTATACCGTTTTTGAATACGGTTGAACTGTATTGTTCATTTAATTGTGTAATTAGTGCTTTTTGTTCTGTTGTAGCATTAGTGCCTATTTGCAGTATTTGTAGTTTGTTGAGTTCTGAAACTAAAGACAAAATTTTGTTCCTAAACGTTGTTATATTCTGGTTTAGCTGATAAAGGGTTGCTAATTGGTTCTGTATTTGTGGGATTGTCATTGTTGATTTATATTTTGACAAAAGTGAATCTTTTACTTCTTGGATAGTGCGTGGTATTTGAACAGAAATTATGATAGTTCATACTGTTTGGGTTAATTTTACGTATATTACGTAATCGATAAATGCAGTTTTACCTGTTGAGCTTAGACCATTGTATATGATTTCTACAATTTTGAGAAATGATTCCAGTTCTCTATGATTTCCCGAAAAGCTGGGAATAGCTTTTGTTGCTACTTTTAAGTTGAAATAATATTTGTAAATGCTTTGCTATTGTTTCATGTTTTACTTTGGTTGTTTTATTCAAGCATTTGTAGCTTTTATTAAAATTTTCTTTTTCTGTATTTAAATTATCATAAATGTTTTGCCAATTTTCCATTCTTTATTTAAATTTTTAAAACAATACTTTTTTTAAATGTTTCCTATACAAGCTATGAATTTTATTTATACAATTTATAATTAATATAATTGTTATTATTAATAATAGATGAATCATTCTTGTGTTCATCTACTATGACCTCATTGATTATATTAGCACTTATCTTTTCAATAGATGATTGGGTTTTTCCCATAGTAAAAATATGATTTTTAAATTTTAAATTTAAATTTAAAAAATTTTTATTTGGTTTTTTTTTTTATAATTTCCTTGGCAGCTTGTGCCGTTGGACAGATATATGTATTATTGATCGTGCATTTCTAGTTTTGATGTCTGCGGTGTTGGGAATTCAATTTGCTGCGGATTTCCTCCTTGGCCTTCCTGTCTGTGGCTAAAACAACTGTTTATATAATAAAGCTTTCTCCTTTCTTTCTTGAAAAGATTTCCCTGCACGCTTTTGTTTCTTCTTCTGTTGCGTTGGAGTATACTGGTTGTAAATAATCCGTATTTAAATTTAAAACACTTGGATTTATTTTTCAATTTTTATTATTAATTCTTTAAAAGGTGTACAATTTATTATCTGCATATACAAACTAGCACGAGCACTTAACCTTTGTAGTTTTCAATTTTAAACAGCGTACAATTTATAATTTATCTGCATATACAAATTCACACGAGCAGTTAACTTTTATTTTCTCAATTTTATAATTTCTCCCGTTCTTTATTTATACTAATTTTTGTTTATACATATATTGGAAAGAATAACGGAACGGAGTAGGGTTGCAGGTAAGTGTGTTAAGAGTGGGAGTAAATTCAGGGAGGTGATTTTCAGGTAAGTATTCGGGTAGGTATTCAGGTAGGGATTCGGGTAAGTATTCAGGTAGGGATTCGGGTAAGTATTCAGAAATTTATTTATAAGTTATAATTAAGTTAATATATTGCTTCATAATTAATTTTTGCTTATTTTTTATTATAAAATTTATTATTTATAGGATGATGAGGTCGTCCTCATCCATGTTGTTGTTGTTGTTGTAGCGGTTCGCTAACCCCGCTTAGGGCAGGTATAATCAGTCTAAGTCGCCGAGGTCATCTAACGGGAGGTCCAGGAAACGTGCTGTTTCGACAGGGTTGGACCAAAGGGAGAGGGGGGTTAGATGGGTCGGTTTAAGGGGGCATGTGAAGAGGTGGTTAGTATCGTGCGGGGACTCTCCACATGCAGGGCATACGTTGGGTATGCTGGGGTCGAGTCTGGATATGTAGGAGTTTAACCTGCTACAGTATCCAGATCTGAGTTGTGCCAGAGTCACGCGGGTCTCTCGAGGCAGCTCGAGCTCACTGTCTGCGATGGGTGGTGGTTTGGATCCGAGTACGCCATTCACTGGGAGGGAGTCTAGGAAGGTGTTAACTGACTCCTGGTGAATGGCGTTCAGTGCCTGTCGGTAAGCCGTCCTGTCCAGCGGTTGTTGAATATGGTGCTGTATAGTGCTGTCGTAGTCGAGTACTCCCTTCCTGATGTGCCTAGGCGGAGGCTCCGCTTCTAGGAGTGCCTGCTGGGGTGCTCCGAGCGGTGGCATCCCAACAGGAACTGCTTGCACAGCAAAGCATTATGCTCCTTAACTCGTAGCATAGATGCTTCGCTGTGCAAGTGGTGTTCCGGTGACATCAGGAGGTTTCCTGTCGCAGTCCTAAGGGCGGTGTTCTGGCAGGCCTGTAATTTCCTCCACTGCGTCTCGTTCGTCCCCGGCGCCCAAATCGGTGCAGCATAATTTACGACCGGCCGGCCAATTGCTTTGTAGGTTGCCAGCAAGGTTTCTTTATATTTACCCCATGTGCTGCCGGCTAGCGCCTTGAGTATTTTGTTGCGGCCCTGGAGTTTTGCGGCAATTGCGGTCGTATGCGGAGTGAAGGAGTACACGCTCTCGAATGTGACCCCTAAAATCTTAGGGTTGTTTACAGTTGGAATTTTTACGTCATCAACTTTCACATCGAGTTCTAGCCGGTACTCCTTCGTCCAGCTGGTGAAGAGGGTAGCCGAGGATTTCGTCGGTTGAATTTTTAAATGTCGTGCAGTGAAGAAACGGGAGAGATCAGCGAGGTAACCGTTCACTTTCGAACATAGGCTATCAATATCCTGGCCGGACGCCAATATCGAACAATCATCGGCTTACGAGGTTAGTGAGACTCCTTCCGGTGGAGGAGGGAGCTTCGAAATGTAAAAATTAAACAGTAGCGGGGAGAGGACACCACCCTGCGGAACCCCCTGTTTAATTTTCCTCAATTTAGATGTTTCACCTCGGAATATGACCGATGATTGACGACCACTCAGGTAGCCCATGACCCACCTCTGCAACCCCGGCGGTAATGAGGATTCCTCAATGTCACTGAGTAGCACTGAATGATTGACAGTGTCAAAAGCTTTTGACAGGTCCAGCGCTACCAGGACAGTTCTCGCACAGGGTCGGTTTTGGTTCAGGCCATTGACCACCCGGGTGTTTATGGCGTTAAGTGCTGTTGTGGTGCTATGCACTTTTCGGAAGCCATGCTGATGTGCTGCTGGACGCAGATGGTGAGTAAAACTCGGGAGCAATAAGGCCTCAAGCGTCTTCGCTACTGGGGAGAGGAGAGTTATCGGCCGATAAGACTCTCCTTTGTTGGCTGGTTTCCCCGGTTTGAGTAGCGGGACCACCCTATACCGGTCTTCCACAAATCTGGTATGATTAGGGTGGTCAAAGACAAATTGAGGACCTTAGTGAGGTATTCTGCTCCCGCTGGTCCGAGATGTTTTAGCATCAGCATGCTTATTCCGTCAGGGCCGATGGATTTGGAGGCTTTCGCCTTCCCGATAACCCCCTGAACCTCTTCTCTGGAGAAATCAAGCGCCGCGCTTGTGTTTGGTAGTTTGCGCATACGACGGGTTACACGTCTTTTCGCTTTGTCTACCGAAGGATGCAGTGTAAAAAGCCGGCTAAAATAGCTTTTGGAGACCTCACAACAATACTTTTTTATATACATTTTTTATATTCATGCACTGAATTTATATATATACATTGAATTATTATACATTATCTAAATATTACATATATATATATATATTTACATACTTAAATTGTTGAAGCGCTGAAGTCTATAAGCATGTTCGAACATGAATGCACATACATACGTACACATAGAATAAGTGAGAAACTGTACGCAATAATGAATTGTTATTATAAAATAACATTCTGCCTGCGTGCAGAAGAGTATAAAAGGCGAGGAAAACGCAAAGGAAATTGAGTAGCCTTTGTGTTGTCGTTAGGTATACTTGCCCGTGGGATCAATACCACCGGCAAACGTAGTGCACCTGAGGGTCTATATACCTCACGAGCATTTATTTATATTCTACTGAGGGTTTATACCTCACTGGAACGAGGGCTGTTAGAGGGTTTATACCTCCACAGCGCCATACGAAAGAAGTACTATTTGTGTTATTATTAAGCATACTTGCTCGTGGGTTCAACACCACCAGCAAACGTAGTGTACCTGAGGGTTTATACCTCACGAACACTTACTTACTTGTCATAGAAATAGCGAGTAACGTATTAGAAACCGTGTAGATAGAGATTGTTAAACTAATAAATTTGTTGTAACGTACCCAGCGCATTTTACTTTAGCAAACCCTTGGCAAGGCTGAGCTTACCCCAGCCAAGAGGAAAACTCCGTTACAACTGGCGCCCGAGCAGGGACTCTAAAGTAAGAAGAACGAGATAACGAGGTAAGCCATGGTCAAAGTGACATGGGTGTACTACCTCAATCGAGAGGAACTATTGAGATACGCAGAAGAATTTGGGTTCGAGAACTACGGAACAGTGGAGGAGCTGCGCAAACGCTTTGCGAGCTTCATCCAGAATCAGGGTGAAAGAGAAAGCGTGCAAAGACGCTTGACGGAGTTGGCCCTCCGACATACTAGGCCAAATATCACCATAAATCCAGCGACACCAAGAGAAGGCGTCCCATCATCAGACGTGTTTTATGAGGGAGCTCACGGCATGCTTTACGAAGAAGAGCAAGCGTACGTACCTGCGACACCCTCTCATGCGGGCATTATGGACAGGGTGCGGAAATGGGGATTCCGCTACGACGGCGGTAAAGATCCATTAGGATTTATCGAACGGGTAGAGGAATTAGCGGACGGTTACGGCTTAAACCGTAACTCAATCCCACGAGCGTTACCAGAGCTACTGAAGGAGAAAGCTCTAGTGTGGTTCCGGAATAACAATCGGCACTGGCAGGAATGGGACGAGTTTAAAAAAGATTTCCTGAAGTTCTTTCTGAGCTCGCGGTACTTTGAACAACTGGACGACGAGATACGCCGACGCATCCAACGACCGGGTGAGCGGTTTAAAGATTACGTCCTGGTACTACAAGGGCTTATGCGGCACGCGAACTACACAGCCGAAGAGAAACTAAGCCGTATCTATCGAAATTCGCGCAGAGAGTATCAACTTTACGTTAAACGGAGTGAGTTCAAGAGTCTGGAAGAGTTAGTGGACTTGGTAGAAGACTTCGAAAACCTTCCCCCCGAGAGAGAGCCATTAAGAGCCGCAGCGCGACCATTTGTACCTCGACGACCGGAAGAGCGGTACCAGTCTATGCACGTGAACGAAGAGAGCTACAGGTACCCACACAGCAGCGAAAGGCGGGAACAACCAAGGAGGTTTGAGGGCGCTACAAGACCAGATCGAGCAGACAGAGCAGAGCGCTACCAGCAATTACGTGAAGACCGGAATCCCAACACACCAAGGAGAGCAGAGAGCCAACCAAATCAGCAAGGGAGGTACGTAGACCCCCGAAACGCATGCAGACGATGCGGTGGAGTCGGACATTTCGCCCACGGCTGTCGCAGTCCAAAAATCGAGTTTTGTTGGAAGTGTGGACGTTGTGGAATACACACCCGAAATTGCTGCCCAGATCTACAGGGAAACGACCAGGGGCCTCATCAGTATCGAGGGGTGGGGTCCACACACAGAACAGCAGCAGCACTAAACCAGACACAAGGCCGGATCCTGGCCAATGTGACCATGAACGGCGAAAACATAGTAGCGGCAATAGATACCGGAGCAACGAGGAGTTTCGTGAGCGAAGAAGTGGTGAGGAGATTGGGTACGGAAAGAACGAAACCCGTAAAGACACGAGTGGTAATGGGAGATGGAAGGCGCAAGGACGTCGAGGAAGCAGTAGAAGCAGAAGTGAAGTTGGGGAACGAAGTACATCACAGCGAGTTACTTGTTCTACCAGGCCTGGTCGATGAAATGGTACTCGGGACGGACTACCTCGCGAAGGCCAACACAGAGTTGAGATGCGGCGGAGAGTCACTAAGATTAAGGGTAGACAAGAGAGAAGACGAGATAATCACGTGCACCGCCATAGTTGAGAAGGGAACGAAGGAGTACACGGCCTCAGAAGGCCCAAACCAAACCACACCACAAGCAGGCAACCCAGCGGATAAGAAAGTGAGTGAGTTCCTGCAAAGTGAGTTGAAACAATTTGAGGAGATGTCAGGACCGTCCAATGTCGCCACACATAAAATAATCATGCGAGACGATCGACCAATAAAGCAGAGGTACTTCCCCAAGAACCCAAAGATGCAAGAGGTCATCAACAAAGAAATCGACCAACTACTTGAGAAGAGCTACATTGAACCATCCCATAGTCCGCACAGTGCACCAATAGCATTAGCAAAGAAGAAAAACGGAAAGTGGAGACTCTGCGTCGACTACCGCCAATTGAATGCCAAATCCGTTCCAGACGCATACCCGTTGCCGCGCATCCAGCATATACTCGATCGGCTCAGAAGCGCTAGATTCATCAGCAGTCTGGACTTGAAGAATGGTTATTGGCAGATCCCCATGGAGGAGGACAGCAAACAGTACACGGCATTCACAGTACCCGGACGTGGCTTGTTCCAATGGAAGGTAATGCCTTTCGGCCTACACTCCGCACCAGCGACGTTCCAGAGGGCACTTGATAGAGTTATCGGCCCAGAACTAGAACCGCACGCATTTGCCTACCTAGACGACATCATAGTCACGAGTACAACGCTAGAAAAGCACGTGAAGCATCTCAAAGAGGTATTCCAGCGGCTAAGAAAAGCCAACCTCCGCATCAACCCCGAGAAGTGCGAGTTTTTTAAGAAGAAGCTGAAGTATTTAGGCCACGTAGTCAGCGAGAAGGGCATCCATACAGACCCAGATAACGTAGCGGCCATTAGAGAGCTCACACCTCCAACAAATCTACGAGAGCTCAGACGATTCCTGGGAGTGGCATCATGGTACCGAAGATTCGTCCCCGACTTTTCACAAGTTTCGCATCCGCTCACATCAATGTTGAAGAAAGGCAAAAAGTGGGAGTGGTCCGAAAAACAACAGTCAGCATTCGAAGCCCTGAAAGACGCCCTCACACAAGCACCGGTATTGGCGTGCCCGGACTTCACAAAGAGATTTACGTTGCAGACCGACGCGAGTGATTTCGGACTCGGAGCAGTTCTAACACAAGAGTTAGAGGGTAGCGAGCGAGTAATAGCATATGCGAGTCGGCGGCTGAATAAAGCCGAAATGAACTACTCACCAACGGAGAAGGAGTGTTTAGCGATAGTCTGGGCAATAAGGAAAATGAGACCATATCTTGAAGGGTACAACTTCACAGTGATTACCGACCACCTGGCGTTGAAGTGGCTCAACGCGATCGAGAGTCCAACAGGTCGGATAGCGAGATGGGCGCTAGAGCTTCAACAATATTCGTTCGAAGTGCAGTACAGGAAGGGGAAGCTGAACGTCGTAGCAGACGCGCTATCAAGGCAACCACAAGAGGAACAGTTGGGCACAGTGTTAGAGGAAGCGAAAAACTACCACGGTGATGGAAACACATTTCCAAAAAAAAAGGAAAAAAAAAAAAAAATATCGTGAAAAAAAGAGAAAAAAAATTGAAGTAAGAGTATAATAGAGAAAAAAAAAATTATTATCGTGAAAAAAAGAGAAATTTGAAGTAAACGAAATAACAAAAAAAAAAAAAAAAATTTAAGAGTGAAAAAAAAGTTTGATATGGACGCACCCTAAAATGGACATAAAAGGGAGTCGTAGTGTTAAGAAGCAAAAACAAAAACAAAAAAAAAAAAAAAAAAAAATTCAAGTGAAAAAAAAAAGTTTGATATGGACGCACCCTAAGTCACATACTGTGTGAAGGTGGCAGCACCCACCAACAGCTGAGCCAGCGGTAAACAAATGAACATACATATATACAAATATACATATGTACATATAACTAAGTGAGAGAAAAAAAAAATAGATAATATACATACATACATACATGCAATGAAGTGAATATATATATGTACATATAAGTGGAAAAACAAAAATATACATAATATACATACAATACATAAACTAAAATATATGCAAAGTGAAAATATACAAGCAAAAACACATAGACGCAAAAAAAAATAATAATAATAATAATTATAAACACAACGCACAGAAAAAAAAAATAATAATATACACACAAAATAATAATAATAACCGAAATACTCCTGCAAAAATTCGAAGGAGAAATTTGTATCAAAGCATATACAGGAAAAGCACAGTTGGTCAAGCAATGACAAATCAAAATAAAAGCCGCCGCCGCGACCAAACTCACATGAAGTGTGTTAACAACTGAAGCGAGCGATAAACAAATTATGCTAGCAAGGTATGCGAGCGCTAAGCCAAACGCGAAAAACGAAGTAAGGAGTAAAAGCAAGCAGCAGAGATGGCATCAACAATCTTGTCAGAGAGTCAGGATGAGCAGCCAGCGAAGCGACGAGGAGAACTCGATATATCAAGCGGCACGTCGAAGGCAATTACTACCGCGTGAGGATCACACGGACTGGCCTGGTGACCATAAGTCTCGCAGCGGGAAGTGAGGGGAGGGTGTAAGGACCCCAAAATCCGAGGCTTTTGGAGACCTCACAACAATACTTTTTTATATACATTTTTTATATTCATGCACTGAATTTATATATATACATTGAATTATTATACATTAACTAAATATTACATATATATATATATATTTACATACTTAAATTGTTGAAGCGCTGAAGTCTATAAGCATGTTCGAACATGAATGCACATACATACGTACACATAGAATAAGTGAGAAACTGTACGCAATAATGAATTGTTATTATAAAATAACATTCTGCCTGCGTGCAGAAGAGTATAAAAGGAGAGGAAAACGCAAAGGAAATTGAGTAGCCTTTGTGTTGTCGTTAGGTATACTTGCCCGTGGGATCAATACCACCGGCAAACGTAGTGCACCTGAGGGTCTATATAACTCACGAGCATTTATTTATATTCTACTGAGGGTTTATACCTCACTGGAACGAGGGCTGTTAGAGGGTTTATACCTCCACAGCGCCATACGAAAGAAGTACTATTTGTGTTATTATTAAGCATACTTGCTCGTGGGTTCAACACCACCAGCAAACGTAGTGTACCTGAGGGTTTATACCTCACGAACACTTACTTACTTGTCATAGAAATAGCGAGTAACGTATTAGAAACCGTGTAGATAGAGATTGTTAAACTAATAAATTTGTTGTAACGTACCCAGCGCATTTTACTTTAGCAAACCCTTGGCAAGGCTGAGCTTACCCCAGCCAAGAGGAAAACTCCGTTACAAGCTCGCGCATCTCTTCGGGTCCGACGAGGCGCGATCACCGAATGAAATTTCCACCCGGTCATCGCGTCTCGTCGGGTTAGACAGCGACTTGACTGTAGCCCAGAGCTTGGTTGCCGCAGAGGAGAGATTGCAGGACCTTAAGTGCTCCTCCCACTTTTTCCGCTTGTGCTTGTTTACAATTCACTGAAGGCGTTCTCAGTGAATTCCGTGAAGCCGGTCCAGTTAGCTTTTTTGAAGTTAACGAAGGTCCGGTGGTCCGCGGAAACAAAGTCGGGAGGTCTGTCAATCGAGATGTGTATGGGTAAGTGGTCCGATGCTAGTGTCAGTACAGGTCGCCAACCTATACTGTTTATCAGACCAGCACTCGCAATTGTTATGTCGGGCGAGCTTTGGCAATTACCCACAACTCTGGTGGGGGTGTTGTCGTTCATTGTGCAGAATGTCGAATCGTCTATCTGTTCCGCCAGCTCCATTCCTCTACGGTCATTTGACAGGCTAGAATGCCAAAGATCGTGGTGCGCGTTAAAGTCACCCAAAACCAAACGGTTTTCGCCTCTGAGTAGCGCACCTATATCAGGGCTATATCCAACTGGGCAACTTGTAACGGGAGGAATGTATATATTAAATATTTCGAGCTCGGCATCGCCTGACCGGATAGCTATGCCCTGACATTCTAGGGTAGTATCCCTGCGGTCGATGCCGCCGTCGATGAGACGATACTGCACGGTGTTGTGCAGGATGAACGCCAAACCCCCTCCATGGTCTCGCTCGCGATCCTTGCGGATTATGTTGTATCCGGCCCGACTCAGAAGATCCGAGCGGTCGGTCAGCTTAGTTTCCTGGATCGCAGCAATTGACAGATGCTCCCGGCTCATATAGTCGACTATCTCGTCGATCTTCCCCTGGAGTCCGTTGCAGTTGAATTGAAGGAGTCGGGTCCGTCTCGGGGGAACGTTCGTGATACCGGGGGTGAGGGAGTGGTGCGTGGATGACGTGTGTTGCTGTTGTAATACCCGCTGAGGTTGGTTCCGCACGTTGGTGTTGATTGGCGGTGTTGTCGTATTAACAGGCGGGGGCAGACTCCTACAGCAAGGGGCAACGTACGCATCACTCTACTCACGGGTGGTGCGCAGGCCCGAGCACGTCCGAAAATGACACCAGCCGGAGCAAGAATTGCATCTGACTGAGGTCACATTCCGACGTACTAAGGCCTGACACACGGAACAGACTGTGCGGGGGACTAAGAGCTGCTGGGTAGCCCTCGCGCGGGAGGAGGAGGAGCTGGTTGTGGGGGGGGGGGGGGGGGGAAGGGGGTGAGGGTTGGCGGGAGTCATGTTGCGGGGAGCTCCGGGAGACCGTGGAGGTCTGCGGGTTACCCAAAGTGGGTAAGGGTGCTGAAGGCACTGCCGTGGAGGCTGGGGGCGCACTTGGGCGCTGGCAACATGGGGCCACATAACGTGTGGTCCACTCCCTATGTGTCTTAAGGCCTGAACAGACCTTAAGATGACTCCAACCATTGCACTGGTTGCACCTAACCGAGATGGAGGAGTGGTGGAGTCTTTTGGTGCACACGCAGCAGAAATAGTCCGTCGGACCAGGATTGGTTTCTACACCAGCCCTGATTAGAAGGATTTAAAGCAACCCAGCTGCGAGGTATTGCTCCGATGGCGCACTTAAACTAATTTTACCTGTTGACCTAAACGGGGTTAGGCCGCCGAAAGGGTGACAGCCCTTGGCCGGATAAAATCCGGGTCAACTCCGGTACGTAGAACCGACTGTCGTTGAGAGTTGTCCTCATCCAAGTCTTCAACACTGGTGTTGTATTTGGCGATTTGTATACTCCTCTATTGTTATGGGTTTTGGTTCGGCGCGTTTTGATGTTGGTCTGTATGTTGGTGCTATATTGTTGTTTGTAGCAACTGGAATATACGGCTCTATTTTGTCTACCCTACTCGAATATATGAATTTTTCGAATTCCTCTAGAGTGGCATTTAGCACCACTCTGTCTATGGAGTTCATTGAAAATTATTCTTTTTGGTCCGTTTTGGCAGGATCGCCATGTATAGATTTAATTTTGGCAGGATAATCGCCATGTAATGGAATAGTTTTCTGAATGTCTTTTCTTTTGATCGGGTCCTAAAAAGGGTCCCTACGTAGAGTGCGAACTGCAATTAATATTTCAACAGCAGTTTGCAGTTCTGCTAATCAATAGGCTTAAGGTTAGTTAGCCCAAATATGAATCAATACAAACAACATGAGTTCTGAGTATTGATTGACTTTATTAAATTTTCGACGGTGTATTTATTCTAGATTTTTGTCACAATTAATTTCCGCGATTCCGCTCAGCAACCATATGTTTGCTGACATTGCATATGAAGTGGGCGTTGAAGTGGTGTAATATGACTCTTTCTTATATTGCTTAGATCTGCTTGTGTGATAGCAGCAGCGCAGAGTTATTGACCTGATTCTTTGTTTATGTCAATATGTCATTTCATTGTTTTGTTTACGTAGTATTTTAATACTTTGTATGTATGTACATGTTTGACTAAGGCCACTACACCCTTGCCCTTAAGAAAAATATTTATTTCTTTTTCAACAAAAGGAATAATATGTTTATTTTATTTATTTTTTTTTGGATATATTTTACAGATACGTGGAAATGTTTTGTGTGTTTATAATACGGTTTTGTATAGTTATTAGCTAATGTTATGATATTCGATATGTTACTTGTTAAAAAAATATATACACTTATTTACAGTGTCTACGTTACTAAATTCCTAAATATTTCTTTAATTGATTATTATGCATTACCTTTAGCTTATTTTTTATATTTAATGTGGAGTTGACTCCATTAGTGTCTACAATAATATATGGGCCGTGATATGAACTCTGATTTTTCTTTTTATTTTCGGTTTTTACATACAGCGAATCTCCTTTTTTGAAATTTGATTTGTTTACATTTTGGTCATAAATTTCTTTTCTTTTCATTTTTGTTGCATTTATTAGTTTTTTGGCATTTTGGATAGATTTCTTTAATCTTAATTTTATTTCTGTAGCATAGTCTTCAATGTTGTAATTGATACTTCTTGTATTTATGGTATCCCTAGGAAATATTGGTAATTTCCCAAATATTAGTTCAAACGGGGAGTAAAGTGTATCTATTCTTCTGCGAAGGAAAGTAAATATTCATTTAATGTCCTATGATTTTTTTCAAGAGCTCCTATTGTTTGGTGATGATATGAGGTTGAAAATATTTGTTTCGTGTTCAGAAGTTCACATATGTTGTGCTCATTTACAAATTCTGTACCCTTGTCTGATTTTAAATTTCTTATACAACCGTATTTTAAAGTTAACTGTTCGAGTAATGTAGTCGCTATTGTTTTTGCTTCTTTATTTTCAATGGGATGTGCACTAACATATTTAGAGAAGTCACATTGCATTGTTAATATGTATCTGTACCCGTTCGAAATGCGTAATGGACGTCTATGGTGTCTATGCTTACAATCTTAAATGTGCTTGTTGGCGTATTTGTCACTACAAGTGGTCCTTTTATTTTATTTTGTTGTTTTATTTCGCGTACATGCTGCACAATTATTTATGTACAAATTCTTTAACCTTTTGTCTCATGTTTTTCCAAATGTATCGTTGTTTTAGCTTTAAAATAGTCTTTCTAATTCCTAAATGTCCTGCTGTGTTAGTTGAGTGAAATTCATCAATTAATTTATATTGTATTATAGCACTTTTTATTTGTACTGGAGCTTTATATATTAACCAGCTTTTACCAGCGGCTTCGCTCGCATTAAATCCATCCAATAGGAGATCATTATAGTACAAACGGATCAATAGAAAGAATATATTTTATTGCTTGTCTGAGATTATCTTTTTGAAAAAATTACTACATGCAATGAAGTTTCAAATTTCAAAGTATACTTTATTGAATCAATACAACAAATATTAAAATATATATGTCACTATAAAGAAAATAAATAATTTGGAATGGTAACAATTGAAAATATAAAATGCAGATTATTAGTCAAGGATATTTCTATAAACTATATTGTACGTTTTTCCGTTGGGTGCAAATATGTGTAAATTCCGGGCATTACACACGCGAACAGGCTACATATAGTTGACCATGAGCAAAGCATAACTTTTCTAAATGCACTCGTGCTACCTGTAATGTCTGTCCTTGTGCTTTGTTTATAGTTACGGCAAAGCTAAGTTTGACGGGAAACTGAACTCTTTTAAATTGGAATGGAAGGTCAGTGGGAATAATTGGAATCCGAGGTATGATTACACTTTTTCCTTTACCGACACCTGTTAAAATAGTAGCACCAAGTATATTCTGTCCCAATTTCGTTATCCGAAGTCGTGTTCCATTACATAGCAGAGGAGCATTTAAATTTCGCATAAGCATTACTGGTACATTTAGTTTCAACTGAAGCTATGTGATGGTACACCCGACAATTCAAGTGAATTTAAAAACTCTACTGGTCCAGCATAGCCTGGAACGCCCCAGCTATTAGTTGACCTAATGCCCTCGATTCCCTATCACCTATCTCGGAGTGGTCCACTATCGCCTCCAACGGTTCTGGTTCCGGCCGAGAAAACGACCACCTCATTCTCGATATATCCGGGATAATACCCGCCTTGGCCCAAAAATCGATGCCAAGGATTACGCCCTGAGGTAACTCTGGAACCACTAGGCATTCCAGGAGAACCGACTTGCTCTCCACCTCGATTGGCAACAAAACCCAACATAACACCAAGGTATGACCTCCATCAGCGAGAGTCACTCTCAAAAAATTCGAAACTGAACTCACCCTAATTCCATACGAACTCAATTTCTGCCAACCTAGCCGACCTATTACTGTTCTGGTCGCACCAGAATCCAACAAAGCCCTAAAAGCAAAACCATGGATCCTAATACCCAAATACGGCCGTTCGTCGTGACCGTCCGTCACCAACGAAAAAGCCAACCTAACTTCTTCAAAATCGACTGCTACCTTTGCCAGCTGGGAGTTAGCAGGTTCACTAACTCGTCTATCTCCCGTTTCCCGATCTGTTGTCCGACCTGACAACCCTATCGCTTGACCGTGAATTCCCTATTCTTTCGTCCGACCTACTCTCTCTCACAGGCCCTGTCCTGAAGGTGTTGTGGTTTCGCCCACCACCGGAAGTTGAACTTCGATGGGTACGCGGGGAGCCACTCGGCTTCGCTGCACACGCCGGGCAGTCCCGCTTCATGGCTCCAAGTCTACCGCACCCGAAGCACTTTATCCCCTTCCTACAATCCGCCGAAATATGACCGAACCTCTTACAGTTGAAGCATCGGGTATTCGACCCCGGCCTAAAACTATCAGCAAGGTCCGGCTCCGCTACCGCCGCGACCTCTACACCAGCCGAGACATAAGCCAGGCCAGGTTCCAATAACCCCTTGGCCTTATGACTCGGAGGAGGGGCAAATGCATCCACCGATGACCTAACCGCCTCTAGTTGCCTACCTACACGTGTAAAGCAACTAGTTCGGTAAACGACCCTATTGTCACCAGTCCCAACTGGGTCTGGTAGAATGGTAGGAGATTCGCCCTCATCAATCCTAACATCCTTTTCTCAGACAAAGGCTCCTGATGGGTCTGGGTTCGACTCCCAATCTCTCCTTCCTGTAGTGCCCTACTAATAATACTAAAGAAAAATAGAAAATTATTAATTATTAATAATTAACAGCACAAAACGCCACTCCAAAATTCACTGAGACAAAAATAGCAAAATTTTATCAAAATAAAAATGCTTTTTAAATATCGGGTCCCACGTTGGGCACCAATTTGTCACCTCCACTTTTTATAATTAACAATATGTATGTTCGTATGTACATACGTACATACATATGTACACCTACAGTGGCTGTTGGTCAAGCGCCCACCACAAACCACCCACGTCAACAAAACAAACTACCGCACAAAAAGGAGATGACAAAAACTAACAAAGCGACTGGCCAGCTTAGTGAAGACGGCGTGGGTCACTAGCTACGTACAATAACAAATCAAGCGAAAAGATCGACGCTGACTTAGATAAACAAATGCATGACAGCAATTAAGTAACGATCTAAGGCAGAGTAAACAAAATATATTTTTGGGGTGCACCCGAGGTGTGGTCCAACCAGACTGGTTACGAACCCACTCGCACTACTCCCGTGCTGCCGGGGGTAACTTTAACCCGCCTGTATGACTGGGCTCTGGGTGCGGGATGCTATAAGGATAGGTTTGGGGAAAACGAAGGAAGCAACACTGTCGGCACGACAAAAAAACGTACGAAAACAATAAATAGGCAAAATGATACTTAGCGGTTTCAGTCGGGTGTGGGTACCCTACTTCGGTGCTCCTCCGGTGGTGCCGCCAAGCACGCGAAAACCATAAATTAACACTATGGGCTTCGGCTGCCCTTACTTGGCTTCAACTGCCAACAAATATTTGCCTCGACTGGCACTATAAAAAAAAAATCTTAAATAAAATCTTATTTTTTTTTTTTACTAATATTATCGCACGATCGCATAAAAAAAGATGCGCACTCTTCTGTAGATTTCGAGAATCTGATCCGGCACGCACTTACGGCACGCCTGGCCGTATAAAAAGAAATGCGACACTCCTTTTTACGGAATACTCGCGCAAAGCATTCCGTTTCCCTAATATTTGTTAGTGGAGGAACCGTTTTGAGGAACATCTCGTTTTGGAGACTTATACCACTGGGCAGGCACACACCCAGTGCAACCGTGCCAACAATTCATGGCTTTGAATTATACAATTATTTGCCGACAGATGCCACTGCCAATGCTTAGAGTGAAAGGAATATTAGGCAAAACAAAGGAAAGGAACAAACAAACACAAAAGAAGGTTTTGTTGCGGCCAGTACGCGACAACTCCACCCCTTCCTCAACGAAAAGGAAGGAATCTTCCTTTTGGTCAGGGAACGGAAATCTAATACTGTATCCTATCCATCCCTATATGGCCTCAACTCCTTAACGTTCCAAGTCCCTTTGTCTTTGCATAAGTCATCTGTCAGTGTGTATGTCCACGGTGACACTCTCTTCCTTACAATAAACGGCCCTACACACTTTGACGCTAACTTCGCTGCATCTGACACCACAAAATTTTTCCTCCAGACTAACTCCCCAGGCATGTACTGTACATCTCGCCGTCTGAGACTGTACTGCCTCGCAAGCTTCTCACTCGCCTGCTCTAACCTAGTTCTAATGTTGGCCCTAATCTCTTCGAGCCTCTTTGCTCGCTCCTGACAATTTAATTTCTTCTGGTCTCCTTAACTGTCCATGAAGTCGCTACTGCCTTCTACCGCCATTTCCCTACCGAAATTCACAAAATATGGCATAGCTCCTAACACTTCGTGCTGCGCTGTCCTAATACAGCATGCTACCTTCGCTAACAGTTGGTCCCATGTCCTCTGGTTCTCTGATATATAAGCCCTAAGTGTCGTTTTAATAATCTGGTTTATCCTCTCGGCCGGGTGAGCCTGTGGGTGATAGTGTGCGGTGTACCGGAGTTGGACGCCATAGTCACCGCAGAGGCCCCGAAGCTCTCGACTCCATTGTCACACACAACCGACCGAGGAACTCCAAACAACAGAAATACATTGTCCTCCAATTGTTTGCAAACGCTTTTTGCCGTGACAGTACGCAAAGGGAATAGGAAGGGAAATTTGGAAAAGTAGTCTACTACTGTCAAAATATACTGGTAGCCTTGTGACGACTTCACTAAAGGCCCAACCAGATCCACACAATTCATTTCCCAAGGCTCGACTGCCTTGGTCCTCTCTATCATACCCCCAGTTGGCTGTGAATTCTCAGGTTTCACCTGCTGACAAGTTTTACACGCCCTAACATATTTTGCAATGTCCGACTTCATCCTTGGCCAGTAGAACTTTTGTGAAATACGCGCAAAAGTCTCTTTTACGCCCATATGGCCCGCTAATAGATTGTCGTGACATTGTTTTAAAATCTCACCTCCACCATCACGCCCTATTACTCTTTTCCACTCTGGTGATTCGCGGTAAACAGATCTAAGCTGTGCCAAGATCACTCGGGTCTCTCGAGGCAGCTCGAGCTCACTGCCTGCAATTGGTGGTGGTTTATCTTCGAGTACCCCATTCACTGGAAGGGAGTCTCAGAAGGTGTTGACTGACTCCTGGTGAATGGCGTTCAGCGCTTGTCGGTATCCCGTCCTGTCCAGCGGTTGTTGTATATGATGCTGTATGGTGCAGTTTTGGTCAAGTACAACCTTCCTGATGTGCCTAGGCGGAGGCTCGGTTTCTAAGAGATGCCTGCTGGGGTGCTCCGCGCGGTGGCATCCCAACAGGAACTGCTTGCACAGCAAAGCATTATGCTCCTTAACTCGTAGCATAGATGCTTCGCTGTGCAAGTGATGCTCCGGTGACATCAGGAGGTTTCCTGTCGAAGTCCTAAGGGCGGTGGTCTGACAGGCCTGTAGTTTTCTCCACTGCGTCTCGCTCGTCCCCGGCGCCCAAATCGGTGCATCGGTGTGAAGTGAAGGAGTGCAGGCTATCGAATGTGACCCCTAAAATCTTAGGGTTGTTTACAGTTGGAATTTTTACGTCATCAACTTTCACATCGAGTTCTAGCCGGTACTCCTTCGTCCAGCTGGTGAAGAGGGTAGCCGAGGATTTCGTCGGTTGAATTTTTAAATGTCGTGCAGTGAAGAAACGGGAGAGATCAGCGAGGTAACCGTTCACTTTCGAACATAGGCTATCAATATCCTGGCCGGACGCCAATATCGAACAATCATCGGCATACGAGGTTAGTGAGACTCCTTCCGGTGGAGGAGGGAGCTTCGAGATATAAAAATTAAACAGTAGCGGGGAGAGGACACCACCCTGCGGAACCCTCTGTTTAATTTTCCTCAATTTAGATGTTTCAGCTCGGAATATGACCGATGATTGACGACCACTCAGGTAGCCCATGACCCACCTCTGCAACCCCGGCGGTAATGAGGATTCCTCAATGTCACTGAGTAGCACTGAATGGTTTACGGTGTCATAAGCTTTTGACAAATCCAGTGCTACCAGTACAGTTCTCGCCCAAGGTCGGTTTTGGTTTAGACCATTGACTATCTGAGTGTTAATGGCATTTAGTGCTGTTGTAGTAGTGTGCACTTTTCGGAAGCCATGCTGATGTTCTGCTGGACGCAGATGGTGAGTGAATGTCGGGAGCAGCAAGGCCTCAAGCGTCTTCGCTACTGGGGAGAGGAGAGTTATCGGCCGAAAAGACTCTGCTTTGTTCGCTGGTTTCCCCGGTTTAAGTAGCGGGACCACCCTACCGTTTTTCCACACATCTGGTATAATTAGGATGGTCAAAGACAAATTGAGGACCTTGGTGAGGTAGTCTGCTCCCGCTGTTCCGAGATGTTTTAGCATCAGCATGCTTATTCCGTCAGGGCCGATGGATTTGGAGGCTTTCGCCTTCCCGATAACCCCCTGAACCTCTTCTCTGGAGAAATCAAGCACCGCGCTTGTGTTTGGCAGTTTGCGCATACGGCGGGTTACACGTCGTTTCGTTTTGTCTACCGAAGGATGCAGTGCAAAGAGTCGGCTGAAATAGCTCGCGCATCTCTTCGGGTCCGACGAGGCGCGATCACCGAATGAAATTTCCACCCGGTCATCGCGTCTCGTCGGGTTAGACAGCGACTTGACTGTAGCCCAGAGCTTGGTTGCCCCAGAGGAGAGATTGCAGGACTTTAAGTGCTCCTCCCACTTTTTCCGCTTGTGTCTATTTACAACGGTCCGAATCTCCGCATTTAAATCCCTGATTAAGGGATTCCCGGGATCGGAGTTACGGAGGATGTCGCGCCTTGCTGCTAAAGCCGCCGCTTCGGACGGGAAGTTAGGGCGGATTTCCGCAATTCGGCCTGCCGGGATGAAGCGGGCGGCAGCGGTCACAACTATCCTGCGGAATGATCGTTCACCAGAGGTGACGTCTGTTGGAGTGGAGAGAGCACTGATGCCGTTCTCGGTGAATTCCGTGAAGGCGGTTCAGTTAGCTTTCTTGAAGTTAACGAATGTCCGGTGGTCCGCGGAAACAAAGTCGGGAGGTCTGTCAATCGAGATGTGTATGGGTAAGTGGTCCGATGCTAGTGTCAGTATAGGTTGCCAGACTATACTGTTTATCAGACCAGCACTCGCAATTGTTATGTCGGGCGAGCTTTGGCAATTACCCACAACTCTGGTGGGGGTGTTGTCGTTCATTGTGCAGAATGTCGAATCGTCTATCTGTTCCGCCAGCTCCATTCCTCTACGGTCATTTGACGCCAATATCGAACAATCATCGGCATACGAGGTTAGTGAGACTCCTTCCGGTGGAGGAGGGAGCTTCGAGATATAAAAATTAAACAGTAGCGGGGAGAGGACACCACCCTGCGGAACCCTCTGTTTAATTTTCCTCAATTTAGATGTTTCAGCTCGGAATATGACCGATGATTGACGACCACTCAGGTAGCCCATGACCCACCTCTGCAACCCCGGCGGTAATGAGGATTCCTCAATGTCACTGAGTAGCACTGAATGGTTTACGGTGTCATAAGCTTTTGACAAATCCAGTGCTACCAGTACAGTTCTCGCCCAAGGTCGGTTTTGGTTTAGACCATTGACTATCTGAGTGTTAATGGCATTTAGTGCTGTTGTAGTAGTGTGCACTTTTCGGAAGCCATGCTGATGTTCTGCTGGACGCTGATGGTGAGTGAATGTCGGGAGCAGCAAGGCCTCAAGCGTCTTCGCTACTGGGGAGAGGAGAGTTATCGGCCGAAAAGACTCTCCTTTGTTCGCTGGTTTCCCCGGTTTAAGTAGCGGGACCACCCTACCGTTTTTCCACACATCTGGTATAATTAGGATGGTCAAACACAAATTGAGGACCTTGGTGAGGTAGTCTGCTCCCGCTGTTCCGAGATGTTTTAGCATCAGCATGCTTATTCCGTCAGGGCCGATGGATTTGGAGGCTTTCGCCTTCCCGATAACCCCCTGAACCTCTTCTCTGGAGAAATCAAGCACCGCGCTTGTGTTTGGCAGTTTGCGCATACGGCGGGTTACACGTCGTTTCGTTTTGTCTACCGAAGGATGCAGTGCAAAGAGTCGGCTGAAATAGCTCGCGCATCTCTTCGGGTCCGACGAGGCGCGATCACCGAATGAAATTTCCACCCGGTCATCGCGTCTCGTCGGGTTAGACAGCGACTTGACTGTAGCCCAGAGCTTGGTTGCCCCAGAGGAGAGATTGCAGGACTTTAAGTGCTCCTCCCACTTTTTCCGCTTGTGTCTATTTACAACGGTCCGAATCTCCGCATTTAAATCCCTGATTAAGGGATTCCCGGGATCGGAGTTACGGAGGATGTCGCGCCTTGCTGCTAAAGCCGCCGCTTCGGACGGGAAGTTAGGGCGGATTTCCGCAATTCGGCCTGCCGGGATGAAGCGGGCGGCAGCGGTCACAACTATCCTGCGGAATGATCGTTCACCAGAGGTGACGTCTGTTGGAGTGGAGAGAGCACTGATGCCGTTCTCGGTGAATTCCGTGAAGGCGGTTCAGTTAGCTTTCTTGAAGTTAACGAATGTCCGGTGGTCCGCGGAAACAAAGTCGGGAGTTCTGTCAATCGAAAGGGTGACAGCCCTTGGCCGGATAAAATCCGGGTAAACTCCGGTGCGTAGAACCGGCTGTCTTGAGAGTGAATGCGGTGAAGGGCCTCGAATGCTCTTCCACCGGAATTCGCCAATAAGCAGACTTAATGTCCAGACTGGATAGAAACTTGGCATCCCTTAGCTTATCTAAGGTCGCCGACACATATGGAAGTGGGTAGCTATCTTTCTCCGTACATTTATTCAAAACCCTATGGTCTACGCAAAACCTATATGTACCGTCTTTCTTTCTGATCATTACAACTGGAGACGCCCAAGGACTATGTGATTTCTCTATCACCCCTTTGTCGTACATATCCTTAATTTCCTCGTCCAGACGCGACTGTATGACGGGAGACACAGGATAATAACGATGTTTCACAGGTTCAACTCCTGCCTTTACCCTGATCTTATGCTCGACCAAATGGGTCCGGCCTAGCCCTTCCGACATAGCCTGGAACGCCCCAGCTATTAGTTGACCTAATGCCCTAGATTCCCTATCACCTAACTCGGAGTGGTCCACTATTGCCACCAACGGTTCTGGTTCCGGCCGAGAAAACGACCACCCCATTCTCGATATATCCGGGATAATACCCGCCTTGGCCCAAAAATCGATGCCAAGGATTACGCCCTGAGGTAACTCTGGAACCACTAGGCATTCCAGGAGAACCGACTTGCTCTCCACCTCGATTGGCAACAAAACCGAACATAACACCAAGGTATGACCTCCATCAGCGAGAGTCACTCTCAAAAAATTCGAAACTGAACTCACCCTAATTCCATACGAACTCAATTTCTGCCAACCTAGCCGACCTATTACTGTTCTGGTCGCACCAGAATCCAACAAAGCCCTAAAAGCAAAACCATGGATCCTAATATCCAAATACGGGCGTTCGTCGTGACCGTCCGTCACCAACGAAAACGCCAACCTAACTTCTTCAAAATCGACTGCTACCTTTGCCAGCTGGGAGTTAGCAGGTTCACTAACTCGTCTATCTCCCGTTTCCCGATCTGTTGTCCGACCTGACAACCCTATCGCTTGACCGTGAATTCCCTATTCTTTCGTCCGATCCCCTTCCTACAATCCGCCGAAATATGACCGAACCTCCTACAGTTGAAGCATCGGGTATTCGACCCCGGCATAAAACTATCAGCAAGGTCCGGCCCCGCTACCGCCGCGACCTCTACACCAGCCGAGACATAAGCCAGGTCAGGTTCCAATAACCCCTTGGCCTTATGACTCGGAGGAGGGACAAACGCATTCACCGATGACCTAACCGCCTCTAGTTGCCTACCTACTCGTGTAAAGCAACTAGATCGGTAACCGACCCTTTTGTCACCAGTTTCAACTGGGTGTGGTAGAATGGTAGGAGATTCGCCCTCATCAATCCTAACATCCTTTTCTCAGATAAAGGCTCCTGACGGGGCTGGGTTCGACTCCCAATCTCTCCTTCCTGTAGTGCCCAACTGCACAAAACGCCACTCCAAAATTCACTGAGACAAAAATAGCAAAATTTTATCAAAATAAAAATGCTTTTTAAATATCGGGCCCCACGTTGGGCGCCAATTTGTCACCTCCACTTTTTATAATTAACAATATGTATGCTCGTATGTACATACGTACATACATATGTATACCTACAGTGGCTGTTGGTCAAGCGCCCACCAACAACCACCCACGTCAACAAAACAAACTACCGCACAAAAAGGAGATGACAAAAACTAACAAAGCGACTGGCCAGCTTAGTGAAGACGGCGTGGGTCGCTAGCTACGTACAATAACAAATCAAGCGAAAAGTTCGACGCTGACTTAGATAAACAAATGCACGACAACAATTAAGCAACGATCTGAGGCAGAGTAAACAAAATATATTTTTGGGGTGCACCCGAGGTGTGGTCCAACCAGACTGGTTACGAACCAACTACTCCCGCACTACTCCCGTGCTGCCGGTGGTAACTTTAACCCGCCTGTATGACTGGGCTCTGGGTGCGGCATGCTATAAGGATAGGTATGGGGAAAACTAAGGAAGCAACACTGTCGGCACGACAAAAAAACGTACGAAAACAATATAAATAGGCAAAATGATACTTAGCGGTTTCACTCGGGTGTGGGTACCCAACTTCGGTGCTCCTCCGGTGGTGCCGCCAAACTCTGGTTCCGCCACTGAAACGCGAAAACCATAAATTAACACTATGGGCTTCGGCTGCCCTTACTTGGCTTCAACTGCCAACAAATATTTGCCTCGACTGGCACTATTAAAAAAAAATCTTAAACAAAATCTTATTTTATTTTTTTTTTACTAATATTATCGCACGATCGCATAAAAAAAGATGCGCACTCTTCTGTAGATTTCGAGAATCTGATCCGGCACGCACTTACGAGCCAGGCCGCAAGCCAGAATTCGGCGAGTGTGTATTGGTGCCCAATCATTTGGCGCCGCCCCCCATTACCCAAAGGGACAGAGTTGTATAGCGCACGCCACCATGGCACGCCAAGTACACTGGGATAATTTTCCCCTGGCCGTATAAAAAGAAAGGCGACACCCCTTTTTACGGAATACTCGCGCAAAGCATTCCGTTTCCCTAATATTTGTTATTGGAGGAACCGTTTTGACGAACATCTCCTTTTGGAGACTTATACCACTGGGTAGGCACACACCGAGTGCAACCGTGCCAACAATTCATGGCTTTGAATTATACAATTATTTGCCGACAGATGCCACTGCCAACGCTTGGAGTGAAAGGAATATTAGGCAAAACAAAGGAAAGGAAAAAACAAACACAAAAGATGTTTTTGTTGCGGCCAGTACGCGACATCTGTTACTAAGTGAAATTTAATGTCAGTATTGTCTTTACCTATCCGGAAATTTAGATTGGCTGTGCCAATTGAAATTATTTCCTCTTTAGTAATGCCAGTTAGTTTGCATTTGTTATTGCCGTCATAGTCGAATTCATTTTGAAATGGATTTTTGCAAATAGAAATATCGGCTCCAGTGTATATAAGGAATTACACGTATGTATATTTTGTTTATATCTTCCTTGAAGGAGGTTAATTGTTGTCCTCCGGGTCGCCCTCATTTCCCCGATTTTGCATAATATGTATTTGGCGATTATTTCTATTATTTTGTGGTACTTGCCTATTTTGATTGAACCTGTTGTTGTTGTTTGCAGGTCTATAATTATTGTTTTTGCCATTTCTATTGTCTTTGTCCATAATTATTTCTATATCCATTGTCTTATCTGAATGTGTTGTAGTATTTCGAAAGTTGTTATGACTGTTTGGAGGTCTAAAGTTATTTCGGTTGTTGTTGTAAGTATTATAACTGTTGTTATTGCCTCTAAATATGTTGTTGTTATTGTTATTAGCATATCTTCTTTGGGTATTATTATTATTATTGAAATTATTGCGGTTGTTATACCTTAGATTATTTGAAATGAACATTACTTTAGAGTTATTGCCTTGGTTATTTTCAAGTTCTAAATCTAAATCTACTGCTGATTCAAATGTTTTTGGTAGTGAGGCAAATATTGTCTGTTTATATGGTTCGCTTATACCGTTTTTGAATACGGTTGAACTGTATTGTTCATTTAATTGTGTAATTAGTGCTTTTTGTTCTGTTGTAGCATTAGTGCCTATTTGCAGTATTTGTAGTTTGTTGAGTTCTGAAACTAAAGACAAAATTTTGTTCCTAAACGTTGTTATATTCTGGTTTAGCTGATAAAGGGTTGCTAATTGGTTCTGTATTTGTGGGATTGTCATTGTTGATTTATATTTTGACAAAAGTGAATCTTTTACTTCTTGGATAGTGCGTGGTATTTGAACAGAAATTATGATAGTTCATACTGTTTGGGTTAATTTTACGTATATTACGTAATCGATAAATGCAGTTTTACCTGTTGAGCTTAGACCATTGTATATGATTTCTACAATTTTGAGAAATGATTCCAGTTCTCTATGATTTCCCGAAAAGCTGGGAATAGCTTTTGTTGCTACTTTTAAGTTGAAATAATATTTGTAAATGAACAAATGTGTAGAAGTGAGTAGACGTGTTTTTCAATCTCTGCAACCAATCACGCTTTAAAAAGTAATTACCGGCTTTAAAATAAAAAACATTTTTGTCGTAACAAATTGTCAAAATTTGCATCAACATTCCTCGTTATTGTGTTAGTGGTAAATCTTCAAACAAGCTAATTTTCAGCAAATTTATTTTTGATTTTGCTAATCGTACATATAAATAATATAATATGTCAACACAAAGAAAAAGTGCACGTAATGCTCTCTCCCCTCAACAAACTCCTGCTCAGAAGTTACAAAGTAAGGGAGACAGCAAAGCGGTAAACAGCCCAACTACACTAAGTTTGTTTGAGAGGCTTGAACTGAAATTAGAAGCTTCCATAGCGAGCATCATAACAAAAATGTCTGAGAGTGAAGAGCGTATGATGCAGAAATTAAGTGAAGTTTCTGCTGAACTCAGCAATTTAAAATCAGCTGTAAAAGGCATTGATGAGAGAGTGAGTGCGCTAGAATCTTTGCGATGCGAAAGTATTGACCAAAACAAAGAGGTCGAAACTTTGTCTCAACAAATTGATGACTTGGAGAATGCGTTAGTGGCATCAGACGCAATAATTTATGGCGTTCCGCCTGCAAGCGAAGAGAATTTACCGTCGTTGTTTGCCAATCTGTGCTCTTCACTAAGTATATCTTCATTACCTGTACGTTCAATTTTTCGCATGCGCCAAAACAAGAACAAAACTAACAGGCCCGCTCCTATTATAGTCAAATTGAATTCTTCGTATGACCGCTCAGTTCTGTTTAAGGGGATTGCTTGCTCTCTTAAGGCAAGCCGTAAGTCATTAGCACTTAAAGATATTGGGCTTGTTTCTAATGGAGACATTTTTGTGCATGAATGCCTAACAAAGAGAAATCGTAGGCTAATGCAATACGCAACGCAGCTAAAACGGCAAAAACAATTGGCGAGTGCGTTCTCAATTCGTGGACAAGTGTATGTTAGAAAGCATCAACACAGCGAAGCGACGAAAATATTTAATCAAGCGAGCGTCGATCAAATTGCAGCTGCTAGCTGAAAACTTATAAACTCTATGCAAATGCCACTGTTTATTTTAAGTTTATACTTTATTTATGTTATTTGTAAGATATGCCTTATTAATCCCTCATTTCATCCTTACCTTATGTTTCCCGTTTCCTTCATAGTAACTGACCATTTTCAAGCATCTCTTATATATATTAAATTGTTATGAGCAGCATTCTTTGTGAGCACAATAACAATGACAATCTGAGGCTAGCTCTTAAATATACATGTCAATATCATAAAGGGTTCAATGTTTGCCACTTTAATGCTAGGAGTTTAACTCGTGAAAAACTTGATTATATGAACTTGATCTTTCGTGACCTAAGCTGTAGCATAATTTGTGTGACTGAGACCTGGTTCAAACCTTTTATTGCAGATTGTGCATATTCTGTATGTGACTATTTGCTTGTACGAAATGATAGAACGACTGGTCAGAGAGGGGGTGGCATAGCAATTTATTTAAAGGCTAATATTAAATATAAAATAATATATAAATCTCATTCTTCTGAAACTGTTGAAAGTATGTTTATTGAATGTAGTGATAATGTACAAAAGTGTGTTGTTGTATGTGTATACAACCCTCATAAATCAAATGATCTCACTCAACTGTTCAGTAAAATATCGGAACTGTCCTTGAGTTATGTGCATGTCCTCATTTGTGGTGACTTTAATGTTGATATGTTGTCGAATAATGCTAAGTCTAGACACTTGTGAAGCTGTTTTAGCAACGTTGGCATAACAATAGTAAATGAGTATGCAACTAGATTTGCACCACACTGCAAGCCAAGTATGTTAGACCTTTTTGGTGTAAGCGTGGGGAGTAGTGTAAGCCATGTTGACCAATTTTCGTTGCCTGGAGTTTCTGACCATGAGCTAATTATAATATTTTTCAATTTTGAATTAAATAGAGTTAAGCCATCAATAGATTTAACTTTCAGAGATTTCAAGAATATAGACAGCGCTTCGCTATCTGCTGAAGCTGTGACCCTAAACTGGAATTACTGCTGGCTACTTGTAGATGTTAATGACAAGTTACAGTACTTTACCACGCTAATTAATTACCTGTTTGAAAAATATGTTCCCCTTCGTAGAATTAAAGCTATAAACCATACTAAACCTTGGATCACTAAGGCTATTCTATCCCTTATAAAAGACCGATGTAGGGCTTATAGATATTGGAAGCGTAATCCTACTAATGAACGTTGGACCACATATAAGAACTTGAGGAATAAAGTAACAACTGAATTGCGAAAAAGTAAAAAAGCTTATCTTTGTGCAAAATTTAAAACTGATTTGCCTTCCACAGTATTGTGGACAAATCTAAAATCATTTGGTATTTGTGCCAAAGAGGCAAAAACTTGTGGAATTGATGCTGGTGTGATGAACTCATACTTTCTCGATATAAATTCACATGCAAATGTATCTGCATTCACCATCAATGAAAGCTTAGTTACTGACCACACCCAGGAATTCTCATTTAACCCAGCTACTCAAGAGGATGTTATAAAATGTGTTTTTGATATAAAATCTAATGCAATTGGAGTGGATGGTCTGAGTTTACGTTTTCTAAAACTTATACTGCCGTATGTGATTCCCATGCTTACACACATTTTTATTCATGCTATAACCTCCTCTACGTTTCCAAATCAGTGGAAAATTGCCAACGTCATTCCGGTGGTCAAAGGTAACTCGTGTAATGCTCCCCAAGACTTCAGGCCTATTAGTATCTTACCAACATTGTCAAAAATATTTGAAAAATTTATTACCGCTCAAATAGTGTCACACCTGCGTCTACATGATTTATTGAGCGAATCTCAGTCTGGGTATAGATCCAATCATAGTTGTTCCACAGCTGTGATGAAAATCATGGACGACATCCGCCCTGCTTTCGATGATAACTTACTTACCATCTTAGTGCTCTTAGATTTCTCTAAAGCTTTCGACACTGTAAACCATGAAATTCTACTGTTAAAACTGAAAACTTATTTTGGTTTCAACACATCAGCAATTAAGCTTATGAGAAGCTACTTATCGGACAGATATCAGCAAGTTCAGTGTGGGGACGTAATTTCAAATCGCAGAGAAATCATCTCTGGAGTTCCTCAGGGCTCTATTTTAGGGCCCATACTTTTCAGTTTATTTATTGATGACATTGTCCACTGTTGCGAAAATTCTTCTATACATCTATATGCCGATGATACTCAGATTTACCTCTCTCGTCCGATTGGTCTTGGTGAAGATTTAATAGCTAGATTGAATGAGGATCTAATAAGAATTGAGGAATGGTCCAACATAAATGGTCTCTGTCTAAATGCTAAGAAAACGAAGGTACTTCCTATTAAAAGTAATTATCTTGATCTCAGCAATCTGTCACCAATTGTTTTGAACGGTGTTGAACTAAAATTTGAACATGTTGTAAAAAATCTTGGCTTCAAAATTAATGTCCGTCTAAATTGTGAAGATCATATAAACAACTGCGTAATAAAAATATATTCGACATTACGAAATTTATGGCATACATGTGATTGTTTGCCGATTAGAATAAAACTTAAACTAGTTCAGTCCCTTATTATTCCCCAAATTTCTTATTTTGAAGTCGTATATGGTACTTTAAGCTGCGATTCCAGATACAAATTAAATTTAGCTTTAAATAACGTAGCTAGGTTCATTTACTGCAAAAAAAAGTTTGAACACATCTCTTTGTACACCAAAAACATTCTCGGCTTCACCCTTGAGAATTACCTCAAGGTTCGTAATTTAATATTTTTATTTAAAATCATCAAAAACCGTCAACCAGGATATCTTTTCCGGAAAATAAAGTTTGTGCAATCTTCTCGTACTCACAATATTGTTGTCCCCAAATACAAAACTTTGACGACCTCAAGATTGTTTTTTGTTACTGCTGTGAGAATTTGGAACTCATTACCAATTTCAATAAAATGTATCAAAACGATTAGATGCTTCAAAACGGCAGTTACAAACCTATTTGCATAATACCCATCCCTATTCTCCATACTCTTGAAATCCCTCCTTTTAGACATAATATAATTCTTAGTTATTCCTAAGATTAAAAAAATCAAATTGTAATTCATTATATGTTAATATGTGTACAATGAAAAGACTCTGTGTCTTACTGTACGGATAAATAAATAAATGAAATGAAATGAAATGAAAATGCTTTGCTATTGTTTCATGTTTTACTTTGGTTGTTTTATTCAAGCATTTGTAGCTTTTATTAAAATTTTCTTTTTCTGTATTTAAATTATCATAAATGTTTTGCCAATTTTCCATTCTTTATTTAAATTTTTAAAACAATACTTTTTTTTAAATGTTTCCTATACAAGCTATGAATTTTATTTATACAATTTATAATTAATATAATTGTTATTATTAATAATAGATGAATCATTCTTGTGTTCATCTACTATGACCTCATTGATTATATTAGCACTTATCTTTTCAATAGATGATTGGGTTTTTCCCATAGTAAAAATATGAATTTTAAATTTTAAATTTAAATTTAAAAAATTTTTATTTGGTTTTTTTTTTTATAATTTCCTTGGCAGCTTGTGCCGTTGGACAGATATATGTATTATTGATCGTGCATTTCTAGTTTTGATGTCTGCGGTGTTGGGAATTCAATTTGCTGCGGATTTCCTCCTTGGCCTTCCTGTCTGTGGCTAAAACAACTGTTTATATAATAAAGCTTTCTCCTTTCTTTCTTGAAAAGATTTCCCTGCACGCTTTTGTTTCTTCTTCTGTTGCGTTGGAGTATACTGGTTGTAAATAATCCGTATTTAAATTTAAAACACTTGGATTTATTTTTCAATTTTTATTATTAATTCTTTAAAAGGTGTACAATTTATTATCTGCATATACAAACTAGCACGAGCACTTAACCTTTGTAGTTTTCAATTTTAAACAGCGTGCAATTTATAATTTATCTGCATATACAAATTCACACGAGCAGTTAACTTTTATTTTCTCAATTTTATAATTTCTCCCGTTCTTTATTTATACTAATTTTTGCTTATACATATATTGGAAAGAATAACGGAACGGAGTAGGGTTGCAGGTAAGTGTGTTAAGAGTGGGAGTAAATTCAGGGAGGTGATTTTCAGGTAAGTATTCGGGTAGGTATTCAGGTAGGGATTCGGGTAAGTATTCAGGTAGGGATTCGGGTAAGTATTCAGAAATTTATTTATAAGTTATAATTAAGTTAATATATTGCTTCATAATTAATTTTTGCTTATTTTTTATTATAAAATTTATTATTTATAGGATGATGAGGTCGTCCTCATCCATGTTGTTGTTGTTGTTGTAGCGGTTCGCTAACCCCGCTTAGGGCAGGTATAATCAGTCTAAGTCGCCGAGGTCATCTAACGGGAGGTCCAGGAAACGTGCTGTTTCGACAGGGTTGGACCAAAGGGAGAGGGGGGTTAGATGGGTCGGTTTAAGGGGGCATGTGAAGAGGTGGTTAGTATCGTGCGGGGACTCTCCACATGCAGGGCATACGTTGGGTATGCTGGGGTCGAGTCTGGATATGTAGGAGTTTAACCTGCTACAGTATCCAGATCTGAGTTGTGCCAGAGTCACGCGGGTCTCTCGAGGCAGCTCGAGCTCACTGTCTGCGATGGGTGGTGGTTTGGATCCGAGTACGCCATTCACTGGGAGGGAGTCTAGGAAGGTGTTAACTGACTCCTGGTGAATGGCGTTCAGTGCCTGTCGGTAAGCCGTCCTGTCCAGCGGTTGTTGAATATGGTGCTGTATAGTGCTGTCGTAGTCGAGTACTCCCTTCCTGATGTGCCTAGGCGGAGGCTCCGCTTCTAGGAGTGCCTGCTGGGGTGCTCCGAGCGGTGGCATCCCAACAGGAACTGCTTGCACAGCAAAGCATTATGCTCCTTAACTCGTAGCATAGATGCTTCGCTGTGCAAGTGGTGTTCCGGTGACATCAGGAGGTTTCCTGTCGCAGTCCTAAGGGCGGTGTTCTGGCAGGCCTGTAATTTCCTCCACTGCGTCTCGTTCGTCCCCGGCGCCCAAATCGGTGCAGCATAATTTACGACCGGCCGGCCAATTGCTTTGTAGGTTGCCAGCAAGGTTTCTTTATATTTACCCCATGTGCTGCCGGCTAGCGCCTTGAGTATTTTGTTGCGGCCCTGGAGTTTTGCGGCAATTGCGGTCGTATGCGGAGTGAAGGAGTACACGCTCTCGAATGTGACCCCTAAAATCTTAGGGTTGTTTACAGTTGGAATTTTTACGTCATCAACTTTCACATCGAGTTCTAGCCGGTACTCCTTCGTCCAGCTGGTGAAGAGGGTAGCCGAGGATTTCGTCGGTTGAATTTTTAAATGTCGTGCAGTGAAGAAACGGGAGAGATCAGCGAGGTAACCGTTCACTTTCGAACATAGGCTATCAATATCCTGGCCGGACGCCAATATCGAACAATCATCGGCATACGAGGTTAGTGAGACTCCTTCCGGTGGAGGAGGGAGCTTCGAGATATAAAAATTAAACAGTAGCGGGGAGAGGACACCACCCTGCGGAACCCTCTGTTTAATTTTCCTCAATTTAGATGTTTCAGCTCGGAATATGACCGATGATTGACGACCACTCAGGTAGCCCATGACCCACCTCTGCAACCCCGGCGGTAATGAGGATTCCTCAATGTCACTGAGTAGCACTGAATGGTTTACGGTGTCATAAGCTTTTGACAAATCCAGTGCTACCAGTACAGTTCTCGCCCAAGGTCGGTTTTGGTTTAGACCATTGACTATCTGAGTGTTAATGGCATTTAGTGCTGTTGTAGTAGTGTGCACTTTTCGGAAGCCATGCTGATGTTCTGCTGGACGCAGATGGTGAGTGAATGTCGGGAGCAGCAAGGCCTCAAGCGTCTTCGCTACTGGGGAGAGGAGAGTTATCGGCCGAAAAGACTCTCCTTTGTTCGCTGGTTTCCCCGGTTTGAGTAGCGGGACCACCCTACCGGTCTTCCACAAATCTGGTATGATTAGGGTGGTCAAAGACAAATTGAGGACCTTAGTGAGGTATTCTGCTCCCGCTGGTCCGAGATGTTTTAGCATCAGCATGCTTATTCCGTCAGGGCCGATGGATTTGGAGGCTTTCGCCTTCCCGATAACCCCCTGAACCTCTTCTCTGGAGAAATCAAGCGCCGCGCTTGTGTTTGGCAGTTTGCGCATACGACGGGTTACACGTCTTTTCGCTTTGTCTACCGAAGGATGCAGTGTAAAAAGCCGGCTAAAATAGCTCGCGCATCTCTTCGGGTCCGACGAGGCGCGATCACCGAATGAAATTTCCACCCGGTCATCGCGTCTCGTCGGGTTAGACAGCGACTTGACTGTAGCCCAGAGCTTGGTTGCCGCAGAGGAGAGATTGCAGGACCTTAAGTGCTCCTCCCACTTTTTCCGCTTGTGCTTGTTTACAATTCACTGAAGGCGTTCTCAGTGAATTCCGTGAAGCCGGTCCAGTTAGCTTTTTTGAAGTTAACGAAGGTCCGGTGGTCCGCGGAAACAAAGTCGGGAGGTCTGTCAATCGAGATGTGTATGGGTAAGTGGTCCGATGCTAGTGTCAGTACAGGTCGCCAACCTATACTGTTTATCAGACCAGCACTCGCAATTGTTATGTCGGGCGAGCTTTGGCAATTACCCACAACTCTGGTGGGGGTGTTGTCGTTCATTGTGCAGAATGTCGAATCGTCTATCTGTTCCGCCAGCTCCATTCCTCTACGGTCATTTGACAGGCTAGAATGCCAAAGATCGTGGTGCGCGTTAAAGTCGCCCAAAACCAAACGGTTTTCGCCTCTGAGTAGCGCACCTATATCAGGGCTATATCCAACTGGGCAACTTGTAACGGGAGGAATGTATATATTAAATATTTCGAGCTCGGCATCGCCTGACCGGATAGCTATGCCCTGACATTCTAGGGTAGTATCCCTGCGGTCGATGCCGCCGTCGATGAGACGATACTGCACGGTGTTGTGCAGGATGAACGCCAAACCCCCTCCATGGTCTCGCTCGCGATCCTTGCGGATTATGTTGTATCCGGCCCGACTCAGAAGATCCGAGCGGTCGGTCAGCTTAGTTTCCTGGATCGCAGCAATTGACAGATGCTCCCGGCTCATATAGTCGACTATCTCGTCGATCTTCCCCTGGAGTCCGTTGCAGTTGAATTGAAGGAGTCGGATCCGTCTCGGGGGAACGTTCGTGATACCGGGGGTGAGGGAGTGGTGCGTGGATGACGTGTGTTGCTGTTGTAATACCCGCTGAGGTTGGTTCCGCACGTTGGTGTTGATTGGCGGTGTTGTCGTATTAACAGGCGGGGGCAGACTCCTACAGCAAGGGGCAACGTACGCATCACTCTACTCACGGGTGGTGCGCAGGCCCGAGCACGTCCGAAAATGACACCAGCCGGAGCAAGAATTGCATCTGACTGAGGTCACATTCCGACGTACTAAGGCCTGACACACGGAACAGACTGTGCGGGGGACTAAGAGCTGCTGGGTAGCCCTCGCGCGGGAGGAGGAGGAGCTGGTTGTGGGGGGGGGGAAGGGGGTGAGGGTTGGCGGGAGTCATGTTGCGGGGAGCTCCGGGAGACCGTGGAGGTCTGCGGGTTACCCAAAGTGGGTAAGGGTGCTGAAGGCACTGCCGTGGAGGCTGGGGGCGCACTTGGGCGCTGGCAACATGGGGCCACATAACGTGTGGTCCACTCCCTATGTGTCTTAAGGCCTGAACAGACCTTAAGATGACTCCAACCATTGCACTGGTTGCACCTAACCGAGATGGAGGAGTGGTGGAGTCTTTTGGTGCACACGCAGCAGAAATAGTCCGTCGGACCAGGGTTGGTTTCTACGCCAGCCCTGATTAGAAGGATTTAAAGCAACCCAGCTGCGAGGTATTGCTCCGATGGCGCACTTAAACTAATTTTACCTGTTGACCTAAACGGGGTTAGGCCGCCGAAAGGGTGACAGCCCTTGGCCGGATAAAATCCGGGTCAACTCCGGTACGTAGAACCGGCTGTCGTTGAGAGTTGTCCTCATCCAAGTCTTCAACACTGGTGTTGTATTTGGCGATTTGTATACTCCTCTATTGTTATGGGTTTTGGTTCGGCGCGTTTTGATGTTGGTCTGTATGTTGGTGCTATATTGTTGTTTGTAGCAACTGGAATATACGGCTCTATTTTGTCTACCCTACTCGAATATATGAATTTTTCGAATTCCTCTAGAGTGGCATTTAGCACCACTCTGTCTATGGAGTTCATTGAAAATTATTCTTTTTGGTCCGTTTTGGCAGGATCGCCATGTATAGATTTAATTTTGGCAGGATAATCGCCATGTAATGGAATAGTTTTCTGAATGTCTTTTCTTTTGATCGGGTCCTAAAAAGGGTCCCTACGTAGAGTGCGAACTGCAATTAATATTTCAACAGCAGTTTGCAGTTCTGCTAATCAATAGGCTTAAGGTTAGTTAGCCCAAATATGAATCAATACAAACAACATGAGTTCTGAGTATTGATTGACTTTATTAAATTTTCGACGGTGTATTTATTCTAGATTTTTGTCACAATTAATTTCCGCGATTCCGCTCAGCAACCATATGTTTGCTGACATTGCATATGAAGTGGACGTTGAAGTGGTGTAATATGACTCTTTCTTATATTGCTTAGATCTGCTTGTGTGATAGCAGCAGCGCAGAGTTATTGACCTGATTCTTTGTTTATGTCAATATGTCATTTCATTGTTTTATTTACGTAGTATTTTAATACTTTGTATGTATGTACATGTTTGACTAAGGCCACTACACCCTTGCCCTTAAGAAAAATATTTATTTCTTTTTCAACAAAAGGAATAATATGTTTATTTTATTTATTTTTTTTTGGATATATTTTACAGATACGTGGAAATGTTTTGTGTGTTTATAATACGGTTTTGTATAGTTATTAGCTAATGTTATGATATTCGATATGTTACGTGTTAAAAAAATATATACACTTATTTACAGTGTCTACGTTACTAAATTCCTAAATATTTCTTTAATTGATTATTATGCATTACCTTTAGCTTATTTTTTATATTTAATGTGGAGTTGACTCCATTAGTGTCTACAATAATATATGGGCCGTGATATGAACTCTGATTTTTCTTTTTATTTTCGGTTTTTACATACACCGAATCTCCTTTTTTGAAATTTGATTTGTTTACATTTTGGTCATAAATTTCTTTTCTTTTCATTTTTGTTGCATTTATTAGTTTTTTGGCATTTTGGATAGATTTCTTTAATATTAATTTTATTTCTGTAGCATAGTCTTCAATGTTGTAATTGATACTTCTTGTATTTATGGTATCCCTAGGAAATATTGGTAATTTCCCAAATATTAGTTCAAACGGGGAGTAAAGTGTATCTATTCTTCTGCGAAGGAAAGTAAATATTCATTTAATGTCCTATGATTTTTTTCAAGAGCTCCTATTGTTTGGTGATGATATGAGGTTGAAAATATTTGTTTCGTGTTCAGAAGTTCACATATGTTGTGCTCATTTACAAATTCTGTACCTTTGTCTGATTTTAAATTTCTTATACAACCGTATTTTAAAGTTAACTGTTCGAGTAATGTAGTCGCTATTGTTTTTGCTTCTTTATTTTCAATGGGATGTGCACTAACATATTTAGAGAAGTCACATTGCATTGTTAATATGTATCTGTACCCGTTCGAAATGCGTAATGGACGTCTATGGTGTCTATGCTTACAGTCTTAAATGTGCTTGTTGGCGTATTTGTCACTACAAGTGGTCCTTTTATTTTATTTTGTTGTTTTATTTCGCGTACATGCTGCACAATTATTTATGTACAAATTCTTTAACCTTTTGTCTCATGTTTTTCCAAATGTATCGTTGTTTTAGCTTTAAAATAGTCTTTCTAATTCCTAAATGTCCTGCTGTGTTAGTTGAGTGAAATTCATCAATTAATTTATATTGTATTATAGCACTTTTTATTTGTACTGGAGCTTTATATATTAACCAGCTTTTACCAGCGGCTTCGCTCGCATTAAATCCATCCAATAGGAGATCATTATAGTACAAACGGATCAATAGAAAGAATATATTTTATTGCTTGTCTGAGATTATCTTTTTGAAAAAATTACTACATGCAATGAAGTTTCAAATTTCAAAGTATACTTTATTGAATCAATACAACAAATATTAAAATATATATGTCACTATAAAGAAAATAAATAATTTGGAATGGTAACAATTGAAAATATAAAATGCAGATTATTAGTCAAGGATATTTCTATAAACTATATTGTACGTTTTTCCGTTGGGTGCAAATATGTGTAAATTCCGGGCATTACACACACGCGAACAGGCTACATATAGTTGACCATGAGCAAAGCATAACTTTTCTAAATGCACTCGTGCTACCTGTAATGTCTGTCCTTGTGCTTTGTTTATAGTTACGGCAAAGCTAAGTTTGACGGGAAACTGAACTCTTTTAAATTGGAATGGAAGGTCAGTGGGAATAATTGGAATCCGAGGTATGATTACACTTTTTCCTTTACCGACACCAGTTAAAATAGTAGCACCAAGTATATTCTGTCCCAATTTCGTTATCCGAAGTCGTGTTCCATTACATAGCAGAGGAGCATTTAAATTTCGCATAAGCATTACTGGTACATTTAGTTTCAACTGAAGCTATGTGATGGTACACCCGACAATTCAAGTGAATTTAAAAACTCTACTGGTCCAGCATAGCCTGGAACGCCCCAGCTATTAGTTGACCTAATGCCCTCGATTCCCTATCACCTATCTCGGAGTGGTCCACTATCGCCACCAACGGTTCTGGTTCCGGCCGAGAAAACGACCACCTCATTCTCGATATATCCGGGATAATACCCGCCTTGGCCCAAAAATCGATGCCAAGGATTACGCCCTGAGGTAACTCTGGAACCACTAGGCATTCCAGGAGAACCGACTTGCTCTCCACCTCGATTGGCAACAAAACCGAACATAACACCAAGGTATGACCTCCATCAGCGAGAGTCACTCTCAAAAAATTCGAAACTGAACTCACCCTAATTCCATACGAACTCAATTTCTGCCAACCTAGCCCGACCTATTACTGTTCTGGTCGCACCAGAATCCAACAAAGCCCTAAAAGCAAAACCATGGATCCTAATACCCAAATACGGCCGTTCGTCGTGACCGTCCGTCACCAACGAAAAAGCCAACCTAACTTCATCAAAATCGACTGCTACCTTTGCCAGCTGGGAGTTAGCAGGTTCACTAACTCGTCTATCTCCCGTTTCCCGATCTGTTGTCCGACCTGACAACCCTATCGCTTGACCGTGAATTCCCTATTCTTTCGTCCGACCTACTCTCTCTCACAGGCCCTGTCCTGAAGGAGTTGTGGTTTCGCCCACCACCGGAAGTTGAACTTCGATGGGTACGCGGGGAGCCACTCGGCTTCGCTGCACACGCCGGGCAGTCCCGCTTCATGGCTCCAAGTCTACCGCACCCGAAGCACTTTATCCCCTTCCTACAATCCGCCGAAATATGACCGAACCTCTTACAGTTGAAGCATCGGGTATTCGACCCCGGCCTAAAACTATCAGCAAGGTCCGGCTCCGCTACCGCCGCGACCTCTACACCAGCCGAGACATAAGCCAGGCCAGGTTCCAATAACCCCTTGGCCTTATGACTCGGAGGAGGGGCAAATGCATCCACCGATGACCTAACCGCCTCTAGTTGCCTACCTACACGTGTAAAGCAACTAGTTCGGTAAACGACCCTATTGTCACCAGTCCCAACTGGGTCTGGTAGAATGGTAGGAGATTCGCCCTCATCAATCCTAACATCCTTTTCTCAGATAAAGGCTCCTGATGGGTCTGGGTTCGACTCCCAATCTCTCCTTCCTGTAGTGCCCTACTAATAATACTAAAGAAAAATAGAAAATTATTAATAATTATATAAACAAAACCAACAGCACAAAACGCCACTCCAAAATTCACTGAGACAAAAATAGCAAAATTTTATCAAAATAAAAATGCTTTTTAAATATCGGGTCCCACGTTGGGCACCAATTTGTCACCTCCACTTTTTATAATTAACAATATGTATGTTCGTATGTACATACGTACATACATATGTACACCTACAGTGGCTGTTGGTCAAGCGCCCACCACCAACCACCCACGTCAACAAAACAAACTACCGCACAAAAAGGAGATGACAAAAACTAACAAAGCGACTGGCCAGCTTAGTGAAGACGGCGTGGGTCACTAGCTACGTACAATAACAAATCAAGCGAAAAGATCGACGCTGACTTAGATAAACAAATGCATGACAGCAATTAAGTAACGATCTAAGGCAGAGTAAACAAAATATATTTTTGGGGTGCACCCGAGGTGTGGTCCAACCAGACTGGTTACGAACCCACTCGCACTACTCCCGTGCTGCCGGGGGTAACTTTAACCCGCCTGTATGACTGGGCTCTGGGTGCGGGATGCTATAAGGATAGGTTTGGGGAAAACGAAGGAAGCAACACTGTCGGCACGACAAAAAAACGTACGAAAACAATATAAATAGGCAAAATGATACTTAGCGGTTTCACTCGGGTGTGGGTACCCAACTTCGGTGCTCCTCCGGTGGTGCCGCCAAACTCTGGTTCCGCCACTGAAACGCGAAAACCATAAATTAACACTATGGGCTTCGGCTGCCCTTACTTGGCTTCAACTGCCAACAAATATTTGCCTCGACTGGCACTATTAAAAAAAAATCTTAAACAAAATCTTATTTTATTTTTTTTTTACTAATATTATCGCACGATCGCATAAAAAAAGATGCGCACTCTTCTGTAGATTTCGAGAATCTGATCCGGCACGCACTTACGGCACGCCTGGCCGTATAAAAAGAAATGCGACACTCCTTTTTACGGAATACTCGCGCAAAGCATTCCGTTTCCCTAATATTTGTTAGTGGAGGAACCGTTTTGAGGAACATCTCGTTTTGGAGACTTATACCACTGGGCAGGCACACACCCAGTGTGAAAAGAATATTAGGCAAAACAAAGGAAATGAACAAACAAACACAAAAGAAGGTTTTGTTGCGGCCAGTACGCGACAACTCCACCCCTTCCTCAACGAAAAGGAAGGAATCTTCCTTTTGGTCAGGGAACGGAAATCTAATACTGTATCCTATCCATCCCTATATGGCCTCAACTCCTTAACGTTCCAAGTCCCTTTGTCTTTGCATAAGTCATCTGTCAGTGTGTATGTCCACGGTGACACTCTCTTCCTTACAATAAACGGCCCTACACACTTTGACGCTAACTTCGCTGCATCTGACACCACAAAATTTTTCCTCCAGACTAACTCCCCAGGCATGTACTGTACATCTCGCCGTCTGAGACTGTACTGCCTCGCAAGCTTCTCACTCGCCTGCTCTAACCTAGTTCTAATGTTGGCCCTAATCTCTTCGAGCCTCTTTGCTCGCTCCTGACAATTTAATTTCTTCTGGTCTCCTAAACTGTCCATGAAGTCGCTACTGCCTTCTACCGCCATTTCCCTACCGAAATTCACAAAATATGGCATAGCTCCTAACACTTCGTGCTGCGCTGTCCTAATACAGCATGCTACCTTCGCTAACTGTTGGTCCCATGTCCTCTGGTTCTCTGATATATAAGCCCTAAGTGTCGTTTTAATAATCTGGTTTATCCTCTCGGTCGGGTGAGCCTGTGGGTGATAGTGTGCGGTGTACCGGAGTTGGACGCCATAGTCACCGCAGAGGCCCCGAAGCTCTCGACTCCATTGTCACACACAACCGACCGAGGAACTCCAAACAACAGAAATACATTGTCCTCCAATTGTTTGCAAACGCTTTTTGCCGTGACAGTACGCAAAGGGAATAGGAAGGGAAATTTGGAAAAGTAGTCTACTACTGTCAAAATATACTGGTAGCCTTGTGACGACTTCACTAAAGGCCCAACCAGATCCACACAAATCATTTCCCAAGGCTCGACTGCCTTGGTCCTCTCTATCATACCCCCAGCTGGCTGTGAATTCTCAGGTTTCACCTGCTGACAAGTTTTACACGCCCTAACATATTTTGCAATGTCCGACTTCATCCTTGGCCAGTAGAACTTTTGTGAAATACGCGCAAAAGTCTCTTTTACGCCCATATGGCCCGCTAATAGATTGTCGTGACATTGTTTTAAAATCTCACCTCCACCATCACGCCCTATTACTCTTTTCCACTCTGGTGATTCGCGGTAAACAGATCTAAGCTGTGCCAAGATCACTCGGGTCTCTCGAGGCAGCTCGAGCTCACTGCCTGCAATTGGTGGTGGTTTATCTTCGAGTACCCCATTCACTGGAAGGGAGTCTCAGAAGGTGTTGACTGACTCCTGGTGAATGGCGTTCAGCGCTTGTCGGTATCCCGTCCTGTCCAGCGGTTGTTGTATATGATGCTGTATGGTGCAGTTTTGGTCAAGTACAACCTTCCTGATGTGCCTAGGCGGAGGCTCGGTTTCTAAGAGATGCCTGCTGGGGTGCTCCGCGCGGTGGCATCCCAACAGGAACTGCTTGCACAGCAAAGCATTATGCTCCTTAACTCGTAGCATAGATGCTTCGCTGTGCAAGTGATGCTCCGGTGACATCAGGAGGTTTCCTGTCGAAGTCCTAAGGGCGGTGGTCTGACAGGCCTGTAGTTTTCTCCACTGCGTCTCGTTCGTCCCCGGCGCCCAAATCGGTGCATCGGTGTGAAGTGAAGGAGTGCAGGCTATCGAATGTGACCCCTAAAATCTTAGGGTTGTTTACAGTTGGAATTTTTACGTCATCAACTTTCACATCGAGTTCTAGCCGGTACTCCTTCGTCCAGCTGGTGAAGAGGGTAGCCGAGGATTTCGTCGGTTGAATTTTTAAATGTCGTGCAGTGAAGAAACGGGAGAGATCAGCGAGGTAACCGTTCACTTTCGAACATAGGCTATCAATATCCTGGCCGGACGCCAATATCGAACAATCATCGGCATACGAGGTTAGTGAGACTCCTTCCGGTGGAGGAGGGAGCTTCGAGATATAAAAATTAAACAGTAGCGGGGAGAGGACACCACCCTGCGGAACCCTCTGTTTAATTTTCCTCAATTTAGATGTTTCAGCTCGGAATATGACCGATGATTGACGACCACTCAGGTAGCCCATGACCCACCTCTGCAACCCCGGCGGTAATGAGGATTCCTCAATGTCACTGAGTAGCACTGAATGGTTTACGGTGTCATAAGCTTTTGACAAATCCAGTGCTACCAGTACAGTTCTCGCCCAAGGTCGGTTTTGGCTTAGACCATTGACTATCTGAGTGTTAATGGCATTTAGTGCTGTTGTAGTAGTGTGCACTTTTCGGAAGCCATGCTGATGTTCTGCTGGACGCAGATGGTGAGTGAATGTCGGGAGCAGCAAGGCCTCAAGCGTCTTCGCTACTGGGGAGAGGAGAGTTATCGGCCGAAAAGACTCTCCTTTGTTCGCTGGTTTCCCCGGTTTAAGTAGCGGGACCACCCTACCGTTTTTCCACACATCTGGTATAATTAGGATGGTCAAAGACAAATTGAGGACCTTGGTGAGGTAGTCTGCTCCCGCTGTTCCGAGATGTTTTAGCATCAGCATGCTTATTCCGTCAGGGCCGATGGATTTGGAGGTTTTCGCCTTCCCGATAACCCCCTGAACCTCTTCTCTGGAGAAATCAAGCACCGCGCTTGTGTTTGGCAGTTTGCGCATACGGCGGGTTACACGTCGTTTCGTTTTGTCTACCGAAGGATGCAGTGCAAAGAGTCGGCTGAAATAGCTCGCGCATCTCTTCGGGTCCGACGAGGCGCGATCACCGAATGAAATTTCCACCCGGTCATCGCGTCTCGTCGGGTTAGACAGCGACTTGACTGTAGCCCAGAGCTTGGTTGCCCCAGAGGAGAGATTGCAGGACTTTCAGTGCTCCTCCCACTTTTTCCGCTGGTGTCTATTTACAACGGTCCGAATCTCCGCATTTAAATCCCTGGTTAAGGGATTCCCGGGATCGGAGTTACGGAGGATGTCGCGCCTTGCTGCTAAAGCCGCCGCTTCGGACGGGAAGTTAGGGCGGATTTCCGTAATTCGGCCTGCCGGGATGAAGCGGGCGGCAGCGGTCACAACTATCCTGCGGAATGATCGTTCACCAGAGGTGACGTCTGTTGGAGTGGAGAGAGCACTGATGCCGTTCTCGGTGAATTCCGTGAAGGCGGTTCAGTTAGCTTTCTTGAAGTTAACGAATGTCCGGTGGTCCGCGGAAACAAAGTCGGGAGGTCTGTCAATCGAAAGGGTGACAGCCCTTGGCCGGATAAAATCCGGGTCAACTCCGGTGCGTAGAACCGGCTGTCTTGAGAGTGAATGCGGTGAAGGGCCTCGAATGCTCTTCCACCGGAATTCGCCAATAAGCAGACTTAATGTCCAGACTGGATTGAAACTTGGCATCCCTTAGCTTATCTAAGGTCGCCGACACATATGGAAGTGGGTAGCTATCTTTCTCCGTACATTTATTCAAAACCCTATGGTCTACGCAAAACCTATATGTACCGTCTTTCTTTCTGATCATTACAACTGGAGACGCCCAAGGACTATGTGATTTCTCTATCACCCCTTTGTCGTACATATCCTTAATTTCCTCGTCCAGACGCGACTGTATGACGGGAGACACAGGATAATAACGATGTTTCACAGGTTCAACTCCTGCCTTTACCCTGATCTTATGCTCGACCAAATGGGTCCGGCCTAGCCCTTCCGACATAGCCTGGAACGCCCCAGCTATTAGTTGACCTAATGCCCTAGATTCCCTATCACCTAACTCGGAGTGGTCCACTATTGCCACCAACGGTTCTGGTTCCGGCCGAGAAAACGACCACCCCATTCTCGATATATCCGGGATAATACCCGCCTTGGCCCAAAAATCGATGCCAAGGATTACGCCCTGAGGTAACTCTGGAACCACTAGGCATTCCAGGAGAACCGACTTACTCTCCACCTCGATTGGCAACAAAACCGAACATAACACCAAGGTATGACCTCCATCAGCGAGAGTCACTCTCAAAAAATTCGAAACTGAACTCACCCTAATTCCATACGAACTCAATTTCTGCCAACCTAGCCGACCTATTACTGTTCTGGTCGCACCAGAATCCAACAAAGCCCTAAAAGCAAAACCATGGATCCTAATATCCAAATACGGGCGTTCGTCGTGACCGTCCGTCACCAACGAAAACGCCAACCTAACTTCTTCAAAATCGACTGCTACCTTTGCCAGCTGGGAGTTAGCAGGTTCACTAACTCGTCTATCTCCCGTTTCCCGATCTGTTGTCCGACCTGACAACCCTATCGCTTGACCGTGAATTCCCTATTCTTTCGTCCGACCTACTCTCTCTCACAGGCCCTGTCCTGAAGGGGTTGTGGTTTCGCCCACCACCGGAAGTTGAACTTCGATGGGTACGCGGGGAGCCACTCGGCTTCGCTGCACACGCCGGGCAGTCTCGCTTCATGGCTCCAAGTCTACCGCACCCGAAGCACTTTATCTCCTTCCTACAATCCGCCGAAATATGACCGAACCTCCTACAGTTGAAGCATCGGGTATTCGACCCCGGCCTAAAACTATCAGCAAGGTCCGGCTCCGCTACCGCCGCGACCTCTACACCAGCCGAGACATAAGCCAGATCAGGTTCCAATAACCCCTTGGCCTTATGACTCGGAGGAGGGGCAAATGCATCCACCGATGACCTAACCGCCTCTAGTTGCCTACCTACACGTGTAAAGCAACTAGTTCAGTAAACGACCCTATTGTCACCAGACCCAACTGGGTCTGGTAGAATGGTAGGAGATTCGCCCTCATCAATCCTAACATCCTTTTCTCAGATAAAGGCTCCTGATGGGTCTGGGTTCGACTCCCAATCTCTCCTTCCTGTAGTGCCCTACTAATAATACTAAAGAAAAATAGAAAATTATTAATAATTATATAAACAAAACCAACAGCACAAAACGCCACTCCAAAATTCACTGAGACAAAAATAGCAAAATTTTATCAAAATAAAAATGATTTTTAAATATCGGGTCCCACGTTGGGCACCAATTTGTCACCTCCACTTTTTATAATTAACAATATGACTGGCCAGCTTAGTGAAGACGGCGTGGGTCGCTAGCTACGTACAATAACAAATCAAGCGAAAAGATCGACGCTGACTTAGATAAACAAATGCATGACAACAATTAAGCAACGATCTAAGGCAGAGTAAACGAAATATATTTTTGGGGTGCACCCGAGGTGTGGTCCAACCAGACTGGTTACGAACCCACTCGCACTACTCCCGTGCTGCCGGGGGTAACTTTAACCCGCCTGTATGACTGGGCTCTGGGTGCGGGATGCTATAAGGATAGGTATGGGGAAAACGAAGGAAGCAACACTGTCGGCACGACAAAAAAACGTACGAAAACAATAAATAGGCAAAATGATACTTAGCGGTTTCAGTCGGGTGTGGGTACCCTACTTCGGTGCTCCTCCGGTGGTGCCGCCAAGCACGCGAAAACCATAAATTAACACTATGGGCTTCGGCTGCCCTTACTTGGCTTCAACTGCCAACAAATATTTGCCTCGACTGGCACTATAAAAAAAATCTTAAATAAAATCTTATTTTTTTTTTTTTTACTAATATTATCGCACGATCGCATAAAAAAAGATGCGCACTCTTCTGTAGATTTCGAGAATCTGATCCGGCACGCACTTACGGCACGCCTGGCCGTATAAAAAGAAAGGCGACACCCCTTTTTACGGAATACTCGCGCAAAGCATTCCGTTTCCCTAATATTTGTTAGTGGAGAAACCGTTTTGCTGAACATCTCCTTTTGGAGACTTATACCACTGGGTAGGCACACACCGAGTGCAACCGTGCCAACAACTCATTGCTTTGAATTATACAATTATTTGCCGACAGATGCCACTGCCAATGCTTAGAGTGAAAGGAATATTAGGCAAAACAAAGGAAATGAACAAACAAAAACAAAAGAAGGTTTTGTTGCGGCCAGAAATACATTGTCGTCCAATTGTTTGCATACGCTTTTTGCCGTGACAGTACGCAAAGGGAATAGGAGGGGAAATTTGGAAAAGTAGTCTACTACTGTCAAAATATACTGGTAGCCTTGTGACGACTTCACTAAAGGCCCAACCAGATCCACACAATTCATTTCCCAAGGCTCGACTGCCTTGGTCCTCTCTATCATACCCCCAGCTGGCTGTGAATTCTCAGGTTTCACCTGCTGACAAGTTTTACACGGCCTAACATATTTTGCAATGTTCGACCTCATCCTTGGCCAGTAGAACTTTTGTGAAATACACGCAAAAGTCTCTTTTACGCCCATATGGCCCGCTAATGGATTGTCGTGACATTGTTTTAAAATCTCACCTCCACCATCACGCCCTATTACTCTTTTCCACTCTGGTGATTCGCGGTAAACAGAAGGAAATCACGACCTAATAAACTTGTAGATGTTGCCACCTTCAACTCTCCACGCTGGATACGACAAAGGCTTTTTCTCTACTAACCGAATCATCCTTACCAACCAAGGATCGGCAGTAGTCACCTCAGCAATAACTGGCACACTTCGGGATAGCATATCTGGAACCACATGTTCCTTGCCTTTCCGATGCACTATATCAAAATCGTACTGCTGGAGCTTCAAAGTCGTCCACCTAGCTAACCTACCACACGGATCCTTCAACTTATTCAACCAAATAAGTGAATAATGATCTGTGACGACCGTAAACTTAGCGCCCTCAATATATGGTCGCAGTTTCTCAACCGCCCACAGAACCGCTAGATACTCCTTTTCGGGCGTCGAGTAATTTCGCACTCCTTTGTTCAAGGACCTACTCAAATAAGCTATCACCCTCTCACCATTATCAAACATCTGCGTTAACACCGCACCTACACCGAAATCACTCGCGTCTCTCTGGATTGTGAAAGGCCTATCAAAATCCGGGCAACTCAAAACCGGAGCTGTCACCAAGCGTTCCTTCGCTTCTCTAAAACTCCTTTCACAATCTTCAGTCCAATTGAACTTTCGATTCTTCTTTGTTAAATCGGTGAGAGGCCTAACTAAATCTGCAAAATCTTTAATAAATCTGCGGTACCAGGACACTGTTCCTATAAATGACCTCACTTGCTTAACGTTCTTCGGTACCTCAATCCGAAGCATCGCCTCTACCTTCTCGGGGTCTACGTGTAGACCGTTCTTGTCCACCATGTAGCCCAAATACTTTAACTCAGGCCTACAAAAATTACATTTATCCCTATTTATCTAAATGCTTCTCAAAATTATTCGTAACGATAATAATATCGTCCAAATACACAAAAACATGAGGTTCTAACTCTGGTCCTATGACCGAATCTATAAATCTCTGCCAAGTTGCCGGTGCATTATGCAAACCGTATGGCATCCTCTTAAACTGAAATAGTCCTCTACCTGGTACCATGAATGCGATGAAGGGCCTCGACTGCTCTTCCACCGGAATTCGCCAATAAGCAGACTTAATGTCCAGACTGGATAGAAACTTGGCATCCCTTAGCTTATCTAAGGTCGCCGACACATATGGAAGTGGGTAGCTATCTTTCTCCGTACATTTATTCAAAACCCTATGGTCTACGCAAAACCTATATGTACCGTCTTTCTTTCTGATCATTACAACTGGAGACGCCCAAAGACTATGTGATTTCTCTATCACCCCTTTGTCGTACATATCCTTAATCTCCTCGTCCATACGCGACTGTATGACGGGAGACACAGGGTAATAACGCTGTTTCACAGGTTCAACTCCTGCCTTTACCCTGATCTTATGCTCGACCAAATGGGTCCAGCATAGCCTGGAACGCCCCAGCTATTAGTTGACCTAATGCCCTAGATTCCCTATCACCTAACTCGGAGTGGTCCACTATCGCCACCAACGGTTCTGGTTCCGGCCGAGAAAACGACCACCTCATTCTCGATATATCCGGGATAATACCCGCCTTGGCCCAAAAATCGATGCCAAGGATTACGCCCTGAGGTAACTCTGGAACCACTAGGCATTCCAGGAGAACCGACTTGCTCTCCACCTCGATTGGCAACAAAACCGAACATAACACCAAGGTATGACCTCCATCAGCGAGAGTCACTCTCAAAAAATTCGAAACTGAACTCACCCTAATTCCATACAAACTCAATTTCTGCCAACCTAGCCGACCTATTACTGTTCTGGTCGCACCAGAATTCAACAAAGCCCTAAAAGCAAAACCATGGATCCTAATATCCAAATACGGGCGTTCGTCGTGACCGTCCGTCACCAACGAAAACGCCAACCTAACTTCTTCAAAAATCGACTGCTACCTTTGCCAGCTGGGAGTTAGCAGGTTCACTAACTCGTCTATCTCCCGTTTCCCGATCTGACCTGACAACCCTATCGCTTGACCGTGAATTCCCTATTCTTTCGTCAGACCTACTCTCTCTCACAGGCCCTGTCCTGAAGGGGTTGTGGTTTCGCCCACCACCGGAAGTTGAACTTCGATGGGTACGCGGGGAGCCACTCGGCTTCGCTGCACACGCCGGGCAGTCCCGCTTCATGGCTCCAAGTCTACCGCACCCGAAGCACTTTATCCCCTTCCTACAATCCGCCGAAATATGACCGAACCTCCTACAGTTGAAGCATCGGGTATTCGACCCCGGCCTAAAACTATCAGCAAGGTCCGGCTCCGCTACCGCCGCGACCTCTACACCAGCCGAGACATAAGCCAGGTCAGGTTCCAATAACCCCTTGGCCTTATGACTCGGAGGAGGGGCAAACGCATCCACCGATGACCTAACCGCCTCTAGTTGCCTACCTACACGTGTAAAGCAACTAGTTCGGTAAACGACCCTATTGTCACCAGTCCCAACTGGGTCTGGTAGAATGGTAGGAGATTCGCCCTCATCAATCCTAACATCCTTTTCTCAGATAAAGGCTCCTGATGGGTCTGGGTTCGACTCCCAATCTCTCCTTCCTGTAGTGCCCTACTAATAATACTAAAGAAAAATAGAAAATTATTAATAATTATATAAACAAAACCAACAGCACAAAACGCCACTCCAAAATTCACTGAGACAAAAATAGCAAAATTTTATCAAAATAAAAATGATTTTTAAATATCAGGTCCCACGTTGGGCACCAATTTGTCACCTCCACTTTTTATAATTAACAATATGTATGTTCGTATGTACATACGTACATACATATGTATACCTACAGTGGCTGTTGGTCAAGCGCCCACCACCAACCACCCACGTCAACAAAACAAACTACCGCACAAAAAGGAGATGACAAAAACTAACAAAGCGACTGGCCAGCTTAGTGAAGACGGCGTGGGTCGCTAGCTACGTACAATAACAAATCAAGCGAAAAGATCGACGCTGACTTAGATAAACAAATGCATGACAACAATTAAGCAACGATCTAAGGCAGAGTAAACGAAATATATTTTTGGGGTGCACCCGAGGTGTGGTCCAACCAGACTGGTTACGAACCCACTCGCACTACTCCCGTGCTGCCGGGGGTAACTTTAACCCGCCTGTATGACTGGGCTCTGGGTGCGGGATGCTATAAGGATAGGTATGGGGAAAACGAAGGAAGCAACACTGTCGGCACGACAAAAAAACGTACGAAAACAATAAATAGGCAAAATGATTCTTAGCGGTTTCAGTCGGGTGTGGGTACCCTACTTCGGTGCTCCTCCGGTGGTGCCGCCAAGCACGCGAAAACCATAAATTAACACTATGGGCTTCGGCTGCCCTTACTTGGCTTCAACTGCCAACAAATATTTGCCTCGACTGGCACTATAAAAAAAATCTTAAATAAAATCTTATTTTTTTTTTTTTTACTAATATCGCACGATCGCATAAAAAAAGATGCGCACTCTTCTGTAGATTTCGAGAATCTGATCCGGCACGCACTTACGGCACGCCTGGCCGTATAAAAAGAAATGCGACACTCCTTTTTACGGAATACTCGCGCAAAGCATTCCGTTTCCCTAATATTTGTTAGTGGAGAAACCGTTTTGCTGAACATCTCCTTTTGGAGACTTATACCACTGGGTAGGCACACACCGAGTGCAACCGTGCCAACAACTCATGGCTTTGAATTATACAATTATTTGCCGACAGATGCCACTGCCAATGCTTAGAGTGAAAGGAATATTTGGCAAAACAAAGGAAATGAACAAACAAACACAAAAGAAGGTTTTGTTGCGGCCAGTACGCGACAACTCCACCCCTTCCTCAACGAAAAGGAAGGAATCTTCCTTTTGGTCAGGGAACGGAAATCTAATACTGTATCCTATCCATCCCTATATGGCCTCAACTCCTTAACGTTCCAAGTCCCTTTGTCTTTGCATAAGTCATCTGTCAGTGTGTATGTCCACGGTGACACTCTCTTCCTTACAATAAACGGCCCTACACACTTTGACGCTAACTTCGCTGCATCTGACACCACAAAATTTTTCCTCCAGACTAACTCCCCAGGCATGTACTGTACATCTCGCCGTCTGAGACTGTACTGCCTCGCAAGCTTCTCACTCGCCTGCTCTAACCTAGTTCTAATGTTGGCCCTAATCTCTTCGAGCCTCTTTGCTCGCTCCTGACAATTTAATTTCTTCTGGTCTCCTAAACTGTCCATGAAGTCGCTTCTGCCTTCTACCGCCATTTCCCTACCGAAATTCACAAAATATGGCATAGCTCCTAACACTTCGTGCTGCGCTGTCCTAATACAGCATGCTACCTTCGCTAACTGTTGGTCCCATGTCCTCTGGTTCTCTGATATATAAGCCCTAAGTGTCGTTTTAATAATCTGGTTTATCCTCTCGGCCGGGTGAGCCTGTGGGTGATAGTGTGCGGTGTACCGGAGTTGGACGCCATAGTCACCGCAGAGGCCCCGAAGCTCTCGACTCCATTGTCACACACAACCGACCGAGGAACTCCAAACAACAGAAATACATTGTCCTCCAATTGTTTGCAAACGCTTTTTGCCGTGACAGTACGCAAAGGGAATAGGAAGGGAAATTTGGAAAAGTAGTCTACCACCGTCAAAATATACTGGTAGCCTTGTGACGACTTCACTAAAGGCCCAACCAGATCCACACAAATCATTTCCCAAGGCTCGACTGCCTTGGTCCTCTCTATCATACCCCCAGCTGGCTGTGAATTCTCAGGTTTCACCTGCTGACAAGTTTTACACGCCCTAACATATTTTGCAATGTCCGACTTCATCCTTGGCCAGTAGAACTTTTGTGAAATACGCGCAAAAGTCTCTTTTACGCCCATATGGCCCGCTAATAGATTGTCGTGACATTGTTTTAAAATCTCACCTCCACCATCACGCCCTATTACTCTTTTCCACTCTGGTGATTCGCGGTAAACAGATCTAAGCTGTGCCAAGATCACTCGGGTCTCTCGAGGCAGCTCGAGCTCACTGCCTGCAATTGGTGGTGGTTTATCTTCGAGTACCCCATTCACTGGAAGGGAGTCTCAGAAGGTGTTGACTGACTCCTGGTGAATGGCGTTCAGCGCTTGTCGGTATCCCGTCCTGTCCAGCGGTTGTTGTATATGATGCTGTATGGTGCAGTTTTGGTCAAGTACAACCTTCCTGATGTGCCTAGGCGGAGGCTCGGTTTCTAAGAGATGCCTGCTGGGGTGCTCCGCGCGGTGGCATCCCAACAGGAACTGCTTGCACAGCAAAGCATTATGCTCCTTAACTCGTAGCATAGATGCTTCGCTGTGCAAGTGATGCTCCGGTGACATCAGGAGGTTTCCTGTCGAAGTCCTAAGGGCGGTGGTCTGACAGGCCTGTAGTTTTCTCCACTGCGTCTCGTTCGTCCCCGGCGCCCAAATCGGTGCATCGGTGTGAAGTGAAGGAGTGCAGGCTATCGAATGTGACCCCTAAAATCTTAGGGTTGTTTACAGTTGGAATTTTTACGTCATCAACTTTCACATCGAGTTCTAGCCGGTACTCCTTCGTCCAGCTGGTGAAGAGGGTAGCCGAGGATTTCGTCGGTTGAATTTTTAAATGTCGTGCAGTGAAGAAACGGGAGAGATCAGCGAGGTAACCGTTCACTTTCGAACATAGGCTATCAATATCCTGGCCGGACGCCAATATCGAACAATCATCGGCATACGAGGTTAGTGAGACTCCTTCCGGTGGAGGAGGGAGCTTCGAGATATAAAAATTAAACAGTAGCGGGGAGAGGACACCACCCTGCGGAACCCTCTGTTTAATTTTCCTCAATTTAGATGTATCAGCTCGGAATATGACCGATGATTGACGACCACTCAGGTAGCCCATGACCCACCTCTGCAACCCCGGCGGTAATGAGGATTCCTCAATGTCACTGAGTAGCACTGAATGGTTTACGGTGTCATAAGCTTTTGACAAATCCAGTGCTACCAGTACAGTTCTCGCCCAAGGTCGGTTTTGGTTTAGACCATTGACTATCTGAGTGTTAATGGCATTTAGTGCTGTTGTAGTAGTGTGCACTTTTCGGAAGCCATGCTGATGTTCTGCTGGACGCAGATGGTGAGTGAATGTCGGGAGCAGCAAGGCCTCAAGCGTCTTCGCTACTGGGGAGAGGAGAGTTATCGGCCGAAAAGACTCTCCTTTGTTCGCTGGTTTCCCCGGTTTAAGTAGCGGGACCACCCTACCGTTTTTCCACACATCTGGTATAATTAGGATGGTCAAAGACAAATTGAGGACCTTGGTGAGGTAGTCTGCTCCCGCTGTTCCGAGATGTTTTAGCATCAGCATGCTTATTCCGTCAGGGCCGATGGATTTGGAGGCTTTCGCCTTCCCGATAACCCCCTGAACCTCTTCTCTGGAGTAATCAAGCACCGCGCTTGTGTTTGGCAGTTTGCGCATACGGCGGGTTACACGTCGTTTCGTTTTGTCTACCGAAGGATGCAGTGCACAGAGTCGGCTGAAATAGCTCGCGCATCTCTTCGGGTCCGACGAGGCGCGATCACCGAATGAAATTTCCACCCGGTCATCGCGTCTCGTCGGGTTAGACAGCGACTTGACTGTAGCCCAGAGCTTGGTTGCCCCAGAGGAGAGATTGCAGGACTTTAAGTGCTCCTCCCACTTTTTCCGCTGGTGTCTATTTACAACGGTCCGAATCTCCGCATTTAAATCCCTGATTAAGGGATTCCCGGGATCGGAGTTACGGAGGATGTCGCGCCTTGCTGCTAAAGCCGCCGCTTCGGACGGGAAGTTAGGGCGGATTTCCGCAATTCGGCCTGCCGGGATGAAGCGGGCGGCAGCGGTCACAACTATCCTGCGGAATGATCGTTCACCAGAGGTGACGTCTGTTGGAGTGGAGAGAGCACTGATGCCGTTCTCGGTGAATTCCGTGAAGGCGGTTCAGTTAGCTTTCTTGAAGTTAACGAATGTCCGGTGGTCCGCGGAAACAAAGTCGGGAGGTCTGTCAATCGAGATGTGTATGGGTAAGTGGTCCGATGCTAGTGTCAGTATAGGTTGCCAGACTATACTGTTTATCAGACCAGCACTCGCAATTGTTATGTCGGGCGAGCTTTGGCAATTACCCACAACTCTGGTGGGGGTGTTGTCGTTCATTGTGCAGAATGTCGAATCGTCTATCTGTTCCGCCAGCTCCATTCCTCTACGGTCATTTGACGCCAATATCGAACAATCATCGGCATACGAGGTTAGTGAGACTCCTTCCGGTGGAGGAGGGAGCTTCGAGATATAAAAATTAAACAGTAGCGGGGAGAGGACACCACCCTGCGGAACCCTCTGTTTAATTTTCCTCAATTTAGATGTTTCAGCTCGGAATATGACCGATGATTGACGACCACTCAGGTAGCCCATGACCCACCTCTGCAACCCCGGCGGTAATGAGGATTCCTCAATGTCACTGAGTAGCACTGAATGGTTTACGGTGTCATAAGCTTTTGACAAATCCAGTGCTACCAGTACAGTTCTCGCCCAAGGTCGGTTTTGGTTTAGACCATTGACTATCTGAGTGTTAATGGCATTTAGTGCTGTTGTAGTAGTGTGCACTTTTCGGAAGCCATGCTGATGTTCTGCTGGACGCAGATGGTGAGTGAATGTCGGGAGCAGCAAGGCCTCAAGCGTCTTCGCTACTGGGGAGAGGAGAGTTATCGGCCGAAAAGACTCTCCTTTGTTCGCTGGTTTCCCCGGTTTAAGTAGCGGGACCACCCTACCGTTTTTCCACACATCTGGTATAATTAGGATGGTCAAAGACAAATTGAGGACCTTGGTGAGGTAGTCTGCTCCCGCTGTTCCGAGATGTTTTAGCATCAGCATGCTTATTCCGTCAGGGCCGATGGATTTGGAGGCTTTCGCCTTCCCGATAACCCCCTGAACCTCTTCTCTGGAGAAATCAAGCACCGCGCTTGTGTTTGGCAGTTTGCGCATACGGCGGGTTACACGTCGTTTCGTTTTGTCTACCGAAGGATGCAGTGCAAAGAGTCGGCTGAAATAGCTCGCGCATCTCTTCGGGTCCGACGAGGCGCGATCACCGAATGAAATTTCCACCCGGTCATCGCGTCTCGTCGGGTTAGACAGCGACTTGACTGTAGCCCAGAGCTTGGTTGCCCCAGAGGAGAGATTGCAGGACTTTAAGTGCTCCTCCCACTTTTTCCGCTTGTGTCTATTTACAACGGTCCGAATCTCCGCATTTAAATCCCTGATTAAGGGATTCCCGGGATCGGAGTTACGGAGGATGTCGCGCCTTGCTGCTAAAGCCGCCGCTTCGGACGGGAAGTTAGGGCGGATTTCCGCAATTCGGCCTGCCGGGATGAAGCGGGCGGCAGCGGTCACAACTATCCTGCGGAATGATCGTTCACCAGAGGTGACGTCTGTTGGAGTGGAGAGAGCACTGATGCCGTTCTCGGTGAATTCCGTGAAGGCGGTTCAGTTAGCTTTCTTGAAGTTAACGAATGTCCGGTGGTCCGCGGAAACAAAGTCGGGAGGTCTGTCAATCGAAAGGGTGACAGCCCTTGGCCGGATAAAATCCGGGTCAACTCCGGTGCGTAGAACCGGCTGTCTTGAGAGTGAATGCGGTGAAGGGCCTCGAATGCTCTTCCACCGGAATTCGCCAATAAGCAGACTTAATGTCCAGACTGGATAGAAACTTGGCATCCCTTAGCTTATCTAAGGTCGCCGACACATATGGAAGTGGGTAGCTATCTTTCTCCGTACATTTATTCAAAACCCTATGGTCTACGCAAAACCTATATGTACCGTCTTTCTTTCTGATCATTACAACTGGAGACGCCCAAAGACTATGTGATGTCTCTATCACCCCTTTGTCGTACATATCCTTAATTTCCTCGTCCAGACGCGACTGTATGACGGGAGACACAGGATAATAACGATGTTTCACAGGTTCAACTCCTGCCTTTACCCTGATCTTATGCTCGACCAAGTGGGTCCGGCCTAGCCCTTCCGACATAGCCTGGAACGCCCCAGCTATTAGTTGACCTAATGCCCTAGATTCCCTATCACCTAACTCGGAGTGGTCCACTATTGCCACCAACGGTTCTGGTTCCGGCCGAGAAAACGACCACCCCATTCTCGATATATCCGGGATAATACCCGCCTTGGCCCAAAAATCGATGCCAAGGATTACGCCCTGAGGTAACTCTGGAACCACTAGGCATTCCAGGAGAACCGACTTGCTCTCCACCTCGATTGGCAACAAAACCGAACATAACACCAAGGTATGACCTCCATCAGCGAGAGTCACTCTCAAAAAATTCGAAACTGAACTCACCCTAATTCCATACGAACTCAATTTCTGCCAACCTAGCCGACCTATTACTGTTCTGGTCGCACCAGAATCCAACAAAGCCCTAAAAGCAAAACCATGGATCCTAATATCCAAATACGGGCGTTCGTCGTGACCGTCCGTCACCAACGAAAACGCCAACCTAACTTCTTCAAAATCGACTGCTACCTTTGCCAGCTGGGAGTTAGCAGGTTCACTAACTCGTCTATCTCCCGTTTCCCGATCTGTTGTCCGACCTGACAACCCTATCGCTTGACCGTGAATTCCCTATTCTTTCGTCCGACCTACTCTCTCTCACAGGCCCTGTCCTGAAGGGGTTGTGGTTTCGCCCACCACCGGAAGTTGAACTTCGATGGGTACGCGGGGAGCCACTCGGCTTCGCTGCACACGCCGGGCAGTCCCGCTTCATGGCTCCAAGTCTACCGCACCCGAAGCACTTTATCCCCTTCCTACAATCCGCCGAAATATGACCGAACCTCCTACAGTTGAAGCATCGGGTATTCGACCCCGGCCTAAAACTATCAGCAAGGTCCGGCTCCGCTACCGCCGCGACCTCTACACCAGCCGAGACATAAGCCAGATCAGGTTCCAATAACCCCTTGGCCTTATGACTCGGAGGAGGGGCAAATGCATCCACCGATGACCTAACCGCCTCTAGTTGCCTACCTACACGTGTAAAGCAACTAGTTCAGTAAACGACCCTATTGTCACCAGACCCAACTGGGTCTGGTAGAATGGTAGGAGATTCGCCCTCATCAATCCTAACATCCTTTTCTCAGATAAAGGCTCCTGATGGGTCTGGGTTCGACTCCCAATCTCTCCTTCCTGTAGTGCCCTACTAATAATACTAAAGAAAAATAGAAAATTATTAATAATTATATAAACAAAACCAACAGCACAAAACGCCACTCCAAAATTCACTGAGACAAAAATAGCAAAATTTTATCAAAATAAAAATGATTTTTAAATATCGGGTCCCACGTTGGGCACCAATTTGTCACCTCCACTTTTTATAATTAACAATATGTATGTTCGTATGTACATACGTACATACATATGTATACCTACAGTGGCTGTTGGTCAAGCGCCCACCACCAACCACCCACGTCAACAAAACAAACTACCGCACAAAAAGGAGATGACAAAAACTAACAAAGCGACTGGCCAGCTTAGTGAAGACGGCGTGGGTCGCTAGCTACGTGCAATAACAAATCAAGCGAAAAGATCGACGCTGACTTAGATAAACAAATGCATGACAACAATTAAGCAACGATCTAAGGCAGAGTAAACAAAATATATTTTTGGGGTGCACTTGAGGTGTGGTCCAACCAGACTGGTTACGAACCCACTCGCACTACTCCCGTGCTGCCGGGGGTAACTTTAACCCGCCTGTATGACTGGGCTCTGGGTGCGGGATGCTATAAGGATAGGTATGGGGAAAACGAAGGAAGCAACACTGTCGGCACGACAAAAAAACGTACGAAAACAATAAATAGGCAAAATGATACTTAGCGGTTTCAGTCGGGTGTGGGTACCCTACTTCGGTGCTCCTCCGGTGGTGCCGCCAAGCACGCGAAAACCATAAATTAACACTATGGGCTTCGGCTGCCCTTACTTGGCTTCAACTGCCAACAAATATTTGCCTCGACTGGCACTATAAAAAAAATCTTAAATAAAATCTTATATTTTTTTTTTACTAATATTATCGCACGATCGCATAAAAAAAGATGCGCACTCTTCTGTAGATTTCGAGAATCTGATCCGGCACGCACTTACGGCACGCCTGGCCGTATAAAAAGAAATGCGACACTCCTTTTTACGGAATACTCGCGCAAAGCATTCCGTTTCCCTAATATTTGTTAGTGGAGGAACCGTTTTGCTGAACATCTCCTTTTGGAGACTTATACCACTGGGTAGGCACACACCGAGTGCAACCGTGCCAACAACTCATGGCTTTGAATTATACAATTATTTGCCGACAGATGCCACTGCCAATGCTTAGAGTGAAAGGAATATTAGGCAAAACAAAGGAAATGAACAAACAAACACAAAAGAAGGTTTTGTTGCGGCCAGAAATACATTGTCCTCCAATTGTTTGCATACGCCTTTTGCCGTGACAGTACGCAAAGGGAATAGGAAGGGAAATTTGGAAAAGTAGTCTACTACTGTCAAAATATACTGGTAGCCTTGTGACGACTTCACTAAAGGCCCAACCAGATCCACACAATTCATTTCCCAAGGCTCGACTGCCTTGGTCCTCTCTATCATACCCCCAGCTGGCTGTGAATTCTCAGGTTTCACCTGCTGACAAGTTTTACACGACCTAACATATTTTGCAATGCTCGACCTCATCCTTGGCCAGTAGAACTTTTGTGAAATACACGCAAAAGTCTCTTTTACGCCCATATGGCCCGCTAATGGATTGTCGTGACATTGTTTTAAAATCTCACCTCTACCATCACGCCCTATTACTCTTTTCCACTCTGGTAAATCGCCGTAAACAGAAGGAAATCACGACCTAATAAACTTGTAGATGTTGCCACCTTCAACTCTCCACGCTGGATACGACAAAGGCTTTTTCTCTACTAACCGAATCATCCTTACCAACCAAGGATCGGCAGTAGTCACCTCAGCAATAACTGGCACACTTCGGGATAGCATATCTGGAACCACATGTTCCTTGCCTTTCCGATGCACTATATCAAAATCGTACTGCTGGAGCTTCAAAGTCGTCCACCTAGCTAACCTACCACACGGATCCTTCAACTTATTCAACCAAATAAGTGAATAATGATCTGTGACGACCGTAAACTTAGCGCCCTCAATATATGGTCGCAGTTTCTCAACCGCCCACAGAACCGCTAGATACTCCTTTTCGGGCGTCGAGTAATTTCGCACCCCTTTGTTCAAGGACCTACTCAAATAAGCTATCACCCTCTCACCATTATCAAACATCTGCGTTAACACCGCACCTACACCGAAATCACTCGCGTCTCTCTGGATTGTGAAAGGCCTATCAAAATCCGGGCAACTCAAAACCGGAGCTGTCACCAAGCGTTCCTTCGCTTCTCTAAAACTCCTTTCACAATCTTCAGTCCAATTGAACTTTCGATTCTTCTTTGTTAAATCGGTGAGAGGCCTAACTAACTCTGCAAAATCTTTAATAAATCTGCGGTACCAGGACACTGTTCCTATAAATGACCTCACTTGCTTAACGTTCTTCGGTACCTCAATCCGAAGCATCGCCTCTACCTTCTCGGGGTCTACGTGTAGACCGTTCTTGTCCACCATGTAGCCCAAATACTTTAACTCAGGCCTACAAAAATTACATTTATCCCTATTTAATCTGAGCCCTGCACTAGCTAATCTATCTAAGACAATCTTCAAAATATCTAAATGCTTCTCAAAATTATTCGTAACGATAATAATATCGTCCAAATACACAAAAACATGAGGTTCTAACTCTGGTCCTATGACCGAATCTATAAATCTCTGCCAAGTTGCCGGTGCATTATGCAAACCGTATGGCATCCTCTTAAACTGAAATAGTCCTCTACCTGGTACCATGAATGCGATGAAGGGCCTCGACTGCTCTTCCACCGGAATTCGCCAATAAGCAGACTTAATGTCCAGACTGGATAGAAACTTGGCATCCCTTAGCTTATCTAAGGTCGCCGACACATATGGAAGTGGGTAGCTATCTTTCTCCGTACATTTATTCAAAACCCTATGGTCTACGCAAAACCTATATGTACCGTCTTTCTTTCTGATCATTACAACTGGAGACGCCCAAAGACTATGTGATTTCTCTATCACCCCTTTGTCGTACATATCCTTAATCTCCTCGTCCATACGCGACTGTATGACGGGAGACACAGGGTAATAACGCTGTTTCACAGGTTCAACTCCTGCCTTTACCCTGATCTTATGCTCGACCAAATGGGTCCAGCATAGCCTGGAACGCCCCAGCTATTAGTTGACCTAATGCCCTAGATTCCCTATCACCTAACTCGGAGTGGTCCACTATCGCCACCAACGGTTCTGGTTCCGGCCGAGAAAACGACCACCTCATTCTCGATATATCCGGGATAATACCCGCCTTGGCCCAAAAATCGATGCCAAGGATTACGCCCTGAGGTAACTCTGGAACCACTAGGCATTCCAGGAGAACCGACTTGCTCTCCACCTCGATTGGCAACAAAACCGAACATAACACCAAGGTATGACCTCCATCAGCGAGAGTCACTCTCAAAAAATTCGAAACTGAACTCACCCTAATTCCATACGAACTCAATTTCTGCCAACCTAGCCGACCTATTACTGTTCTGGTCGCACCAGAATTCAACAAAGCCCTAAAAGCAAAACCATGGATCCTAATATCCAAATACGGGCGTTCGTCGTGACCGTCCGTCACCAACGAAAACGCCAACCTAACTTCTTCAAAAATCGACTGCTACCTTTGCCAGCTGGGAGTTAGCAGGTTCACTAACTCGTCTATCTCCCGTTTCCCGATCTGTTGTCCGACCTGACAACCCTATCGCTTGACCGTGAATTCCCTATTCTTTCGTCCGACCTACTCTCTCTCACAGGCCCTGTCCTGAAGGGGTTGTGGTTTCGCCCACCACCGGAAGTTGAACTTCGATGGGTACGCGGGGAGCCACTCGGCTTCGCTGCACACGCCGGACAGTCCCGCTTCATGGCTCCAAGTCTACCGCACCCGAAGCACTTTATCCCCTTCCTACAATCCGCCGAAATATGACCGAACCTCCTACAGTTGAAGCATCGGGTATTCGACCCCGGCATAAAACTATCAGCAAGGTCCGGCCCCGCTACCGCCGCGACCTCTACACCAGCCGAGACATAAGCCAGGTCAGGTTCCAATAACCCCTTGGCCTTATGACTCGGAGGAGGGACAAACGCATCCACCGATGACCTAACCGCCTCTAGTTGCCTACCTACTCGTGTAAAGCAACTAGATCGGTAACCGACCCTTTTGTCACCAGTCTCAACTGGGTCTGGTAGAATGGTAGGAGATTCGCCCTCATTAATCCTAACATCCTTTTCTCAGATATAGGCTCCTGATGGGTCTGGGTTCGACTCCCAATCTCTCCTTCCTGTAGTGCCCTACTAATAATACTAAAGAAAAATAGAAAATTGTTAATAATTATATAAACAAAACCAACAGCACAAAACGCCACTCCAAAATTCACTGAGACAAAAATAGCAAAATTTTATCAAAATAAAAATGCTTTTTAAATATCGGGCCCCACGTTGGGCGCCAATTTGTCACCTCCACTTTTTATAATTAACAATATGTATGCTCGTATGTACATACGTACATACATATGTATACCTACAGTGGCTGTTGGTCAAGCGCCCACCAACAACCACCCACGTCAACAAAACAAACTACCGCACAAAAAGGAGATGACAAAAACTAACAAAGCGACTGGCCAGCTTAGTGAAGACGGCGTGGGTCGCTAGCTACGTACAATAACAAATCAAGCGAAAAGTTCGACGCTGACTTAGATAAACAAATGCACGACAACAACTAAGCAACGATCTAAAGCAGAGTAAACAAAATATATTTTTAGGGTGCACCCGAGGTGTGGTCCAACCAGACTGGTTACGAACCAACTCGCACTACTCCCGTGCTGCCGGGGGTAACTTTAACCCGCCTGTATGACTGGGCTCTGGATGCGGGATGCTATAAGGATAGGTATGGGGAAAACTAAGGAAGCAACACTGTCGGCACGACAAAAAAACGTACGAAAACAATAAATAGGCAAAATGATACTTAGCGGTTTCAGTCGGGTGTGGGTACCCAACTTCGGTGCTCCTCCGGTGGTGCCGCCAAACTCTGGTTCCGCCACTGAAACGCGAAAACCATAAATTAACACTATGGGCTTCGGCTGCCCTTACTTGGCTTCAACTGCCAACAAATATTTGCCTCGACTGGCACTATAAAACAAAATCTTAAATAAAATCTTATTTTATTTTTTTTTTTTACTAATATTATCGCACGATCGCATAAAAAAAGATGCGCACTCTTCTGTAGATTTCGAGAATCTGATCCGGCACGCACTTAGGAGCCAGGCCGCAAGCCAGAATTCTCAGGCGAGTGTGTATTGGTGCCCAATCATTTGGCGCCGCCCCCCATTACCCAAAGGGACAGAGTTGTATAGCGCACGCCACCATGGCACACCCGTGCTACATTGGCACAATTAAGATCTGGATACTGTAGCAGGTTAAACTCCTACATATCCAGACTCGACCCTAGCATACCCAACGTATGCCCTGCATGTGGAGAGTCCCCGCACGACACTAACCACCTCTTCACATGCCCCCTTAAACCTACCCATCTAACCCCCCTCTCCCTTTGGTCCAACCCTGTCGAAACAGCACGTTTCCTGGACCTTCCGTTAAATGACCTCGGCGACTTAGACTGATCATGCCTGCCCTAAGCGGGGTTAGCGAACCGCTACAACAACAACAACAACACCAAGTACACTGGGATAATTTTCCCCTGGCCACATAAAAAGAAAGGCGACACCCCTTTTTACGGAATACTCGCGCAAAGCATTCCGTTTCCGTAATATTCGTTATTGGAGAAACCGTTTTGATGAACATCTCCTTTTGGAGACTTATACCACTGGATAGGCACACACCGAGTGCGACCGTGCCAACAGTTCATGGCTTTGAATTATACAATTACTTGCCGACAGATGCCACTGCCAATGCTTGGAGTGAAAGGAATATTAGGCAAAACAAAGGAAATGAACAAACAAACACAAAAGAAGGTTTTGTTGCGGCCAGTACGCGACAACTCCACCCCTTCCTCAACCAAAAGGAAGGAATCTTCTCACCTCTACCATCACGACCTAATAAACTTGTAGAGGTTGCCACCTTCAACTCTCCACGCTGGATACGACAAAGGCTTTTTCTCTACTAACCGAATCATCCTTACCAACCAAGGATCGGCAGTAGTCACCTCAGCAATAACTGGCACACTTCGGGATAGCATATCTGGAACCACATGTTCCTTACCTTTCCGATGCACTATATCAAAATCGTACTGCTGGAGCTTCAAAGCCCACCTAGCTAACCTACCACACGGATCCTTCAACTTATTCAACCAAATAAGTGAATAATGATCTGTGATGACCGTAAACTTAGCGCCCTCAACATATGGTCGCAGTTTCTCAACCGCCCACAGAACCGCTAGATACTCCTTTTCGGTCGTCGAGTAATTTCGCACTCCTTTGTTCAAGGACCTACTCACATAAGCTATCACCCTCTCACCATCATCAAACATCTGCGTTAACACCGCACCTACACCGAAATCACTCGCGTCTCTCTGGATTGTGAAAGGCCTATCAAAATCCGGGCAACTCAAAACCGGAGCTGTCACCAAGCATTCCTTCGCTTCTCTAAAACTCCTTTCACAATCTTCAGTCCAATTGAACTTTCGATTCTTCTTTGTTAAATCGGAGAGAGGCCTAACTAACTCTGCAAAATCTTTAATAAATCTGCGGTACCAGGACACTGTTCCTATAAATGACCTCACTTGCTTAACGTTCTTCGGTACCTCAATCCGAAGCATCGCCTATACCTTCTCGGGGTCTACGTGTAGACCGTTCTTGTCCACCACGTAGCCCATATACTTTAACTCAGGCCTGCCAAGTTGCCGGTGCATTATGCAAACCGTATGGCATCCTCTTAAACTGAAATAGTCCTCTACCTGGTACCATGAATGCGGTGAAGGGCCTCGACTGCTCTTCCACCGGAATTCGCCAATAAGCAGATTTAATGTCCAGACTGGATATAAACTTGGCATCCCTTAGCTTATCTAAGGTCGCCGACACATATGGAAGTGGGTAGCTATCTTTTTCCGTACATTTATTCAAAACCCTATGGTCTACGCAAAACCTATATGTACCGTCTTTCTTTCTGATCATTACAACTGGAGACGCCCAAGGACTATGTGATTTCTCTATCACCCCTTTGTCGTAAATATCCTTAATCTCCTCGTCCATACGCGACTGTATGACGGGAGACACAGGGTAATAACGCTGTTTCACAGGTTCAACTCCTGCCTTTACCCTGATGTTATGTTCGACCAAATGGGTCCGGCCTAGCCCTTCCGGCATAGCCTGGAACGCCCCAGCTATTAGTTGACCTAATGCCCTAGATTCCCTATCACCTAACTCGGAGTGGTCCACTATTGCCACCAACGGTTCTGGTTCCGGCCGAGAAAACGACCACCTCATTCTCGATATATCCGGGATAATACTGAGGTAACTCTGGAACCACTAGGCATTCCAGGAGAACCGACTTGCTCTCCACCTCGATTGGCAACAAAACCGAACATAACACCAAGGTATGACCTCCATCAGCGAGAGTCACTCTCAAAAAATTCGAAACTGAACTCACCCTAATTCCATACGAACTCAATTTCTGCCAACCTAGCCGACCTATTACTGTTCTGGTCGCACCAGAATCCAACAAAGCCATAAAAGCAAAACCATGGATCCTAATATCCAAATACGGGCGTTCGTCGTGACCGTCCGTCACCAACGAAAACGCCAACCTAACTTCTTCAAAAATCGACTGCTACCTTTGCCAGCTGGGAGTTAGCAGGTTCACTAACTCGTCTATCTCCCGTTTCCCGATCTGTTGTCCGACCTGACAACCCTATCGCTTGACCGTGAATTCCCTATTCTTTCGTCCGACCTACTCTCTCTCACAGGCCCTGTCCTGAAGGGGTTGTGGTTTCGCAAACCACCGGAAGTTGAACTTCGATGGGTACGCGGGGAGCCACTCGGCTTCGCTGCACACGCCGGGCAGTCTCGCTTCATGGCTCCAAGTCTACCGCACCCGAAGCACTTTATCCCCTTCCTACAATCCGCCGAAATATGACCGAACCTCCTACAGTTGAAGCATCGGGTATTCGACCCCGGCCTAAAACTATCAGCAAGGTCCGGCTCCGCTACCGCTGCGACCTCTACACCAGCCGAGACATAAGCCAGATCAGGTTCCAATAACCCCTTGGCCTTATGACTCGGAGGAGGGGCAAATGCATCCACCGATGACCTAACCGCCTCTAGTTGCCTACCCACACGTGTAAAGCAACTAGTTCAGTAAACGACCCTATTGTCACCAGACCCAACTGGGTCTGGTAGAATGGTAGGAGATTCGCCCTCATCAATCCTAACATCCTTTTCTCAGATAAAGGCTCCTGATGGGTCTGGGTTCGACTCCCAATCTCTCCTTCCTGTAGTGCCCTACTAATAATATTGTACTAAAGAAAAATAGAAAATTGTTAATAATTATATAAACAAAACCAACAGCACAAAACGCCACTCCAAAATTCACTGAGACAAAAATAGCAAAATTTTATCAAAATAAAAATGCTTTTTAAATATCGGGCCATACGTTGGGCGCCAATTTGTCACCTCCACTTTTTATAATTAACAATATGTATGTTCGTATGTACATACGTACATACATATGTATACCTACAGTGGCTGTTGGTCAAGCGCCCACCAACAACCACCAACGTCAACAAAACAAGCTACCGCACAAAAAGGAGATGACAAAAACTAACAAAGCGACTGGCCAGCTTAGTGAAGACGGCGTGGGTCGCTTGCTACGTACAATAACAAATCAAGCGAAAAGATCGACGCTGACTTAGATAAACAAATGCACGACAACAACTAAGCAACGATCTGAGGCAGAGTAAACAAAATATATTTTTGGGGTGCACCCGAGGTGTGGTCCAACCAGACTGGTTACGAACCAACTCGCACTACTCCCGTGCTGCCGGGGGTAACTTTAACCCGCCTGTATGACTGGGCTCTGGGTGCGGGATGCTATAAGGATAGGTATGGGGAAAACGAAGGAAGCAACACTGTCGGCACGACAAAAAAACGTACGAAAACAATATAAATAGGCAAAATGATACTTAGCGGTTTCAGTCGGGTGTGGGTACCCTACTTCGGTGCTCCTCCGGTGGTGCCGCCAAGCACGCGAAAACCATAAATTAACACTATGGGCTTCGGCTGCCCTTACTTGGCTTCAACTGCCAACAAATATTTGCCTCGACTGGCACTATAAAAAAAATCTTAAATAAAATCTTATTTTTTTTTTTTTTTACTAATATTATCGCACGATCGCATAAAAAAAGATGCGCACTCTTCTGTAGATTTCGAGAATCTGATCCGGCACGCACTTACGAGCCAGGCCGCAAGCCAGAATTCGGCGAGTGTGTATTGGTGCCCAATCATTTGGCGCCGCCCCCCATTACCCAAAGGGACAGAGTTGTATAGCGCACGCCACCATGGCACACCCGTGCTATATTGGCACAATTAAGATCTGGATACTGTAGCAGGTTAAACTCCTACATATCCAGACTCGACCCCAGCATACCCAACGTATGCCCTGCATGTGGAGAGTCCCCGCACGACAGTAACCACCTCTTCACATGCCCCCTTAAACCTACCCATCTAACCCCCCTCTCCCTTTGGTCCAGCCCTGTCGAAACAGCACGTTTCCTGGACCTTCCGTTAGATGACCTCGGCGACTTAGACTGATCATGCCTGCCCTAAGCGGGGTTAGCGAACCGCTACAAAAACAACAACACCACCAAGTACACTGGGATAATTTTCTTCTGGCCATATAAAAAGAAAGGCGACACCCCTTTTTACGGAATACTCGCGCAAAGCATTCCGTTTCCCTAATATTCGTTATTGGAGAAACCGTTTTGATGAACATCTCCTTTTGGAGACTTATACCACTGGGTAGGCACACACCGAGTGCAACCGTGCCAACAGTTCATGGCTTTGAATTATACAATTATTTGCCGACAGATGCCACTGCCAATGCTTGGAGTGAAAGGAATATTAGGCAAAACAAAGGAAATGAACAAACAAACACAAAAGAAGGTTTTGTTGCGGCCAGTACGCGACAACTCCACCCCTTCCTCAACGAAAAGAAAGGAATCTTCCTTTTGGTCAGGGAACGGAAATCTAATACTGTATCCTATCCATCCCTATATGGCCTCAACTCCTTAACGTTCCAAGTCCCTTTGTCTTTGCATAAGTCATCTGTCAGTGTGTATGTCCACGGTGACACTCTCTTCCTTACAATAAACGGCCCTACACACTTTGGCGCTAACTTCGCTGCATAAAAATTCGCTGCATCTGACACCACAAAATTTTTCCTCCAGACTAACTCCCCAGGCATGTACTGTACATCTCGCCGTCTGAGACTGTACTGCCTCGCAAGCTTCTCACTCGCCTGCTCTAACCTAGTTCTAATGTTGGCCCTAATCTCTTCGAGCCTCTTTGCTCGCTCCTGACAATTTAATTTCTTCTGGTCTCCTAAACTGTCCATGAAGTCGCTTCTGCCTTCTACCGCCATTTCCCTACCGAAATTCACAAAATATGGCATAGCTCCTAACACTTCGTGCTGCGCTGTCCTAATACAGCATGCTACCTTCGCTAACTGTTGGTCCCATGTCCTCTGGTTCTCTGATATATAAGCCATAAGTGTCGTTTTAATAATCTGGTTTATCCTCTCGGCCGGGTTAGCCTGTGGGTGATAGTGTGCGGTGTACCGGAGTTGGACGCCATAGTCACCGCAGAGGCCCCGAAGCTCTCGACTCCTAAATTGGGGTCCATTGTCACACACAACCGACCGAGGAACTCCAAACAACAGAAATACATTGTCCTCCAATTGTTTGCATACGCTTTTTGCCGTGACAGTACGCAAAGGGAATAGGAAGGGAAATTTGGAAAAGTAGTCTACTACTGTCAAAATATACTGGTAGCCTTGTGACGACTTCACTAAAGGCCCAACCAGATCCACACAAATCATTTCCCAAGGTTCGACTGCCTTGGTCCTCTCTATCATACCCCCAGCTGGCTGTGAATTCTCAGGTTTCACCTGCTGACAAGTTTTACACGCCCTAACATATTTTGCAATGTCCGACTTCATCCTTGGCCAGTAGAACTTTTGTGAAATACGCGCAAAAGTCTCTTTTACGCCCATATGGCCCGCTAATGGATTGTCGTGACATTGTTTTAAAATCTCACCTCTACCATCACGCCCTATTACTCTTTTCCACTCTGGTGATTCGCGGTAAACAGAAGGAAATCACGACCTAATAAACTTGTAGAGGTTGCCACCTTCAACTCTCCACACTGGATACGACAAAGGCTTTTTCTCTACTAACCGAATCATCCTTACCAACCAAGGATCGGCAGTAGTCACCTCAGCAATAACTGGCACACTTCGGGATAGCATATCTGGAACCACATGTTCCTTGCCTTTCCGATGCACTATATCAAAATCGTACTGCTGGAGCTTCAAAGCCCACCTAGCTAACCTACCACACGGATCCTTCAACTTATTCAACCAAATAAGTGAATAATGATCTGTGATGACCGTAAACTTAGCGCTCTCAACATATGGTCGCAGTTTCTCAATCGCCCACAGAACCGCTAGATACTCCTTTTCGATCGTCGAGTAATTTCGCACTCCTTTGTTCAAGGACCTACTCACATAAGCTATCACCCTCTCACCATCATCAAACATCTGCGTTAACACCGCACCTACACCGAAATCACTCGCGTCTCTCTGGATTGTGAAAGGCCTATCAAAATCCGGGCAACTCAAAACCGGAGCTGTCACCAAGCGTTCCTTCGGTTCTCTAAAACTCCTTTCACAATCTTCAGTACAATTGAACTTTCGATTCTTCTTTGTTAAATCGGTGAGAGGCCTAACTAACTCTGCAAAATCTTTAAAAAATCTGCGGTACCAGGACACTGTTCCTATAAATGACATCGTCCAAATACACAAAAACATGAGGTTCTAACTCTGGTCCTATGACCGAATCTATAAATCTCTGCCAAGTTGCCGGTGCATTATGCAAACCGTATGGCATCCTCTTAAACTGAAATAGTCCTCTACCTGGTATCATGAATGCGGTGAAGGGCCTCGACTGCTCTTCCACCGGAATTCGCCAATAAGCAGACTTAATGTCCAGACTGGATAGAAACTTGGCATCCCTTAGCTTATCTAAGGTCGCCGACACATATGGAAGTGGGTAGCTATCTTTCTCCTTACATTTATTCAAAACCCTATGGTCTACGCAAAACCTATATGTACCGTCTTTCTTTCTGATCATTACAACTGGAGACGCCCAAGGACTATGTGATTTCTCTATCACCCCTTTGTCGTACATATCCTTAATCTCCTCGTCCATACGCGACTGTATGACGGGAGACACAGGGTAATAACGCTGTTTCACAGGTTCAACTCCTGCCTTTACCCTGATCTTATGCTCGACCAAATGGGTCCGGCCTAGCCCTTCCGGCATAGCCTGGAACGCCCCAGCTATTAGTTGACCTAATGCCCTAGATTCCCTATCACCTAACTCGGAGTGGTCCACTATCGCCACCAACGGTTCTGGTTCCGGCCGAGAAAACGACCACCTCATTCTCGATATATCCGGGATAATACCCGCCTTGGCCCAAAAATCGATGCCAAGGATTACGCCCTGAGGTAACTCTGGAACCACTAGGCATTCCAGGAGAACCGACTTGCTCTCCACCTCGATTGGCAACAAAACCGAACATAACACCAAGGTATGACCTCCATCAGCGAGAGTCACTCTCAAAAAATTCGAAACTGAACTCACCCTAATTCCATACGAACTCAATTTCTGCCAACCTAGCCGACCTATTACTGTTCTGGTCGCACCAGAATCCAACAAAGCCCTAAAAGCAAAACCATGGATCCTAATATCCAAATACGGGCGTTCGTCGTGACCGTCCGTCACCAACGAAAACGCCAACCTAACTTCTTCAAAATCGACTGCTACCTTTGCCAGCTGGGAGTTAGTAGGTTCACTAACTCGTCTATCTCCCGTTTCCCGATCTGTTGTCCGACCTGACAACCCTATCGCTTGACCGTGAATTCCCTATTCTTTCGTCCGACCTACTCTCTCTCACAGGCCCTGTCCTGAAGGGGTTGTGGCTTCGCTGCACACGCCGGGCAGTCCCGCTTCATGGCTCCAAGTCTACCGCACCCGAAGCACTTTATCCCCTTCCTACAACCCGCCGAAATATGACCGAACCTCCTACAGTTGAAGCATCGGGTATTCGACCCCGGCATAAAACTATCAGCCAGGTCCGGCCACGCTACCGCCGCGACCTCTACACCAGCCGAGACATAAGCCAGGTCAGGTTCCAATAACCCCTTGGCCTTATGACACAGAGGAGGGACAAACGCATTCACCGATGACCTAACCGCCTCTAGTTGCCTGCCTACACGTGTAAAGCAACTAATTCGGTAACCGACCCTATTGTCACCAGTCTCAACTGGGTGTGGTAGAATGGTAGGAGATTCGCCCTCATCAATCCTAACATCCTTTTCTCAGATAAAGGCTCCTGACGGGGCTGGGTTCGACTCCCAATCTCTCCTTCCTGTAGTGCCCAACTGCACAAAACGCCACTCCAAAATTCACTGAGACAAAAATAGCAAAATTTTATCAAAATAAAAATGCTTTTTAAATATCGGGCCCCACGTTGGGCGCCAATTTGTCACCTCCACTTTTTATAATTAACAATATGTATGCTCGTATGTACATACGTACATACATATGTATACCTACAGTGGCTGTTGGTCAAGCGCCCACCAACAACCACCCACGTCAACAAAACAAACTACCGCACAAAAAGGAGATGACAAAAACTAACAAAGCGACTGGTCAGCTTAGTGAAGACGGCGTGGGTCGCTAGCTACGTACAATAACAAATCAAGCGAAAAGTTCGACGCTGACTTAGATAAACAAATGCACGACAACAATTAAGCAACGATCTGAGGCAGAGTAAACAAAATATATTTTTGGGGTGCACCCGAGGTGTGGTCCAACCAGACTGGTTACGAACCAACTACTCCCGCACTACTCCCGTGCTGCCGGTGGTAACTTTAACCCGCCTGTATGACTGGGCTCTGGGTGCGGCATGCTATAAGGATAGGTATGGGGAAAACTAAGGAAGCAACACTGTCGGCACGACAAAAAAACGTACGAAAACAATATAAATAGGCAAAATGATACTTAGCGGTTTCACTCGGGTGTGGGTACCCAACTTCGGTGCTCCTCCGGTGGTGCCGCCAAACTCTGGTTCCGCCACTGAAACGCGAAAACCATAAATTAACACTATGGGCTTCGGCTGCCCTTACTTGGCTTCAACTGCCAACAAATATTTGCCTCGACTGGCACTATTAAAAAAAAATCTTAAACAAAATCTTATTTTATTTTTTTTTTACTAATATTATCGCACGATCGCATAAAAAAAGATGCGCACTCTTCTGTAGATTTCGAGAATCTGATCCGGCACGCACTTACGAGCCAGGCCGCAAGCCAGAATTCGGCGAGTGTGTATTGGTGCCCAATCATTTGGCGCCGCCCCCCATTACCCAAAGGGACAGAGTTGTATAGCGCACGCCACCATGGCACGCCAAGTACACTGGGATAATTTTCCCCTGGCCGTATAAAAAGAAAGGCGACACCCCTTTTTACGGAATACTCGCGCAAAGCATTCCGTTTCCCTAATATTTGTTATTGGAGGAACCGTTTTGACGAACATCTCCTTTTGGAGACTTATACCACTGGGTAGGCACACACCGAGTGCAACCGTGCCAACAATTCATGGCTTTGAATTATACAATTATTTGCCGACAGATGCCACTGCCAACGCTTGGAGTGAAAGGAATATTAGGCAAAACAAAGGAAAGGAAAAAACAAACACAAAAGATGTTTTTGTTGCGGCCAGTACGCGACATCTGTTACTAAGTGAAATTTAATGTCAGTATTGTCTTTACCTATCCGGAAATTTAGATTGGCTGTGCCAATTGAAATTATTTCCTCTTTAGTAATGCCAGTTAGTTTGCATTTGTTATTGCCGTCATAGTCGAATTCATTTTGAAATGGATTTTTGCAAATAGAAATATCGGCTCCAGTGTATATAAGGAATTACACGTATGTATATTTTGTTTATATCTTCCTTGAAGGAGGTTAATTGTTGTCCTCCGGGTCGCCCTCATTTCCCCGATTTTGCATAATATGTATTTGGCGATTATTTCTATTATTTTGTGGTACTTGCCTATTTTGATTGAACCTGTTGTTGTTGTTTGCAGGTCTATAATTATTGTTTTTGCCATTTCTATTGTCTTTGTCCATAATTATTTCTATATCCATTGTCTTATCTGAATGTGTTGTAGTATTTCGAAAGTTGTTATGACTGTTTGGAGGTCTAAAGTTATTTCGGTTGTTGTTGTAAGTATTATAACTGTTGTTATTGCCTCTAAATATGTTGTTGTTATTGTTATTAGCATATCTTCTTTGGGTATTATTATTATTATTGAAATTATTGCGGTTGTTATACCTTAGATTATTTGAAATGAACATTACTTTAGAGTTATTGCCTTGGTTATTTTCAAGTTCTAAATCTAAATCTACTGCTGATTCAAATGTTTTTGGTAGTGAGGCAAATATTGTCTGTTTATATGGTTCGCTTATACCGTTTTTGAATACGGTTGAACTGTATTGTTCATTTAATTGTGTAATTAGTGCTTTTTGTTCTGTTGTAGCATTAGTGCCTATTTGCAGTATTTGTAGTTTGTTGCGTTCTGAAACTAAAGGCAAAATTTTGTTCCTAAACGTTGTTATATTCTGGTTTAGCTGATAAAGGGTTGCTAATTGGTTCTGTATTTGTGGGATTGTCATTGTTGATTTATATTTTGACAAAAGTGAATCTTTTACTTCTTGGATAGTGCTTGGTATTTGAACAGAAATTATGATAGTTCATACTGTTTGGGTTAATTTTACGTATATTACGTAATCGATAAATGCAGTTTTACCTGCTGAGCTTAGACCATTGTATATGATTTCTACAATTTTGAGAAATGATTCCAGTTCTCTATGATTTCCCGAAAAGCTGGGAATAGCTTTTGTTGCTACTTTTAAGTTGAAATAATATTTGCAAATGCTTTGCTATTGTTTCATGTTTTACTTTGGTTGTTTTATTCAAGCATTTGTAGCTTTTATTAAAATTTTCTTTTTCTGTATTTAAATTATCATAAATGTTTTGCCAATTTTCCATTCTTTATTTAAATTTTTAAAACAATACTTTTTTTAAATGTTTCCTATACAAGCTATGAATTTTATTTATACAATTTATAATTAATATAATTGTTATTATTAATAATAGATGAATCATTCTTGTGTTCATCTACTATGACCTCATTGATTATATTAGCACTTATCTTTTCAATAGATGATTGGGTTTTTCCCATAGTAAAAATATGAATTTTATGTTTTATTAAAAAAAAAAAATTTTTATTTGGTTTTTTTTTTTATAATTTCCTTGGCAGCTTGTGCCGTTGGACAGATATATGTATTATTGATCGTGCATTTCTAGTTTTGATGTCTGCGGTGTTGGGAATTCAATTTGCTGCGGATTTCCTCCTTGGCCTTCCTGTCTGTGGCTAAAACAACTGTTTATATAATAAAGCTTTCCCCTTTCTTTCTTGAAAAGATTTCCCTGCACGCTTTTGTTTCTTCTTCTGTTGCGTTGGAGTATACTGGTTGTAAATAATCCGTATTTAAATTTAAAACACTTGGATTTATTTTTCAATTTTTATTATTAATTCTTTAAAAGGTGTACAATTTATTATCTGCATATACAAACTAGCACGAGCACTTAACCTTTGTAGTTTTCAATTTTAAACAGCGTACAATTTATAATTTATCTGCATATACAAATTCACACGAGCAGTTAACTTTTATTTTCTCAATTTTATAATTTCTCCCGTTCTTTATTTATACTAATTTTTGCTTATACATATATTGGAAAGAATAACGGAACGGAGTAGGGTTGCAGGTAAGTGTGTTAAGAGTGGGAGTAAATTCAGGGAGGTGATTTTTCAGGTAAGTATTCGGGTAGGTATTCAGGTAGGGATTCGGGTAAGTATTCAGGTAGGGATTCGGGTAAGTATTCAGAAATTTATTTATAAGTTATAATTAAGTTAATATATTGCTTCATAATTAATTTTTGCTTATTTTTTATTATAAAATTTATTATTTATAGGATGATGAGGTCGTCCTCATCCATGTCTTCAACACTGGTGTTGTATTTGGCGATTTGTATACTCCTCTATTGTTATGGGTTTTGGTTCGGCGCGTTTTGATGTTGGTCTGTATATTGGTGCTATATTGTTGTTTGTAGCAACTGGAATATACGGCTCTATTTTGTCTACCCTACTCGAATATATGAATTTTTCGAATTCCTCTAGAGTAGCGTTTAGCACCACTCTGTCTATGGAGTTCATTGAAAATTATTCTTTTTGGTCCGTTTTGGCAGGATCGCCATGTATAGATTTAATTTTGGCAGGATAATCGCCATGTAATGGAATAGTTTTCTGAATGTCTTTTCTTTTGATCGGGTCCTAAAAAGGGTCCCTACGTAGAGTGCGAACTGCAATTAATATTTCAACAGCAGTTTGCAGTTCTGCTAATCAATAGGCTTAAGGTTAGTTAGCCCAAATATGAATCAATACAAACAACATGAGTTCTGAGTATTGATTGACTTTATTAAATTTTCGACGGTCTATTTATTCTAGACTTTTGTCACAATTAATTTCCGCGATTCCGCTCAGCAACCATATGTTTGCTGACATTGCATTTGAAGTGGACGTTGAAGTGGTGAAATATGACTCTCTCTTTTATTGCTTAGATCTGACTTGTATGATAGCAGCAGCGCAGAGTTATTGGCCTGATTCTTTGTTTATGTCAATATGTCATTTCATTGTTTTGTTTACGTAGTATTTTAAAACTTTGTATGTATGTACTTGTATGACTAAGGCCATTACAATAGTCTGGCGACCTATACAGACACTAGCATCGGACCACTTACCCATACACATCTCGATTGACAGACCTCCGGACTTTGTATCCGCGGATCACCATCTAGGCGCGAAAGCCTTCGTAACACTGATCACGGGAATACCCCAATCAGAGATTTAAACGCGGAGATTCGTGCTGTAGTGAACAATCACCCTCCTCTCCTCTGGGGCATCCAAGGTCTGGTCTACAGTCAAGTTGTTGTCTAATCCGACGAGACGCGATGACCGAATGGAAATTTCATTCGGTGACCGCGCCTCGTCGGTCCCGAAGAGATGTGTGAGCTATTTCAGCCGACTTTTTACACTGCATCTATCAAACTTTAGACAAAACAAAACGACGTGTAACCCGCCGTATGCGCAAACTGCCAAACACCAGCGCGGCGCTTGATTTCCCCACGGAAGAGGTTCAGGGGGTCGTCGGGAAGGCGAAAGCCACCAAATCCATCGGCCCTGACGGAATAAGTATGCTGATGATAAAGCATCTTGGACCAGCGGGAGCAGACTTCCTCAACAAGGTCCTCAACTTGTCTTTGACCACCCTAATGAAACTTGACGTTTGGAAAACGAGCAGGGTGGTCCCGCTACTTAAACCGGGGAAACCACCCAACAAAGGAAAATGTTATCGGCCGATAACTCTCCTCTCCCTAGTAGCGAAAACACTTGAGGCCTTGCTGCTCCCGACATTCACCCACCATCTCCGTCCAGCAGCACATCAGCATGGCCTCCGAAAAATGCACACACCACAACAGCACTAAACGCCAAAAACACTCAGATAGTTAATGGCCTAAACCAAAAGCGACCTTGCGCGAGAACTGTCCAGGTAGTACTGGATTTGTCAAAAGCTTTTGACACCGTAAACCATTCAGTGCTGCTCACGGACATTGAGGAATCCTCATTACCGCCGGGGTTGCAGAGGTGGGTCATGGGCTACCTGAGTGGTCGACAATCGTCGGTTATATTCCGAGGCGAAACATCGATATGAAGGAAAATTCCGCAGGGTGGTGTCCTCTTTCCACTACTGTTTAATTTTTACATACCGAAGCTCCCTCCACCACCAGAATGAGTCTTTGTTCGAAAGTGAACTGCTACCTTGCCGATGTTTCTCACTTCTTCACTGCAAGACAGTTAAAAATACAACCGACTAAATCCTCAGCTACTCTCTTCACCAGTTGGACGAAGGAGTACAGGCTTGAATTAGATGTGAAGGTCGATGACGTAAAAATTCCGACTATGAACAACCCAGCACCTTCAAAGACTCCCTTCCCGTGATTGGCGGGCTCAGAGTTAATCCACCACCTTTTGCAGGCGACGAGCTCGAGCTGCCTCGAGAGACCCGCGTGACCCTGTCACAACTTAGGTCTGTATTTTGATTTCGACACGACACTAACCACCTCTTCACATGCCCCTTTAAACCGACTCATCTAACCCCCTTCTCCCTTTGGTCCAATCTCGTCGAAACAGTATGTTTCCTGGTCCTCCCTTTAGATGACCTCGGGGACTTAGATTGATTTAGCTTGCCTTAAGTGGGGTTCAGGAACCACTACAACAAAAATAACAACATCTCTGTAATATACGTTTTAGCAAACGAGCTACCACCCACAGATATAACAAACTGGCTGTCAGCTAAAGAATTAATTAAAATCCTACCAGCGTATAATTCTTTCAAATATACAATTGTAAATCACCCCAATGTTAACACAAGTTACTGCTCAACATATTAACAATATAAAGACATTTTCGACAACCTAGGAGCAATAGAACACAATTCACCGCACTCAAACACTCACATCTAACAAAAACAATACCCCTAGAGAAAATATATTAATGACTTACAACAAATATTTTGACGACTACAAAAGGAGTAATTTTTATTCACGGGCGCGTCAGTTCGGGACAAGTATACCGGATACGCAATATATGACGACCGTACCAAGGAAAAATATTCCTACAAAATTTACTTAAAAACATCCTTCAGTTTTGGTGAAATGCAGGCTATCAAACAAGCCATAAAAAGAGCCATAGGAAAACAATATGCGAGGATAGCCATCTTCACAGATAGTTTAATCTCATGTCAACTTCTAAACAAAGTACGCACGAAAAACAAATGTACCACATAGATACACAAACTAATTATAGAAAATTAGATAACAACACATAGTTTGGACACCAAGCCATATAGGTATAAAAGGAAACGAGCTAGCAGACACAATGGCCAAAAATATCACAGATAGTACCCTAAATAGAATTGACGACAAACGTAGCTCTTAAAATAATTATAGCTAAAATAGGTAACGAATGGTACAATAACTTCCAAAACTTCTCTGTAAACAAACCAAATCTTTACGCGCAAATTTTTACAAAACCACAACCCTACACTTGGTTCGACAAATCTACATTCACACTAAAATAAACCAAACAAATAAACAGAATATTGCATGATTTTACATATGTCAAAGAATATCTCTTTAAATTTTTTTTTTGAAACATTAATATTTATTTATTGAATCTGCTTCCACTTCGGAAGCCTAACAATAAGTTATAAAATCTTACACTAAATTAAAACATAAAGCCCATGTACCATGGTGCGCCAGTTATTACTCATAACGTTTTCGATTGGAATCTTTAAATTATATGTGTATTCGTCGTGCATGCTGTGCCCCATAACTGGATTCCATACATCCATATCGGTTTTATTGTTACATTATATAAGAGGACTTTGTTGTTATGGCTAAGCCCAGACTTCTTGTTTAAAAGCCAATGTAACCTGGCCGATTTGAGTTTAAGCTGCAGCTTTTTAGCTTCAATGTGTCGTCTCCAGGTTAAGCGCCTGTACAAGTGGATTCCGAGGTATGAAATTTCGTCAGCTGGCGGTATCAACACATTGTTGAGCTTAACAGTAGAGCAAGTTTTGGCCTTAATGTAAAAGTTATGTGTTTGCACTTGTTTTCATTAACTTTTACGCGCCATTTCGCTAGCCATTCTTCAATTAGTTTAAGATGCTACTGTAACACTTTTGTGGATGTCGATTTAGTATAGCACTATCATCCGCAAATGTTGACGAAATTACTTCGTCACTTGTAGGAATATTTGCGGTAAAAAGTATGAACAATAGTGGTCCAAGAACACTACCCTGCAGAACACCTGCCGTAATGGGACACTCTTTTGTTATATAATTGTTGATGTGGGAGCGGCACTTTTTACAGCGAAACTTTATGCGGGGTTTCGCGGACACAGCGGCGCACGCCCCCACTTCTGATAATATTGTTGAGAACTCTTCGTAAGGCAGGATGGTTACATCAAGCACACGATTCAGGTGGTACTTTATTCGTTTGATGCCGGTTTCCCAAAAACCTCCCATATGAGGCGAACTCGGGGTATTGAAACGCCACTCAATATTGGAGTCAGCAAAGAAGTACTGAAGTTGGTCATCTGCCATGCATTGTTGAATGTTTTGAATGCAATATCTTCTCAGCGCCTACATAATTAGTGCCATTGTCGGAGTGCATGACTTTGCAATAACCTCGGCGATTGACGAGTCGTTTAAATGCATAGCGCCCGTGCTCATACAAAGGAATGAACAGATGTAGCCCTTGGTAGCTTTGGCACCTCTGCTCCCATTGGTTGTGTTGCGAGATTTCGATTAAGACAAATGCATTTTACGCATTCGCGGTATATGTTGCGAATCAAGATGCGGAAGGATATGTTCTGATATGCGAGAATTTCTTGATTATCGACCAGTTGTCATCAGATGCTGCGGTGTGGCGTATTGCTTCCAGAATTGATTGCTGCTGAGCAGAAACTCAGGACCCGACCACCACAGCTGATGGTTCAGCAAACCAGTTGGAGCTACGCCTCGTGAAGCACAATCTGCAGGATTTTGTTCGGATCTGACATGACTCCAACACTCTGATGGTAAAACTTCCTGAGTCTCAGCAACACGGTTTGCCGCAAAGGTTACCCACCGACTCGGATTCGACTGCAGCCATGCTAACGTAATTGTGGAATCTGTACATGCATATAGCGGGAAGCTGAGATTTTTGCAACTATTCAATACGCTTCGTAACAGTTTAGAGGCTAAATGTGCTACGCACAATTCTAATCGCGGTAAAGTAGTCGGATTTATTGGTGCTACTTTCGTCTTGCTGGAGATTAAAATGACCGTACCTCTTTCATCAGCCTGTGTAGTTCATGCGTAAATAACAGCAGCGTAGGCATGTTCTGATGCGTCAGAAAATACGTGAAGCTCGGTCATTGAACCAAACCGAGCTCGGAGCGGTGCTCAAACCAATGCGTACGAGATCGTCCCAGCCGACTTCTGACCTCCAGACATCTTGGACTTGGTTGTAGTTGGAGCCAGCAATCCCAAGGGGTCGAAAATCGAACTGATAAAAACGTTCTCTTGATCAAAACGACAAGCGATTGTTTGATATTAATAGCGATTGTGGAATGGTCTGTCTCTGTGTTCCATATAAGGCCTAATGCGTGTACATCCTTATCTTCGGCTATGTAGTGTGAAATTGCTTTCGAGGAATTGGCTATGCTCTCGTTTAGCATAGCGCAGTTTGACGCGGACTTACGAAGTTCGAAGAAACTTTCACACAGAATACTCCAAACATCTCGCTGTAAAGCTAGCAAATCAGGTTCACTCGAAGCACCAGTGAGCAAATCGTCCATGTAAAAGTCTTCAAGTATAACGGTGACGGCCCTCTTGTTCTTGTTGCTAGAACACCTTGCGCTTTGTTGCATGGCTTTGACAGCCAACTGGGATGCAGCTTCTACACGATAAGTAACGCGAAGCATTCTGTAGTTTTGAATCGGAATTGACGGCTCAGAACGCCAAACAATTTTTTGCAAATCGATATGTTTCGGTGATACGCAGTCTTGGCGGTACATCTTGGCGAAACTTATACGTCCTGAATCGTGTCAAAATCGAAACCAGATCTTCCTGTAGTTGCGGGCCAACCAGCAATGCGTCCTTGAGAGAGTTTATAGACGTGGTTTTTGCGGATGCATTAAAAACTATTCGTAATTTTGTTGTTACACCCGACTCCTTTAAGACAGGGTGATGCGTCATGTAATACTGGTCGGTCGTTGTACCAGTTTTTGGTTCCATATGACGCATTTCAATTAGTTCAGCATTAGATGCTAGTTTTCTTTCGATACGTAATAGCTGTCGAACAGCTAAACTTCTGGAATCTCCTAGGGGTACGTCAGATTTCAGCGGCAGCTCGACGATAAATCGGCCGTCAGTCGTCCTTTGGTGCGTAGCAGAAACACTCTTCAGAAGTCAGGTGCCTTCTGAACGGACTTTCTTCTAATTCCCAGAGTCGAGTCAAAGCTCTTTCGAGTTGCACATTGCAATGTAGCGAGTGAATACGGGGAGCTAGATCGCCAAAAATTTTCCCAAATAATAACCGACCGAAAACTGTTCTTTGAGTCATAGGAGTTCCTGGCGGCCTTCAGGCTTCATGCATTGGGGATCCGCTAGGAACAGTCCTTGAATGTGGGGCCATGCAGCTGCCAATTCCAGTAATTACGACGGTAGACGATTCTCTAGGTAGACCCAAACGTTGAATATATGATTCGGTTACGAAAGAAGCATGTGACCCAGAATCGAAAAATAATCGTAATAATCGACTATGTATCAGCGTATGATGACCTTGAACACAAATTCTGCACGCTGAGGCACTATTACATCGGGTTAGGAAATGGCCCAAACTTAAATAATTTAAACATAAGCGCAATTTCTTAACTAGCTTATATTTTGCGGACTGGTCTAAAGAGGTAAATTTGTCGCATGTATAAATTGTATGCGTACCTTTACAGCGTGGACAACTTGTGGTACTATTTTGATCGGACAACGTATCATAAGTTTTTGTGAACTTACTTGTGGAACCTTGCGTCTTTACCTTTGGTAGTGGTGGTTCAACGAGCTCGGAGCTAGACAACATGGACAGTGACCGACATCTTACTTCTAGAAACGCTGATATCTGTTCAAAAGTAGGCGGTTCGTCATTGACCAATGACAGCTCCCACTGCTTCCTGGTCTCGAACGAAAGCTTATCTACAATCTCGTGCACCAGCCAATCGTCCCAAAACTCCACAGGCCGACCCAATGCCTTTAAGTCGCGAATGTGTTGTTGATAAGCGTTGAGAACACCTTTGATGGAGCTGGCGGTATCATTCGGCGCCAAGCGTATATTGGTCATTGAGTTGAAATGTGTAAAATGACGATGACACGCATGATCATGAAGCTGATGAGTTATAGAGCATCTCCTTTCAGACAGCTTCGCAGGTAATGCATTCTCTGTCCATCCGACAATGTTGCGTTAGCGTCGACCATTGTCCACTCGGTAGTATCACCTGAGAATGTCGGCAGCTCCATCTTCAGTAGGCGTATGGCGGCATTTTAACACGCGGTTATAATTCGATAATGTGGTAGCATACCAAGTCTCGGCTTGGATGCGTACGTTTTCATCGACTTCTATATTGTCGACACCGCACGAATTTTGCACTGCATTTTGAGTCGCATTAAACCGAGACCACTGTTCGTTTAACAACTGTAGCTTGCTACCGTTTCTATGTCCATAGTAAAAGCCTCTTCAATACTTCTTGCCATGTAACGTTTAAAGGCTTTTAGAGCGGAATCGCGAGATTTGACCGCGCTCGACATTTTACCTTAGATTAAAATTCGCACTTTAGATTATACGCAAAATTTGTTCAGTCTTAATGCAGCTCAATGTATGTACGTGCTCTTTGTGTATCTGTTTATGCACCCCACTGTATATTTAATTTGTTTAAAAAAATATCTATTGTCTAAATTCACTTAGGTTGTATATATACAATAAATATGTATCAATGCATGTGATATGTATGTACGTATGTATGTCAAAAACACTCAATTTATCAGCGTTTAATTTACAATAGGAGCTTTCAAATTTAATGCGCACAAATATTCATTTATCTTTTTATATTAACTTATGTGTAATATGCACCGAGCGGCTTTTTTTTTTTGGTATATACTGTTTTAAAATTATATATATATATGTATGTACACCAGTATGTACATTAATTTAATAAATGCGTTTTGGATTTTCCGAACACAAAAAAAACCAAACGATAAATTCTTTATATTTGCTTGCAATACACGAAAAACGTCTTCGTTTAAGAGCGGGGTGCACAGCGGGTACACTAAATATATTAAAAGTTGGTTTCAGTCGTCGACTAGCCTTCATCGTGTACGGTACTCTTTCGACTGCGCTCTGATTTTTTTTTTGGTTCTCTCTATCGGTCTTTCGTCCCACAAAAACAACTTCACCACAATTAGTTACGCATTTAGTTACACGTGGTTTCCATATATTTTGTGTAGTGAGACAAGTTGAGTGCCCCTCGGGGCTTTCACCTTTGGAGAGAATCGGTTCGGCCCGTTGGCAACCAGTTCCCACTCAAAAAAAAAAAAAAAAGAAACGTCCTTCATCCTCAATCATAGATTTCCTAATTCTACCAAACTCTACAACACCATTACCTAACCCCAAATATCTGATCATATCAGAAATAAATGATCACGTTATTCGTGCTTCGCTGTGCATAGATCCCTTCAAGTAATAAGCAGTGATATTGAAATTAAATCTGAGCTAAAAGATGGTAGTTTACTACTCTTAGCAAAAGATAAGAAAATTTCTTGGCGCAAAGAACGATTAAGAGAGTACTTCCCCAACCCAATGCGATGCAAAAAATGCCAACGGTACATACAATCAAACATTTTCGAAACGATCCCACGTGTGAAATGTGTAACCTCCCCCCACATCCAAGTGCAGATTGCACTCGCATCAATTGTGCCAATTTTGATGCTGACCACGCCTCTAACTTCAGCAAATGCTCTAGATTCCTCCAACAAAAAAATATTAAAAATCAAAACGCTACGAAAATGTACCATCAAGCAAGCTAAAGCAACTTACTCTTCACAAGTACCTAAACAATCTTCGCCCTCTTCATTCGCTGGTATTACTGCTAGCAGGGACAACATTCCATCCTCATTTAAAAACATCTCCAAACAAACAACTTCATCCCCTCTTTTACAAAAAATCTTTAAAAAAACAGCAACATCGAACCAACTTCAGCAAATCGCAAAATTTAATCCTTCTCTGATTTTCTTAAATGAAACTCACTTTCCATGCAACGTTTTCCCCATACCCCAAAAGCCTATATACGTCATTTCTTGAATTTTCCTCACATCATATCCAACAAACAGGGAGTCGCTATTCTCGTTAAGAGAAGCATTCCCCACATCACTGTTCCCATCCCCCACTCCGTCATCTCCTCCCTAGCCATAGAATTTCAATCCCCATAAAAAATCTGGTTTATCTGTGCTTATTCCCCTCCCGACCAACAATTCTTAACACCCGATTTCCTTACTCTTCCATCATTTAGCTCCGATCCATTTGTATTATTTGGCGACTTTAACACGTGGAGCCCTCTATGGGGTTCTCCTTATACGAACGTAAAAGGCTGAAGAATTGAAGATGCCATCCTAATCTCGAATTGTATCATCCTCAATGACAGTTCTCCTACACACTTTTCCACTCATTCAACTTTCACCCACATAGACCTCACTTTCTGTTCTTCCTCCCTCTCCAAAACTTCCTGGTGTTGAATCGATGACCCCTACGGTAGCGGCCACTTCCCTATCTTCTCTAGAATCTCCTCCCCTAGCCCCGCTTTCCACTTCAAGGCCAGAGTTCGCTTCAAAACCGACCAAGCCGACTGGAACAGATTCAACGAAATTTGTGCAGCCCAATGTACGCTCCTCCCCATCTCTTTTAATCTAAACCAAGAATTACGCCAAATTGGCACCACGTTGGTGGAACACTGAGCTCACTGCATTAAGCACTGTAAACACAGTAAACATTCAACCCATAACACCCGTTATCAAACCCCCTCCAACTTGTCCCCATCGCCCAAGTTCTTAGATTCCGAAATATCCACCCCAGAAATCATCTCTGCTCTTTCCCTTGTTAAGGGCAAAACCCTTGGAGTCGAACCAAGTCGAGAATATCATACCCCATCATTAAGCATCTTCCAATGGAAGACTAGCGCTATAATTCGCATCCTAAAACTTGGCAAGCCTCCCGGGGAAGTCTGCAGCTACCGTCCAATATCGCTTCTACCTTGCTTAGGCAAATTAATGGAGAAAATCATAACCACGAGACTCTCATGGTACGCCCAATACCACAAACTTATTCACCCCAACTAATTCGCATTCAAAAATGGGCAAGGGACATTAGATACTCTTTTTCATCTCGATCATGTCGCTCCATTTTTTAAAAGCCTTCGATAGAATCTAAACGACTTCTTAACTTTAACAATGTAAATTTAGCTTGTACAGATAGTTTTAAGTTTCTAGGATTAATCCTAGACTGTAATCCTAGACTGTCAGTACTTAAGAAAAAATATTTGTGAACTTAAACATTGTCAAATATTTACCGAATAAACGCTCACTCATCGGTTCGGCTCTATTGGTAAACCTAACCAAGTCTATCATCTCATTCATAATAAATTACGGCTTAGGAATATATGGCCACCACTCTAAGAATCACATCAAGATGCTTGCTGCGCCTTACCACTCTACAGTTCGCCGCTCTATTAAAAAACATTTTATCGGAATCTTGACTACCTTTTTTTTTAAAGGACTGTGTGGAAGACTGCCTATGTAAACTTTATCCAAAACTTATCATCGGCCCAACATTGTCTTGAAACAGGATTTTCTATCAGCCTTATCTAAAAAGCGTTCGCCAAAGGTACCATCATCTATTTACAAATGCGCCTTATTTGCGAAAGACAATGCACTACCATGGCGAGTCAATCAGCCACCGTGGAGAGTGAAAGAATTCTCATTTCTCACCTACCTAGTGGAAGATAAGGAACCTATTTCCTAAGGGCGGCTATTTCCATTTTGCTCAATATTCACAGCTAAGTTACAGCAATTCTCAAAGCTGTTGAATACTCATGAATAAATAGAGGAAAATGCATAATCTGTACTGACAGTCTTTCATGCTTCATGGCGATAAAAAATCATATTAACGCAAACTACATCATACACGGTGTGTCCCAAAAATAACCGAACTTTATATTTAAATGTTGATACAGCGCCATGTATTGAAAATTTGCAACATTAAAAAGATACATTCATCCTCTTTCAAACGTACCTAATTTCATGTAAGTCGGACGACAGATGTAAAAGTGACAGCCATTTCAATAAAACCAAAAGTGTGCTAATGGTTCCAAAAAAAAAAAATGGAACAAAGAGCAAATATAAAATTTTGTGTCAAACTTGAAAAAAAAATTTAAATTGAAGTTTAAAAAATTAAAAAAAAATTGAAAAAAATGAAGCAGCCGTAACCGAGTTACTGAAGAACATTTCTATAAATGACATAAAAAAATCTATGCATGCGCTGGTTGATCGTTCCAAACGTTGTGTTGAGTCAAATGGAACCTATTTTGAATAAATAATAACTTTCAAAGATAATATAATGTGTATTTTACTATTTTATATTCAAAAAGTTCGGTTATTTTTGGGACACACCGTGTAAGTGGAATAAGAGACAAATTAATATCCTTCTCTAACAAACTCAAATAAATGTGGACTCCCAGCCATACAGGCATCAGTGGAAACATCGCTGCGGATGCAACCGCTAATGATATGATCCTCACTCCTATCATCACCTCTCCATACTCTACAAGAGGCGACATCTACCGACTCAAACGTAAAAGAAGCACAGTATTATCTCTCGACTGGGTAAATTATAATCATCATTACTAAAGGGTTAACCAAAGCCGCGTCAAGCCAGATTTTCCGTCAATCATGTCGACCAATTTAATTACTCCGTACATCAGACTTCGCATCGGTCATTGTATCATAACCAATTCACACCTATTGAGCGGCAGCCGCCAAAATCAATGTCCCATCTGTGATTGTACCGTCAGCATTCATCACCTACTTATTGTCTGTCCCGCTCTGGAAAACTCAAGAAAAAACCACTTCAACAACGATGATCCGGTACAAATATTAAGTGTACCATCAGTAGTAAACATCTCTAAAATTTATAATTTCCTAAGGGAATCCGATCTTCTTCGCCGTACTTAAAAAAAACCAGTCAGCTTTATAAATAAAAATTGGTTTTTTTTTGCTTTAGCGAGCGGGATTAGCAATCCGGCTCGAAGGACCAGTATTCATTTACTTTTACTGTGAATCGCCTGTTGGATAAGTACGATTCAAGGATATTGTGGAACGTGTTAGGTAATGATTTTTTAGTTTTATGAATGTGGCTATCATACCACACTTTGTCAAATGCTTGCGCAACATTAAGAAAAACGGCCGAGCAATACTCTCCCATTTCGAAAGCTTTCCTTATTCATTTGTTGTACGATTTACTTGTTCAACTGTGCCGTGTTTTTCCCGAAAAACCAAATTGATGTGTAGGAATAATATAATTTTGATGGAAAAAAGGAATAATTTTTGATAGCAAAACTTTTTCGAAAAGTTTTGATAGGCGAGGCAACAGATTGGTCTATATGATGACGGCAGGGTTGCGTCTTTGCCTGGTTTAGCTATCATAATTATCTGCGACTTTTTCCAGATCTGTGGATAATATCCTAGCATTAAAATGGCACTGAAAAACTTTGCTAGAAAAACGAGAGCAATGCTTGGCAATTCTTTTAGCATTTTTGGTAAGATATGATCGTCTCCTGGAGATTTTTTTGGATTTAAGGCGGTAATAGTGTTTTTCAGTTCAGACACAGATGCTCCGCAAGTAACAGTGTATTTAGGAGCAGTATGGTTCGGTGACAAAGGTGCACTATATATGGTATAGCAGTATTTGGATGAAATATTGTGCTGAGGTGCTCTGCAAAACAAGACGCTTTTTCTTCATCCGTTCTTGCCCTTGAACCATTACGCAGTCTCAACGGTACTTCAGTGCTTACTGGCGGCTTAAGGTTTTTGCTAGCTTTCCTTAGAGATTTTTTAGTAGAAGCGTTGGGAGACAAAGACGTTGTAAGATGTTTGATATTTCTTTCTTATTCATATCTTACTGCCTTTTTTAGTTTGTTTTCTGCCACCTTAAGACGAATTTTTGCATTGGGAGATCGGTAGGCTTGCCATTCGCGTCGCAAACGTCGCTTATTTCGGACCAGTAATTCTATTCTGCTATTAGTTTTCAATGTCTTTACTTTTGTTTTCTGCTCTGGTGTGGCGATGGTTGCCGCTGTTGCTAGTTAATTGTTAAATACAAGTAACTCGTTTTCAATATCGGTTCCTCCTCTCTATATGCGGATTGGTCTGTATATGACTGCTAATGTATTTTTTATATTTAAGCCAGTTAGTTCTTGATGTAGTAAGTAGAAAAGCATGCTCACTTTCAATTGCTTGTTCGTTCAATTTAATGATTATTGAGGAATGATCAGAAGATAAATCAGCATAGGTTTCAGCATATACTAAACTTCTATTTACGTTTTTAGTGACTACGAAGTCAATCAGGTCAGGTAATTTCTTTGAATCCGTAGGCCAGTAAGTTCGTTGTCTTGGGGAGATGAAATCGTAACTATTTTTTGTACTTTTGATCATGTTATATAATTGACGACCTTTCGGGTTATTATTCGTATTGTAATCACTTCCAGCTAGGAACCTATCTCATAGAGTCATGAAAAAGTCGCTAAAATGTTTTTCTGTTATTACGAAACGTGGCGGACAGTAAATCGCAGCCAAAGTAAGATCAACCCCCCTATTTTTAATGGTGATCGAAGTTGATTGCAACCAATTTGTTGAAAAGGAATTAAGAAAGTTTTACTTTAAACGGTTCCTTATGAGTATAATTGTGCCACCATGTGCTTTGCCATCTGGGTGATTAGCGTTGTACAGCTTAAACCCAGGAATATAAAAATTATACTTCTGGGTGAGATGTGTTTCAGATATAAGCATAATCAATTTCGTGGGTCTGTAAAAATAATTTCAGTGCTAATTTATGCTGGTTTACACCATTAACATTCTATCAGCAAATCCTGAGTTCACTCATTTTTTGGTCAACAGGGTTTGGAGCATTCGGTTTTGCGCCTTTATTAGGTCTTGAACCATACTTTGCATGGTTGACATATATTGTGTCATGCACTGGGTTAGATTAAGAATCATGGTCTTAACTCCAATAGGGGTTCATGGGGTGGGGCTTGTTCATTGGCATAGGTCATTTGCCCAATATTTGAGCTGGGTATGTTGGAAAGACTCGGAATGGAAGTAGTATATGGGAGTTGGTTCCGTTTGGCTCTATACCTTGAGAAAGCTTAGATTTTAAATGTTTGTAAACCGGAAAACCTCTATAATTAGCGGTGTGATTGCCACCGCAGTTGCTACACTTTTTTTTGTGTTGCATCCGTCTTATTCAAGGTGGCATTTGATAGAATGGTGAAGATCACCATATGCTACGCAAACGGTACGTAAAGTACAATAGCATTTTGTGTGAACAAATTCCTGACAGATTGTGCATTGCATGGGACCATTGCGCTTCTTCCACCGTGATTCTTCGATTTAAAAGGTATTTTAAACCGAAAATTGGATGCGTTTCACTCTACTTAAGTTGAGCTGAGCTTGGCGATAAGAACACTTTAAACATGGGTTGCGGCACTTTATTTCTAATAATTATGTTAACGACCGCCGTAATTTCAATAGGTGAGAGTTATAATTCTTGTTGTTTGCAGATAGAAACACAACGACTTCACGAAAGCCCTTTTCTTTGTGTACTTGTATTTTTGTCTCGTCTATGTTTCCTTTTTTAAGAGGTACAATGTGAAAATTGTTGGTACCCATTATCTTGGCTATGTTCGTAACGAGTAAATTAGAGCTGCGCTCCCGCAAGTAGATTGGTGGAGGTTTAGTATTGACGACTGTGGAAATACCCTTTGGATCTGTTATAGGCTCTTCCTCATTTAACGGGGCAAATCAGTTACATTTTAGTGCATTACCATCAGCATCGATAGGGGCCAACGGTATTATGCTTCTTAGCATTAATCACTTTTTTGGGAGGACTAGATTTCCTCATTTTGCTTACTACATTTATGTAGCGATCAGTTGTTGTTGTTGTTGTAGTTGCAGCGGCTTGCTTAACCCCGTTTAGGGCAGGCTTTGTCAATCTAAGTCGCAGAGGTCATCTAAAGGGAGGTCCAGGAAACGTGAAACGGTTTAAGGGGCATGTGAAGAGGTGGTTAGTCTTGTGCGAAGACTCTCCACATGCGGGGCATACGTTGGGTATGCTGGGGTCGAGTCTGGATAATTCACGGGAAGGGAGTCTTTGGAGATTTTGACTGACTCCTGGTGAATGACGTGTTCAGTGCTTGTCGGTACGCCGTTCTGTCCAGCGGTTATTGTACGTGTTGCTCGATGGTGTTCTTGCACAGCAAAGCTCCTTAACTTGTAGCATAGATGCTTCGCTGTGCAAGTGGCGCTCTGACGACATCAGGAGGTTTCCTGTCGCAGTCCTAAGGGCGGTGTTCTGACAGGCCTGTAACTTCTTCAAATGCGTCTCGTTCGTCCCCGGCGCCCAGATCGGTGCAGCATAGTTTACGATCGGCCGACTAATTGCTTTGTAGGTTGCCAGCAAGGTTTCCTTATCTTTACCCCAGGTGCTGCCGGCTAGCGCTTTGAGTATTTTGTTGCGGCGATGGAGTTTTGCGGCAATTGCGGTCGTATGTGAAGTGAAGGAGTGCAGGCTATCGAATGTGATTCCCAATATCTTTGGGTTGTTTACAGTCGGAATTTTTTGGTCATCGACCTTCACATCTAATTCAAGCCTGTACTCCTTCGTTCAGCTGGTGAAGAGGGTAGCCGAGGATTTGGTCGGTTTCATTCGTAGCTGTCTAGCAGTGAAGAAGTGGGGAAGATCGGCGAGGTAGCAGTTCACTTTTGAACATAGGTCATCAATATCCTGGCCAGACGCCAATATCGTGCAATCATTGGTATACGATGTTAGGGAAATTCCTTCTGGTGGTGCAGGGAGCTTCGATATATAGAAATTAAACAGTCGCGGGGAAAGGACACCACCCTGCGGAACCCGCTGTTTAATTTTCCTTAATTTCGATGTTTCACCCCGGAATGTAACCGATGATTGTCGATCACTCAGGTAGCCCATGAACCACCTCATGGTTCAAAAGCTTTTGACAAATCCAATGATACCAGGACAGTTCTCGCGCAAGGTCGTTTTTGGTTTAGGCCATAGACTATCTGGGTGCTTATGGCGTTTAGTGCTGTTGTGGTACTGTGCACTTTCCGGAAGCCATGCTGATGTGCTGCTAGTGTGGAGTGTTCTTTGACACACAGAGGCGGCTGCGTTTGTTGGGTCCTCAAAACTCTTCCATTTGTCGGAAAAACATCAAGACGCAACACCACAATATATATACTATATAGTACTAAACTAAAACTACAGAATATTTGTTAATGGACTAATTGTAATTGTAAATTAGACTTTGTAATAATCCATCCTTTTTTCATAAGGAACTATAGAGTAATGAATTGAACTTTTCTTGTGTTAAATAGTTATACATATGTTTCTTCCTACAACTTTGTAGCGATTCTTTTATAAACAAAAATTATTTTTCCTAAATGTAAAACTAAAAAATTCAAAGCTAAATTTTGAGTTTTAAAAGAAAGCGTCGAAAAAAGAGCAAAATCTAACTAAACAAATTTTGTTTAGGCTTCATAAACACCAGAAATACTAAAGAGCCTAGTCTTGTTGTAATATGTAAACACGTAGATATAGTACATATTACAATAAGACTAGGCTCTTTAGTATTATTCCGTTTATGAACACCGAACATCCTAAAAGTTTGTTTCATCCTCCGCCTAGCAATCACTATTTATTTCTTCTTATTTTTTTCAGAATGATGCGACTATATCGTTTCTTCGAGCGGCTCGCAGTGGTGATTTGGGGAAAGTGCTGGAATTTTTAGAATCTAAACAGATTATTGACATCAATGCCTGTAATGCAGTAAGTACCTAGAATTGGGGACAAAGAAATTAAAATGGGTCATACAAATAAAAATTATAAGTTCTTAGTAATTGAAAGTTTTCGTGGAGTCAGAGTGTATATAAATAATACCTCTTTTTGTTTTGTTGTTGATTCGGTTGAACCTAGAAATTATTGATAATAGAGAGTATACTCCGTTGTGTCGCTGTTGAGTGTGGGAGAATGCGTTCTCGGTTTTACTCTAAAATAGCTATTTATTAAAAAGTATTTCATGTATGCCAGTATCATTTGGTTTTTAATAGCAACGTCAGTTCAAATTTTACCAATTGTGTTATCTATCGACAGTATTGACGATTTGCCTTTTAACTAAAATAAAAGTTAGGCATTTATGAAAATGGATTGCTTAACAACCACACAACGAGTTAAAATTGTTAAAATCTACTACTAAAATGTAGATTCAAACGTGGCCACGTTTCGTGTTTTCAGAATAGATTATGGTAAATTGGTAAAATTCTTCACTATACTCGTATTATACTAATAATGTTAAGTAGGATGGGACCATGTGCGGAAGTTCACACAACGAATAAAGTTTCTGATTTCCATTCACCTGGAAGTAGCCAGAAACGATTATTTTGCGTATGGTTGAAGCAGTTCACGACTTACGGGCTTTGACCAAGCATCTTCTATGTAGCCAACAAACATCCGTTTGGAGGCGAGCTAAAATGAGAAGGGGAATCCCATGCGGTTGTGCGTAGGGTGTGGGACCCATCGCATGAAAAAATAAACTCGGATGAGGAACCCCTTTTTGATAAAGATCCCCGCAAATGTTTTAAGCATAAAGATTTTAGTGCCTGCGCATGGCAAGATGCCGCTGCCTCTAGTCCTCGATAAATTAAAGGCTGACATCCCCGCCGTCCAAGAAGTACAATGGGAAAAGAACAGAGGACGGAGGGTCGCCGAGTATTGGCATCAAAACGAAATTTTTGAGCAAAACGCTGATTTACGCTCATGCCTCGACGGAAGAGAAAGACCATGTGACCAAGGTTGTCCTTTATGAGTTGGTTATCTGTAGTACTAGATTCCAGCACAAGAAAATTCACCAAGCTACCTGGCTGTCTCCAGATACAAAATCTCACAACCATAGCTTTCACGTAGTGATGGACAGAACCAAAGTGGGTAAAGGTGCTGAAGGCACTTCCGTGGAGGGTGGGGGTCGTAATTGAGGACTGGCAGCATGGGACCACATCACTTGTGGTCCACTCCCTATTGGCCTTAAGGCCTGAGCAGACCTTAAGATGACTCCAACTATTGCACTTGTTGCACCCAACCGAGGTGGAGGAGTGGTGAAGTCTTTTAAGGCACACGCAGCAGAAATAATCCATCGGACCAGGGTTGGTTTCGACGCCAGCCCTGATGAGAAGGATTTAGAGCAGCCCAGCTGCGAGGTGCTGCTCCGTTGGCGCACTTAGATTAATGTTCCCTGTTGACATAAACGGTAGCATCCCAATAGGAACAGCTTGCACAGCAAAGCATTATGCTCCTTAACTCGCAGCAAAGATGCTTCACTGTGCAAGTGATGCTCCGAGGAGGAGGAGGAGGTTTCCTGTCGCGGTCCTAAGGGCAGTGTTTTGACAGCCCTGGAACTTCTTCAACTGCGTCTCGGTCGTCCCCGGCGCCCAGATCGGTGCAGCACAGTTTACGATCGGCCGACTAATTGCTTTGTAGGTTGCTAGCAAGGTTTCCTTGCCTTTACCCCAGGTGCTGCCGGCTAGCGCTTTGAGTATTTTGTTGCGGCGATGGAGTTTTGCGGCAATTGCGGTCGTATGCAGAGTGAAGGATTGCAGGCTATCGAGTGTGACTCCCAATATCTTTGGGTTGTTTATAGTCGGAATTATTTGGTCATCGACCTTCACATCTAATTCAAGCCTGTACTCTTTCGTCCAGCTGGTGAAGAGGGTAGCCGAGGATTTAGTTGGTTGTATTTTTAACTTTCGTGCAGTGAAGAAGTGAGGAAGGTCGGCAGGATAGCAGTTCACTTTCGAACAAAGGTCATCAATATCTTGGTCTGACGCCAATATCATGCAATCATCGGCATATGAGGTTAGGGAAACTCCTTCTGATGGATGAGGTAGTTTCGATACGTAGAAATTAAACAGTAGTGGGGAGAGGACACCACCCTGCGGAACACCCTGTTTAATTTTCTTAAGTCTCGAAGTTTCACCTCGGAATATTACCGATGATTTTCGACCACTCAGGTAGCCCATGACCCACCTCTGCTACCCCGGCGTTAATTGATGATTCCTAAATGTCCGTGAGCAGCACTGAATGGTTTACGGTGTCAAAAGCTTTTGACAGATCCAGTACTACCAGGACTGTTCTCGCGCAAGGGCGGTTTTGGTTTAGGCCATTGACTATCTAAGTGCTTGTGGTGTTTAGAAGCCATGCTGATGAGCCTGCTGGACGCAGGTGGTGAGTGAAGGTCGGGAGCAGCAAGGCCTCAAGTGTGTTCGCTACTGGGGAGAGGAGATTTATCGGCAGATAAGACTCCTTTGTGGGCTGGTTTTTCCGGCTTGAGTAGCGGGACCACCCTGCCCGTTTTCCACACGTTAGGTATCATTAGGATGGTCAAAGACATGTTGAGGAAGTCTGCTTCCGACTGTCTAGGGTGTTTCACCATAAGCATGCTGATGGCCGATGGATTTGGAGGCTTTCGCCTGCCCGATGACCCCCCGAACCTCTGCCCTGAACAAATCAAGCGCCGCGCTGTTGTTTGGCAGTTTGCGCATACGACGAGTTACACGTCACTTAGTTTTGTCTACCAAAGGATGCAGTCGGATGAGTTGGCTAAAGTATTGTAGCTCGCTCATCTATTCGGGTCCGACGAGGCGTGTTCACCGAATGAAATTATCACTCGGTCATCGCGTCTCGTCGGCTTAGACAACGACTTGACAGTAGCCCAGACCTCTGTTTCCCCAGAGGAGATATTACAGGACCTTAAGTGCTCCTCCCATTTTTTCCGCTTTAACTCTCAAGACAGCCGTTTCTACGGCATGGAGTTGACCCGGATTTTATCCGACCACAGGCTGTCACCTTTTCGAGGATCTAACCCCGTTTAGATCAACAGGTATCACCATTAGGTACCGATATTTTTCCCTTCTGTGTCAATGTCCAAAAGTGAGTCCTACTCCAATGCTTCCAAGCGTGTAAAAACCGCTCCAACGTATTCAGATACTGAGAGCCATTCGCTTTCTGCCTTTGGGCTGGCACGGACTTCATCCACCGGGTCGGCTTGTATTCGCGGTCCCCTCATAGAGTCTTCGCTGGGTTCTAGATCCCCTGTTTTCTCTTTGGCTTGGGCAGTTCCATGCCCGGACTCGCTCACGGCGATGTCCGGGTTAATGAAAGCCACCTTCTTTGAGATTGTTACTAGCAGCTTAAGCAAAAGAATGCAAAAAGAACGAAAATTAAAGAACGAGAGATGCTGCTAATGTACATTTGTTTGTGCTTAAATATGTCCTAATACAAATATACAGATATTGTTAAAGAGCGAAAAAAGAATAGAATGGTATATTTGCACAATTTGTTGAATATGCGAAATAATACAGAAAGTCTCGAGTTTGAAGTAAATAAATTGAAGAATTTTAATGAGTCACATATATATGTGCATACACAGATTACTAAAACAATACTAACGCTGCAAAAAGACTTCCGATCATTTGAGCCCACATTTGTCAGCAATGCATTATGTTATAACCCGTCAGCTCGTAGAGCGATTTTCCCATCACTTTCTTAAGGCCGAAATGACAAATTTGATATTTGTATTTGTCTACATATACGTCATTTCCTTTTCGTTTCCTTGTGCATTTCCGTCATTCTTGTCGGACAACAAAAGCAATATTGACGTAAACAAACGCAGTGGTGCCGTACATGCCGAATATAGAATGTTATTAATATCTAAATGCAGTTTTACCACGCAAAGTTTTGTCGAATACTAATAAATCTGCTACTGCTGTAAGATGAGAAGCGTCCATTCTAGTCAACCTACTCCATTGGCTGAATTTCCGGTACAATATGGAGTGCCCTTAAATAAACAAATGTAAAAACACACATATTTTTCACTTCTATCTGCTACGGTGAAAATGATAAAAAAACGACGTTCTACTCGAAAATCAGAACATAAAATAAAACTGATAATCCATTCCTTCAATTTGTATGTACTCAGCAGAGAAAGAAAATAACAAAAATTTGCTTATGTGTTAGTGCAGCCCGAAATCGTGTGAGTGTATTGTTGAACACATCAGCCTGTTCTTGCAGGGAACTTGCAATATAAATATATCCATCTGTGAGGAAATGAGAAGGTAAAACTATTCCACAGGAGAACAAATAATATTAAAAAAAAACTGCGGGGAGATGGTTAAACCTACCATGAAATCGAACAAATCATAGGATGCTCCTCCAAAATGATTTCTAATGCTTTAAAATGGCGACAGAAAGTGGAAACACGACGAGTAAAGCGTTTAACTAGTGCTCGTATAGATCGCCAAGTCGTGCGGATGGCGAAACAAACCCCATAAATTAGTTCGAAGCAAATAAAAGCTAAGCTCGGCTTTTCCTGTTAGTTCAGTTAGAGTAAGGAGGTGTTTATTGGAAGCTAAATTGGTTGCTAGGAGTCCATGAAAAGTACCATTGCTAATCAAAAAGTACGTCGCAAAGAGAGTGGAATTTGCTAAATCTTATGTCGACTGGCCCATTGCAAATGGAGAAATATTTTGTGGAGCGATGAAAGGGAAAAGGTGTTATTTGCTGAATATAATCCTTAATATATCATAAAAACGGTAAAACGTAGTAGTGCAAAAAATATGGTTTGGGCATGCTTCTCATACTATGGCGTAGGGCCCATATATCCAATAACAAAATTCATGGATCAATTATTATACATACAAATTCTTGAGGACAATATGCAGTGTAAATGGCCTTATTGATAATATGCAGGGAGACATGAAGAGTGCTATAGATTCAAAACCTAAACAAGTAAGGAGTTATGGAAGAAAATACGTGAGGCTAGATTTTTAATATAATTTAGTATAAAAATCATTTGAAAAACCACATATTTTTAAGTTTATGTCTTACTTGAAACGTTGCTATTTTTGTGAACAACCAACATTTTTCTTTTCTTTTTGTAAAATATATGTATAATGACAATGTGTTAAAGTTGTACTTTAAGTTGTCCTTCTTCTTCTTTATTGGCGTTGGCACCGCTTACGCGATTATAGTCGAGTCAATTATAGCGCGCCATTCATCTCTTCTTTTCGCTGTTTGGCGCCAGTTGGAATTGCTAAGTGCACCCAGGTCACTCTCCACTTGATCTGCTTCCACCAGCGGGTACTGCATCAAATACTTTCAAAGCTTTAGTGTTTTCATCTATTCGGACGACATGGCCTAGCCAGCGTAGCCGCTGTCTCTTCATTCGCTGAACTATGTCAATATCATCGTATAGCTCGTACAGCTCATCGTTCCATCGTCTGCGGTATTCGCCGTTGCTAATGCGCAAAGGACCATAAATCGTTCGCAGAACTTTTCTCTCGAAGACTCCTAGAGCAGACTCATTAGATGTTGACATCGTCCACGCTTCTGCGCCATATAGTAGGACCGGTATAATGAGCGACTTGTAGAGTTTGGTTTTCGTTCGTCGAGAGAGAACTTTACTTTTTAATTGCCTACTCAGCCCAAAGTAGAACTTGTTGGCAAGAGTGATTCTGCGTTGGAATTCAAGGCTGACATTGTCCTTATTTTTCCATAAATAACTGCGTAAAACAATGATTTGCCAGGAAAATATTTGCATTTTTCAATTCTAGAAGCCTGCTGCTATTTTTCTGAACACAACTGTGTGTTTGTAAAATTGTTCACTTAACACTTTGGAATTCAGTTTAGTTGATGCTTATAAACTTATGGAGAGATCTTTGTATAATTTTATATAACAAATAATAATAATTAATGTACGGGTTTAAGCACAAAATCCCTACTATTATAAATGCGAAAGTCCGGATGTTCGTCACACTTTCACGCAAAAACTACTTAACCGATCATCATGAAAATTTGAACACATACTCTTGGAGGTATCAGACTGGTTATAGGATACTTTTTATTTAATAAAAAAAAATATATTTTTTACATAAAATAAAGAAATTTTTTAGCCAATAATACCTCTGAATCTGGCTATCTGGCTACTTTAAGTACTATAGTATCATCACACTGTATTATCGACAGCCACATCAACACCAAATCCAATTAACTATACTATGGAGACTATACACTGTACGCCCATAGACTATACTTTCAGCCATTTTAAAGTTTTCTTCATTTTACTTCATTGTTATTTTTTCGGTCGCTGCAATTATTATTTAAGATATTCTTTAAAAATGCCTCGAAAGCGGAAATCTGAAGTTCACGCAGAGCAGAGAAGACAACAGCAAGAAGAGCAACAATGTGTCTTGAGAGAAGCTGAAATTCCTGTTCAGAGACGAGTTCGCTTGGAAAGAAAATCCATACAGCGAGCGAAGCTGCAGGTTAAAGCTAGTAATTAAATAAAGAAATAAACGATCTTATAAGCAAAAATAATATTACAGGCAAACTGAAAAACAAACGGTTTTACATGCACTGATATTGACATTAAAAAATAACACGCAACAGCTGTGTTTCGAAGAATATAAAAAAAAAAGATGTGCATACACAACAACAAAAATAAGATGAAATGGCTCGGCAAAACAAAATATTAATTAATTATATATATTACTTATATATATAACTAGCTGTACCCTGCAACGCTTCGCTGCCGCACATACTCATTGAAGGTATGAAAAATTAATCATGAGATATCTTTTGATCATAACTTTATTCATTCAATACTTATGGGAATACAACATTTTTGGTTTAACTATTGACATTGGTCCACGGCCTGGAGAGAGGAATATTCTGACTATTTGAATAGGCGAGTCACCGGTTCACTCCCCGGAGAGCAGAGTAGTTCGACTTTGTTTAATAGGTCGGTTTCTGGTTCTCTTCCCGGAGATAAGTGTAATCTTTCTGTTAATCTAATCAAAAAGCCACCTACGTGTATGTACCAAATTTCAAGTAAATCAAACCATAATGAGACTTCTTTGAATAGGTCAGTCCCTGGTCCACTTTCTGGAGAGAATAACAGTCTTCATGTAAATCTAAGTAAAAGGCCAACTACGTACCGAATTTCAAGTAAATCGAGTCATAAAGTTTTTTTGAATAGGTCGGTCCTTGTCAAATTCTCGGAGATAACTGTAGTCTTAATCTTAGCAAAAAGCCACCTATGCACCAAATGTCAAGTAAGTCCAGCCATAAGTAAACTTTTTTTTGAATAACTCAGTCCCTGGTCCTCTTCCCGGAGAGAAGAAGAGTCTTCCTGTTAATCTAAGCAAAAACACATCTATGTACCGAATTTCAAGTAATTCGATCCATAAATAAGTTTTTCTAGACTTGGTCAGTTCCCGGTCTACTTCCCGGAGATAAGCGTAGTCTTCCTGTTAATCTAAGCAAAAAGTCACCTATGCACCGAATTTCAAGTAAATCGAACCATAAACAAGATTTTTTCGAATAGGTCAGTCCCCGATCCACGTCCCGAAATTTGTTTTCTTGTAAACCTTTCCAGGTATCATAGAAACAAACTGATGAAATTTCAAGTCATTCGATAGGTAATTGTTGGAGATTTTTGAAAATTATTGGATTTTTCCATGCTGGCATAAGATTTTTATATATAAGAAGACTAGCTGGATCCCTGCAACGTTTCGCTGCTGCACATACTCATTGAAGGTATGAATAATTAATCATGGGAGCCCTAAGTAAACAGTGAAAGGTAGCGAGCTCAAATCTCATTGTTATAACGCAGAGAATAGTAAACATCAGAGTATATAGGAGTTTTGAAACTATCAGCCAGATTTTGACAGTCCCTAAATTAATATGGTTTATATTTTTTCGATAGAAAATATGGTCGTCATGATAATATTTAATGATTCTTAAGTATTGTATTATACTAATTTAATTATGATATTTCACGAATTTGAGAGCATGCACCCATAATGTCCGGTCCTTTAATTGGGAAAGTGCCGTTGCCCAACCGGTTGGTGTCCTAATAAGATAAAAGGTTGACATCACCGCAATCCAAGAAGTGCAATGGATGGGACAAGGACAGAAGACGGTGGGATCTTTAGGAATCTATTGTACTACAGCCGCCATATGAAGGAGCGAAAATTTGGTGTCGCCAAGAACTGGCATTCAATCCGCACCAAATCGAAATTTTCCAAACCAATGCTGATTTGCCCATGCCTCGACGAAAGTAAAAGACGATGTGACAAAAAATACCTTTTATGAGCTCCTGGAGCATACTTATTAGCGCTGCTCCCGCCACGATGTGAAAATCGCGATTGGCGTTTTTAATGCCAGGCGGGGCAAATAAGGTAGCTTCGGCACAACTGTCGCCCTCAACGACGAAACATGGTTTGAGGTTGGTCGAGTTCGATTGGGTCCGAAATACAGTTGTTTGTAGCATTAGATTCCAGCACAAGAAAATCGAAAAACGCACGGAAGATTCGACGTTGAAAGGCTGCAATCACAACAAACAGCCGAACGTTTTTCTTCTCGGCTTGCATACTTGCTTTCTGCGAGTATACCGCCGCTACGGAAATAATTGGTTTTCGGCGGTGTCAAAAAAAGAGCTGGTACGACGAGGAATGTCGAACTACAGTACAGAGAAAACAGAAACCTCGAAACTTTCCGATCGACTACAACACGTGCGGGGTGGGACAGATACTGAGAGCTGAAGAGGGAAGTAAGACGCATTTGCAGACAAAAAAGAAAGAGGCCGAAATGAGTCAGTATGTAGAGCTTGAGAAACTGGCCGACAAGGCTAATGCTCGAAAATTTTACGAACATGGCGGTGAAGAGCTGACAAAGTACATGCACCACCTACTTTGCAAAATATGGTCGAGCGAAAGCTTGCCCGATGATTGGAAATTATGTGTGTTCTGCCCAATTCATAAAAGAGGGTACTTCACAGCCTGCGCCAATTACAATGGCATTAGTTTCTAGAGCCCTGAAAATGAGGGTTTTCAAACATTTTTCACGAGGAAACTTTTACCTTTACTATTTTGAGCATTTGTACACATATAATAGCACCTTTGAAGAGTACTTAGCAATTTTCTTCAGGGACCCCTTCCAAAAAAGGTGTTTTTCGGTGACCATTTCTGTGAATCATCATGAAAAAATTAAACGAATTTCGTTAAAGTAATGAATAATCTTGTGATTAATCGAAGGAATAACCCAAAAAAAAAAATTGTTGACGAAATGGCAGCTTCTCAAATAAGAATTAATTTTTTTCAAAAATTTTGGTCTTGAATTGCGCATTAAAAAAATTTTTCATCTGTACTACTAGTTCTAGTACCAGAAAATATTGTTCAGAAAAATAATCCGTTCAGCCGTTCCCGAGAGATATTGGTCACCGACTTGAAAAACATAGTTTTGAGAAAAATGAGGTTGAAGTTTCAAAAGTACTTTCAAATGGTCTGACGAGTCGTTACGGATATGCGTGTAACTTCCAAAATAACAGTCGGATCGACTTGAAATTCAAAATTGCTTACGCGAGGTACCTTCTTCGAAGTTGTTTGAAATAAAAGTCTCTTGCGTATTCGATTTAAGTATAAACGTATTAATGTTTTTATTTAATTATTAATTATTAAGGTTTTATTACAGTTTTATTTTGTATTTGTGTATAACAAAGTTCTTTTTTATATAAATGTTTCTTTGTATATATATACATATACATATAGTTAATCCAATTTAATTTTAAATTTGTCGCTCCGTGCGCGCTCGCCGATTCGTTTGTTAGAAATCTCGCTTGCTTGTTTGACAATCACGGTTTATATAGGCCAAAAGCGCATTAGGGTGCGTGCAAAAGGTATGGATGTGCTAATGGTTAAGCACACGCTTAAAGAAGAATATTTACTTGGATACATGTACATGAAAATGATATAAAAAAAATCGACTTTTTGAAAATTCTAACTAGATGTAACACTTTAAATATCGCATACAAGGTCATATCGAGCAAATGTGTGAAAGAGTAAAGCCCACCGTAAAAAACTGATTGGACCTTACCGGTGTGGCTTTAGACCTGGTAAATCAAACATTGACCAGATATTCACCATACGCTAAATCTTATAAATGACCCGTGCAAGAAGAATCGTTGCAAATCACCGTTTCATTGATTTTAAAGCAGCCTTCGACAGCGGGAATATGTCTGAATTTGGCATCCCGCAAGACTTTTACGGCTATGCAAACGGGCCTTAAGCAACACTAAAATCTCCGTCAGGATCGGGAAGGATCTTTCCGAGAAAATAAAAAGGGCTGTTGGCGTATGATATTGACATTATTAGCCTCAACAACCACGCCGTAAGTACTGCTTTCTCCAGACTGGATAGGGAAGTGAAGGATATGGGTCTGGTAGTAAACAAGGACAGGACGAAATATTTCCTGTCATCACACAAACAGTAATCGCATTCGCTCGGCTCCCACGTCACTGTTGACAGTCATAACTTTGAAGCCGTAGATAATTTCGCCTATATAGGGACCAGCATCAAAACCAATAATAATGTCAGCCTTGAAATCCTGCGCATGATCATTTTTGAAAACAGGTGCTACTTTAGACTGAGTAGGCAACTGAAAAGTAAAGTTCTCTCCCGACGAACGAAAACTAAACTCTTCAAGCCCCTCATCGTTCCCGTCCTTCTATATGGTGCGGAAGCATGGGCAATGCCAACATCTAATGAGTCGACGTTAGGAGCTTTCGAGAGAAAGGTTTTGCGTTAGATTTATTGTCCTTTGCGCATTAGCAACGGCGAATCATAAGGCAGCGGCTACGCTGGCTTGGTCATGTGGTCTTGTCGGTGTAAGCAGCGGAAGAGGAAGACCTCCACTCAGTTGGAAAGAACAGGTAGAGAAAGACCTGGCTGTACTTTCTATTTCCAATTGGCGTCTATGCTAGTGAAGCAAGTAAGTAAGATTATTTAAATGATTATTCATTAAGTTGCGAGCGTGATAGTCAAATAAATTGGCTAAAACGAAAGAACACACTTTGATTTTGGCAGCGGGCGCGAGTGGTCGTGCGCGTCTTGTAATGAAAAAAGTAAGTAGATTCTTAAATAAAAAGTGAAATTGGCTTATGTGTACAAATGTTTATCCGCCTGTTTGATAACGTTTTGTGTAATCATTTGTAGCATAATTTGGGATTCTCTGGACTTGGTGAGTGGTGCTGGTTATTTTATATTTGTTTTATTAACTTTTGTGGATTCCTGTACGGTCGCAATTGCCGACAGTGAAGAAAATTAAAAAAAAGTGCCACGTGTGGCAGTAAAATGCGCATCGAAAAAATGGCGTCACTATCTCCAATGGCGGTGGCAGCCCGCGAAAATGAAGATTTAAGTCCGAATAAACCGAAAGTCACAAAAAATGAGTTGTTGAACAGTGGAGGTATGGTAAGAATTAAAGAAAATGAAAGGAATATTCCAGAAAATGAAGCAATCTCATAATACAGTAATGAAATGTTATGTACAGATACAGCAGGGGGCGGCAAATGTACCTAATATACAGTTAGAAAAAAAAAAAATTAAACCGATTGTACGGAATACCCGTCAACTTTAAAGGGTGACTTTTTTTCTAGTTGATTCCTCAACCAACATATGCTATTGGCAGTACACTTTATAAAGTTACTTTCAAAAATATTACAGCTGCAAATTTATTTTCCAAAAATCCTAGCATAAAGGCAAAAGGCTTAAGACCCTTTATGCCGAGGACAGTCTTCCAAATATATGGAGTAGTGAGGGAAATTCGCCTACGTTTTGACGATGAAAGAAGGCTTTAAGGGAGATGAAATCTTCAAACATATTATTTATAACTACTCCAAACTAGCAGTTGATTTCTACATTCCCTCCCTGCGACAATGCAACAAATATTTACTATACGCACAATTATCATGCAAAAGCAAAGCAAGATGTCTGAGCTGTGGCAAGGCAGATTGCGAAGTTTCAAATTGTAATAACAATAGATGCATTCTGCGCGGAAAAGAAGGCCGTTCGTCTAAAAATAAAGGTTCATGCCCACACTGGGAAATGGAATTAATGGTAAACAGGATCAAGACAATGAAAAAGCTTTCTAGAAAGGAAGTACTAGAGAAATACTTCCCCAGGAAGAACAGGTTTAGTCTTCTCGAAGTAGATGATGACTCATTTCCCATGTCCAAAGCAATGGAAACAATCGATAAGGACTCCAACATCAACAAGAACTTCACAAGAAAAACGTACAGTCAAGCTATCAAAGTGGGTGTTAAACAAGTTAAACGACCTTCCCCAAAACCAACAAATGACCGACCAAAGCGCAACCTTCCAAAATTCCCCTTAATTCCGGCCATCAACTCCGCTGAATACCAAAAAGTTTTGGTATTGCAATTGGAGCGCATGGTAACAGAACTGATCAGACTAACGCAAATGGCAACAATTGCAGAGTTCAATGAAAAAAATTAATTTTTTGACTCCGATGAGGATCTTACAATATAACTGCCAATCACTACGCGCCATATTGACGCTCCTGAATACTATTTAAATAAACATTTTGACATCACATGCCTTGGCGGTTTCCTTTTTAACCAGTACAACTTCACATAAAAAAAAAATTATAAATTACATCCACTCAATTAAAGTCAAAAAGACATGGTTTAAGAAGCTGTTACTGCATCCTGCCGCACTCAACATGTATAACAATAGCTATCTGCTTAAAATAAAAGCCATAAGATCCACACCAAACCTACTACATCTGACATCTCATAAATTCCAGATCCAAATATCAAATGTTCGACAACCACAAAAGTTTTCTAGAAATACCTAGAAATAATGATTATATTTAAATTTTAAACTAAAATTACTCTAATCCCTCCTAATTTTGCAATTTTTGTTTCTTAATTAACCATTCCGTACCACTGCGCTCAGTTTGCCTAAAAAAAAATTAATAAGAATTACCAGGTGTATTTGTTGAAGCGTGCCGATTTTACTAGTAGGTGTCGCTAGCAATATGTATAAATTTCTATGATTTGGCATGTATGTAATTTTTTTCTATTGACATTAACCTACAAAAGTACGCAAGTCACATCCCGCCAAAATAATAGCGTCATATTTGTTTACCTCAGTGAATATGTCGAGTTTCGTTCCAAGTAAATCGCGTTTGCTGCATTCGTTGCTTCTCTTATTTCATCAAAAGAAAATAGCAGCTGAAGCGGGTAGAAACTTATGGTGAACATGCTCCAGTGATTAGAACATGTGAGACATGGTTTCGTCAATTTAAAAGGGGAGATTTCGATTTGACAGACAATGAACATCCTGGTGCAGCGATAAAGTTCGAAGACGAGGAATCGCATGTTGATCCAACCGAATCGCAACAAAAATTGGCAGAAACACCACATGTGACTCGAGGAGCAATTTGCCAACGTTTAAAAGCCATGTGAAAGATCCAGAAGTATGGAAAATGGGTGCCACACCAGCTGAAATGCTGCTTCAACGATTCGAAAGGAAATCTTTTCTGCATCGAATTGTCACGGGGGACGAAAAATGGATTTATTTTGAGAACCCGAAGCGAAAAAAATCATGGCTTTCCCCTGGTGAAGCTGGCCCATCGACTGCAAGGCCAAATCGCTTTGGCCGTAAGACAATGCTCTGTGTTTGGTGGGACCAGTGTGGTGTGGTGTACTACGAGTTGTTAAAACCTGGTGAAACGGTGAACACGGATCGCTACCGACAACAAATGATCAATTTGAATCATACGTTGATCGAAAAACGGTCGGAATGGGCCCGAAGACATGGCAAAGTTATATTGCAACATGACAACGCGCCGTCTCATACCGCTAAACTGGTGAAAGACACATTAAAAACACTTAATTGGGAAATATTATCGTACCCGTCGTACTCTCCAGACCTCAGCCCGTCCGACTATCACCTTTTCGCATCGATGGGACACCCCCTACAGAGCAGTGCTTCGCTTATTTTGAAGAAGTCGAAAAATGGCTCGTCGAATGGCTTACCTCGAAAGAGAAAAAGTGTTTTTGGAATGGTATTCATAATTTGCCTGAGAGAAGGGCGAAATGTGTAGAAACCAATGGTCAATACTTTGAATAAAAAAATTTTGAGATTCCTTAAAAATTTCAACTAACACACCTGGTAAATCATAAAGAAATACAATCATAATAAGTTAACTAAATATTTATTGGCAAGAGGCTAATACCTCGAAACAAAATCATATGACATCAACTTTCACAACATTCACGGTTTTTTCATTGTAATTCAAGTTTGACCAGTGACAACATACACGTACGTTCAGCTAATGCAAGGAATTTGCTTTCATTGAACAGGACAGGAACCGTGTCCAATGTAACTCTTCAAATCCATATTCCACAAAAAGATCATCACTGCAACTTTGGTTGTTGGAACGCTGCAGTGACAACATACGCTCAGCTAAAGTAAAGAACTGCGATCATTGGAAAGGACAGGAAATGCGTCCAAATACAACTCTTCAAATCTCATTTTCCACATATTAAATAACTCATAACGACTTTGTAGAAGATCGTGTCTCTTAAACTTACGTTTAGAAGAATATCCTGGTAGTATGTGGATTTAAATCCCAGCCAAAAAACCCCCAAATCCAAAATAAAAATAAGACGAAGGAAAATGTACCTATCACATGCAGCTTATGTCGATCTGGAACCAACGGTTGTACCTGACGTGTGCACACAAATATTTTATGTATTTAAAATTGTTTTTTGCGGCCATACATACTAATAATGTTTGTTATTTTATAGTGAGCTAAAAGGCCTGGTTTGTTTGTATGAATTGAATATTTTGTTATACAACAAAGAAAAATGGTAGATAAAAAGTTAAAACAGATTATACTCCTTTTTTATTATTTCGTACTACTGCATTGACTCCAGTTTCTATATCACCATGAGTCATTAAACCAAGCAAAAATCAAAAAATATAAAAAACAAACACAAAAAAATTAATTTTCGTAACAAATATAAAAAATGTCTGTATATGACTATTTGCATTTATTATAAAATCCAATCTTTCTTCAATTCCAATTTTGAAAACCAAAAAGTTCCAACAGGGTTTTGTTAACCCTTATGTTAGTAACCGGGTACCCACCGCGGTGTATCTGTGTGAATAGTTTAAATAAAGTTCAATATTTCATTTTAAGCTCTCAAATCGTCGTTTTTTAACATAAAAGAAAGCTAGTTGTGAGTTCATTTAATTGATTTTTTTTTTTTTTTTGTAAATAAGCTTGAACTCCAGCCAGCCCCATTAGCAACCGGATACCCGGGTACCCACAGTGGAAAGCATAGGAAATAAATTGAATACAAGTTCAATAAATGCATGCAACTAAATTTTATTAAAACTTAGTGCATTTTTTTTATAATTAATGACATTGAACACATTCTACACGATTAACTGAGTGCTCGTCATATACAGGTTGGTGACAATTGGCACAAGCCTTACGTGTCTTTCGCCGTCTTCTTATTGGCAAAGCATTGCAGACATGGCAAGATCCTATAACTATTTTCCTTCCGGTTTTATCTTTTGGAGCCTGTGGACCAGGATTTACCACGACTGGTTCTGTCACTGCATGGCCTAAAATACTTTGAATGGCATTCTTTGTTGAGAAATGGCGCATTATTTGTGGATTCGCGGTACGATGTTCAATCACCGGCAATGCTAGTTCTTCACTTAGCTTACGCATAAATTGACGACGTTCTGTCGGTTTTTTGGCAACCATTTTAATATTTTCCTAATAAATTGTATATGCCGCAAGTGCAGAAATGTCTAGCATGTTGAAAAACATTGCCATTGGCCATCTCGAAGATCGTCGTTGACTGGTGTATCTCCGCACCATTTGGTCCATTGTACCGACGCCAGCTTTATATTTATTATAAAAATAATTAATTAAACTGTGGAATACTGTTCCCTTGTCTTATTTACTCCCATAACACTAGGTATGTAAGGTTTATTTTTTTTTACCGTGCGAACAATAGTAATTTTCCACGATAACAATTGTTTAGCAACGGGTAGAGTAGTAAAGAAATTATCCATGCAGATATTTCTACCACTATTTCGGTACGGAGCCGCCAATTTTTTCACTACTCTTTCACCCTGATTCTTTTCTCGAGTGTTATCTGGTTTACCAGTTTACATAATCCCTTGCAAAGGATATGCGTTTTCTGCATCACAAATCCACCAGATCTTTATACCATACTTAGCTGGTGTCGATGGTATGTATTGAGTAAACCCAGTTCTTGTATTGCTGCATTCCCTTCAGCGGTTTCTCCTGTATCTTCAGAATCTTCTGATTCGTCATGCTCTGAATTATCTTTTTGATTTAAAGTTTGACGTCTAGCTATATTTGCTGGAATCCAGTCTTCGTCTTCACTGTCAGAAACCCCGCTCGAATCACTGTCTTGTTCTCCAAGTAATTTTCTCAAATACAGTGGTACCTCGACATACGAGTGCCCCAACATACGAGTTTTTCGAGATACGAGCCGACGAGCAAGTGTTTTTTTGCTTTTAGTTACGAACGAAATTCGAGATACGAATGTAGTTGTAGTTCGCGTTTTGTGTTCCGTTAACATTTACAGTTGTAGTTCATTTATTTTTATAACCGTGGACTGACTACTGAGGAGATACAAGAGTTACAGTCACAGCAGCATACGGAGGTTGTGCAAGAAATTGGTTTTGAGGAGTCAGAGGAGGAGGTTATTTCAAGTGAGATAAAGGAGACCATAGGAATGTGGGAGAGAGTTTCAGAGTTCGTGGGGAAAAAAACACCAAGAAAAAGTTGCAACAGGTCGTGCATCTGACCTTTTTAATGATACTTGCCTTACTCATTTCCGGAACATTCTGAGAGGTAAGAAGAAACAAGCCTCCATGGAAATGTTTTTTTTTTTAAACGGCCTACAGGTAAAAGCGAGAAAAATGTAGCGAAAAAGGCAAAGGCCAGTGAGGATATCTAATTCATTTCTTTACATTCTCTTTTTTGTTTTTGTGCAATAAATACGATATTTGATATTTATAAATACGTTTTTATTATTCAAAACCACGTAACAAAAATAACTGGGGTGACATTTTGGAGGTTGGAACGGATTAATGGTAGTTCAATTGTTTTTATGGGTTAATTTGCTTCGAGATACGAGTAATTCAAGATACGAGCAAGGTTGCGGAACGAATTAAACTCGTATGTCGAGGTACCACTGTATTCATTTCTTTCGGTTGCACTTAATCTAATAAATTAAATATTATATGAAATAAGTCGTTAATAATTTTATTATACAAAATTATAACTAAAACATTTACAAATATTAAATATATATAACGGTTATTTACCTAGCATATTCAGCTCTTGTTAGTTGTTCCATAATCTTCTTTCTCACTGTGAAGAGAACACCATAAATAAAACACGTCTGAACTCACCAAAAATTTGTTACGTACTAAAAAATACTCGAATCTAGTGCGCGATAGAAAACACAGAAATAACCTTGAGTTTTTCTCTCTCTCCAACGGCATCTGCTCGGCTCCGAACAATAAAAACTGGTCGACTACCTGGAGTGCCCCAACGCGTTTCAGATGTCATTCATAACTCTACGTTGTTATTATTTTTTTTTCTTTAATCTGTCACTTACTATTGATATTTCAAGAAAAAAATAATTTGGAAAATTTTTTTTTAACAAAATAAAAAAAATTTTTAATACTCAGGTACCCGGGTACCCGGTTGCTGAAAGACGTCGGTAAAGTTGGTTACTAACATAAGGGTTAACCAGTAGTAGTAAATACTTTAAGAATATTTAAATTAAAAATATAAATGCTGGAAAGGGCCGAACATTTTTCTTGTTATAGTTTTAAATTATGCTTTAACAATTTTTCTTTTTAAATTTTTTAAAATAGCAAATGATAAACCTCTGTTTTTTTAATACTGATTATAAATTAAATATAAATTTTCAATTTAAGCGAAATAGAATAAAAACTAACTAAAAAAAGTAAATTAAACGGATTCAGAGTACGAAAAATCTTTTTTCATCATACTCTGCGATACCAGCGATATTTATTCTGAGCATACCCTTAGTGGTTGAAAAACTTGCACCAAAACAAAAGTTTTCATACTCCTCTACACTCTGTACTATACTATATCACCGTTCAGTTTGACAGCACGTTTACAAATGAACTCTTTGATTTTACTTTCTTCGATTTGTTAAAGAATATATTAATTGACAGAAATACAGCCTTGGCCAAAAGTATTAGGCACCCCACTAATTACGGGATTTTTTGTTTAACAAGTGAAGTAATGAAGTTTTATTAGTAAAACAGTGAAAATACAATGAATTAGTGATAATAACATTAATATTTAGTATGTCCACCCTTTGATTTAATAACGGCAGTTTTTGATGTTATACTGTGTTCATTAATCTTGCGTTTTAAAATAGCCCACATGTGATCAATGGGATTGAGATCTGGAGACTGTGCAGGCCAATCTAACCGAACAATGTTGTTATCTCTAAACCAACGCATCGTAGTCGCTGATTTGTGATAAGGAGCATTGTCTTGCTGAATTTGAACTCCGTCTAAATTAGTATCGCTGAAAATGCGCATTATTTATGTCCTTTTGACTGTCCATGCGACCCTCGCAAACGAACATTTCGCCGACACCATCAGCAGCCATGCAGCCCCAGATCATAATGCTGCCTCCTCCATGCTTAACAGTGGGTACCACGCAATCTGGATTATATTCTTTCCAAACCCGTCGCCTCACGAATATCACATCAGGTGTTCCAAATATCTGTAGAAAAGAAAAAATAATGTTTTCATAAGATTTGTATTATGTCTTCAAAATTGCTCTAGGGTAAGAAGCTATGGCTGTTAATACTTTAAGACGATTTTAACTAAGCTTACCTCGAAGTTTGATTCATCAGACCACAGAACATCGACCAATCTACTTCCGTGAAATGTTGGTATCGGCGAACCCATTCCAAACGATTTTTTCTATTTTCTTCTGGGAGCTACGGCTTCTTTCGGGCTTTACATCCTTTTATACCTGCTTCCAGAAGTCTTCTAGCTGTTCGAGCACTAACTGGTTTACTAAATTCATCCGAAAGTGCAGCTGCAAGGGCAGAAGAAGATTTTTTGTGATCCTTGAGCGACTCGCGTATAAGTATTCGGTCTTATCGTTTACTGGTTAGACGCTTTCTTCCGCTTTTTGATTTATTATTGTGGGATTTCGTCTCCACAAATCGCCTGATAGCACATTAGACCGCGCACACCGAACAGCCCACCAAATTGGCAATCTCAACCTGAGGCTTACCTTCTTCACTTAGAACTTGAATTCTAACTCTGTCATCGTAACAAATTTCACTTTTTTTAGGCATTTAGATAAATATGAACTGTTTTTATAAGATTGATAACTTTTCACTAAATGCAATTTACACTTTTACTTTCAAATTTTAAATGCGGAAATATTTTATTAATTTCTTAAAAATGACAATTTTTAGGTTTAGCTTACCCAGAGTGCTATAACTTTTAATATTACACAATTTATTCGTTTAATCAACAGTTAAACACCCATGTAACACATTTACAAAACGAAGTGATAACTTTGATAGCCACATTTGAGAATACTGGTATTTTAGTGGGGTGCCTAATACGTTTGGCCAATGCTGTATATCCAACACGTCCGGTCATATTTAGTTGGCTTGAACGTTATTTTTGTACAAGGTTATATTATATATCAAAATCTGCTTATAACCAATACAGTTATTTAAGTTTAACAGTTGAGATCTTTTGAGAAACAAAAACCCAAAATTGTAATTTATATCGTATCAAGAGAATGTCTAAAATATCGGTAAATGTTTCTTTCAGAATGGCTTAAATGCACTTCATTTGGCAGCCAAGGATGGTTTTATCGATATTGTCAGCGAACTATTGCGCCGCGGTATAAAGGTAGATAATGCGACCAAAAAGGGGAACACAGCCCTACACATTGCTTCATTGGCCGGACAAAAGGATGTAATTAGAATACTAATCCAGTATAATGCAAATGTAAATGTGCAATCATTAAATGGTTTTACTCCGCTTTACATGGCAGCCCAAGAGAATCATGATGCCTGCGTTCGTTTCTTATTAGCAAAAGGTGCCAATCCTTCACTTGCTACTGAGGTAAGATAAACAGCATTTCATACACTATTTTTTTGTAAGTAGTTAGCATTTTGCATAGATCAACACACAAAAATTTTTTTCAATCTACCTTGATGAGTAATTTGTATTGCTATTCCTCTCTTTCAAGCAGGTATCTGCGAGGATAATCGCTTTGGTTCCATCCTAGCAGATACCGCCTGGAGAATTGATACTTTTCAGCTTCTCAAGTGGAAGCATATGTATACATTTGTCTTGGTAAAATTTGGTGTACAGACGGAGGTTTGTTATTATCGCCCTGAAGGTGATTTTCTTATATGTAGGTCTTTAACTACTTCATCTGCGTCTCCTTAGGCTAAGTAAAATCGATGGTCGACCGAGTAACCAAGATTTTTTATCCGACCGAGGATTCTTACCGTCCCTCGGCGCCCCCTTCACCATAATAATTTCATTCTTACTCTGTTCGTTCTCTCAATTACCATCATGAATTACTATATATTTATTAATTTTACGTCTAGTTCCATGAAAAGTGGCAGCAAGTGACTCTACTAGAAAAGGAGTAGATCTTTAAAATCTAAGCTTCCACACAAGGGTGGAAGGCAAATTTGCGTTATCTATTTGATTAAAGAAGGGTACTTCAGAAATGCAAATAAAATATTTTTCTTTATACGAACACATTTAAAATTATACCATCTTTTCTCTGCATATATATTCACGAAGTTTAGTAACCACCTGGACATTATAATTTTGTACACCACCCTGTTTAACGCCCTCTTTTATTTTCCTTAATTTCGATGTTTCGTCTCGGTCTATTACCTAGCACTCAGGTAGCCCATGACACACCTTTGCTACCCCGGCGTAAATTGAAGATTCCTCAATGTCCGTGAGCAGCACTGCATGGTTAACGGTGTCCAAAGCTTTTGGCAAATCCAGTGCTACCAGGACAGTTCTCGCGCAAGGTTGGTTTTAGTTTAGACCATAGACTATCTGAGTGTTTATGGCGTTTAGTGCTGTTGTGGTACTGCACACTTTCCGGAAGCCATGCTGATGTGCTGCTGCAGATTATGAGTGAAAGTCGGAAGCAGCAAAATGTCTTCGCTACTGGGGAGAGGAGAGTTATCGGCCGATAAGACTGTTCTTGGTTGTCTGGTTTCCCCGGCTTAAGTAGCGGGACCACCCTGCCCATTTGCCACACCACATCAGGGTGGTCAAAGACAAGATGAAGACCTTGTTGAGAAATTTCGCTCCCGCTGGTCCGAGATGTTTTATCATCAGCATGCTTATTCCGTCAGGGCCGATGGATTTGGAAGCTTTCGCCTTCCCGATGACCCCTGAACCTTCTCCTTGGAAAAATCAAGCGCCGCGCTGGTGTTTGGCAGTTTGCGCCTACGACGGGTTACACGTCGTTTCGTTTGTCTTCCGAACGATGCAGGGTAAAGAGTCGGCTGAAAAAGCTCGCGCATCTCTTCGGGTCCGACGAGGCGCGGTCACCGAATGAAATTTCCACTCGGCCATCGCGTTTCGTCGGGTTAGACAACGACTTGACTGTAGCCCAGAGCTTGTTTGCCCCCGAGGAGAGGTAACAGGACCTTAAATGCTCCTCCCACAATCCCTGATTAGGGGATCCCCGGGATCGGAGTTACGAAGGATGTCGCGCCTTGCTGCTAAAGTCGCCGCTTCGGACGGGAAGTTAGGGCGGATTTCCGCAATTCGGCCTGCCGGGATGAAGCGGGCGGCAGCGGTCACAACTATCCTGCGGAATGATCGTTCACCAGAGGTGACGTCTGTTGGAGTGGAGAGAGCACTGAAGGCGTTCTCAGTGAATTCCGTGAAGCCGGTCCAGTTAGCTTTTTTGAAGTTAACGAATGTCCGGTGATCCGGGTAAACAAAGTCGGGAGGTCTGTCAATCGAGATGTGTATGGGTAAGTGGTACGATGCTAGTGCCAGTATGGGTCTCCAGACTATACTGTTTATCAGACCAGCACTCGCAATTGGTATAGCTTTGGGAATTACCCGCAACTCTAGTGGGGGTGTTAACGTTGTTGACCTAAGCATGGTTAGATCGCCGAAAGGGTGACAGCCCTTGGTCGGATAAAATTCGGGTCAACTCCGGTGTGTAGGGCCGGCTGTCTTGAGAGTTGTGGTAACGTTGATTATCGCAGCCGATGGAATGACGAGCTGTACGAGCTATACGATGATATTGACATAGTTCAGCGATTGAAGAGACAGCGGCTGCGCTGGCTAAGTCGTGTTGTCCGGTTGGATATGAATACTCCAGCTTTAAAAGTTTGCAGAGTTATCTGCTAATTAAGAATACAGGTATTTTATTTTGAAACTCTTAATAGGAAGAGATCTTTTATTTGCTTGTTTGGTGGAGCGATATGCTCACATAAGCCGCAGTTCTTGGTATGTTGTCAATTTTCTGAAATCAGGTTAACTGGTCACGTTTGGCATTTTCCGTAGGTTGATGCGGAAGTGAAATGTTTTGGTTTAGATTGCGAACTTTATGCGGAATTTTGCGGAGTTGACAAGTGGCATTTTTTCAGAGAAACACTTCCATTTTAGAAATTGCTGAATAAAACATCTTGTAAATAAATGCACGCACGTATTTCTGTATTGTTTAATAATTATTTAACTTTATTTAATATATTAGCTTATTAGCGGCGGCCGCGATAGCCGAGTGGTTAGCATTGCGTACTGACATTCGGAAGACTCGGGTTCATATCCCAGTGCCAGCAACATCCAAAAGTTATGGAAAATTAATTTCAATAAAAAATTAAGTTAAATTTTCTAATTGCGGTCGCCCCTCGGCAAGGAATGTCCACCCCTCCGAGTGTATTTCGGACATGAAATAAAAGCTCCTCGTAAAAAAAACCATCAGCCGTTCGGAGGCGGCTTAGTATAAACTGTAGGTCCCTCCATTTGTTGGAAAACCTTCAAGACGCAAAACTACAAATTGGAGGAGGAGCTCGGCCGAAAAATCGCTTCAGCGGTTACAAAGCGCCAATTATATATATATATTAGCATGTTTACACATTTTTAATACGATTGGTAAAATCAAAAAGGCAGCGAATGCGGTACATGGAAACAAAAAAGGGGAATTATCTAAATATATCCAATTCAGCAATAAGAAAAATGATTCCAAGCAAAATGACATCTAAAATTAACCCTTTGGTGAGTCATCTACTTTAACGCTTGTATATGCAAATCCATAATAACTTTATTGAAATATACAAATAATAGATACACCACGAATACATAAAAAACAGCATATAGGAACTCAACATCGTAATTCGTTTTTTTTGAGTGTGGTTTTGATTCTGTTTTACAGACTGCAGTGTACTAGTTTTGATTGTTTTTTTTTAATCTTCTCTTTACATCTTCACATGTTTGAGGCTTCTCTGCCCTTTTCGGCTCATTTATGCTATTTTTTTCGCTTGTTGTTAGGTGACAGCTGTCTTCATGTATTTTTCGATGTTTCAAGCATTCTTACGTGCATGTATTTGTCTGCATACCTCTCATGCCTCGGTATGTGAGTAGTTGAGAAGGTGGTATAGGTATTGGTCAGAGGACTAATATTATAAAAAAAATAGAATTTGATTTACAACACATAAGAGTTTTTCTTTAAAGGTGAAATATGCTTCATCTATAAATTAAATTAAATTTCCGACAAGGTCACAAATTTCAACGTAGAGTTTTGAAATTTATAGAGTAGATTATAAAAGAGATCTGTAAAAACGAGAGGGCACTATTTTCGCCAGCGTGGGGCCGACTGTTACATACGAGCATATGTAGCAACAGGAGAAAGAATTTTTAATTTATTAAACTACAAAAGACTACACAAACCGGTATTAGAAAAAAGTTAAAAATTCACTTTTATTGAAAATAAATAAAGAGGAACACTGGGCTTCTTGAGTGTTTGGGTTTCGAAAACCACTGCAATAATTGCTACCGATGTATCGACCTATTTAGTTATATATAAATCTGCAATCACAATTTTTTGTGACAGAAACGCCACGCTCTTTGTTTTTCAAAATGTTTCAGTCCTAACAACATTCCCATTGAAGCAAATAAGTTAAAAAAGTAAAAAGCAAAATGTAGTTCCTTTGTATCATCACAGAAATCATCAATCTTCGTAAACATTGGAGACGCATTTTTGCCAGATTTTGGTGGATATTCAGCGTTTGTGCGCGGGTTGTTTGTAAAATACATGCAGACACGCGGTAGCCGCGTGGTTAGCGTTGCGTACTCCCATTCGGAAGGCCCGGGTTCAAATCCTGGTGCTACCGAATTCCAAAAATTTATAGAAAATTAATTTGAATAAAAAATTAAGTTGAATTTTCTTATTGTGGTCGCCCTCGGCAGGGCCGTTACGAGGCGCCTTTGTATAAACTGTAGGTTCCTCCATTTGTTGGAAAAACATCAAGACGCAAAGCCACAAATTGGAGGAGCTCGGCCGAAAATCGCTTCAGCGGTTTCAAAGCGCCAATTATATATACGTGCAGACTCCCTGTATATAAAAACTACAACTTTAAATTTTTATAACTTTTAAACTATAAATTTACGCGCGATAAAAGTTATATTTTTGGTAATTTAGACCTCCTACTACCAGCTTTAATATATCATAAAAAACACAGTGTCCGCACTAAAGTCACATTTTACTTTTCAGCCTCAGATTCTCGTAGATAAATTTGACATGGGAGGAAAGAAGAAGATGCCTAGCCTCTAAAACTACTTTTTTCTATCAGACTTATAGTTTTTAAATAACTTTAATGGTTTTGGTAATCTTTTTCATTTAAAATTGAAACTTGTTTGCCGGCTTGAGGTCAATAAAACCACAATATTAGTTTGTTAATTTAACTCCGATATATTTCGGTAACTCTTCGGTAACCGTCTTCAGGGTAACTGTAAAAATTACATAAAAACAATCAATTATATTATTTATTGACTTTAACATAACATACATACATTGAATATCACGTCTTATTAGTGTGACGTGCAGTTTTGTACTATCGATTCGTTCGTTAGCAAGTGTCTGTTCAAGTGAGTGCAATTATCAGTGTCCGTTTTGAAGTTTATGCTGCACCTACCCTTCTTACATACCTTCCGTCCATAGCAACCTCTCTTATGAGTGTGCCATATAAATGAAAAGTTGTCACCGCTTGCCCATGCCGTTACTGACGGCTGTAACGCAGAAACCAGCGGCCATTTGATTTTCTCCGTTAAACCGGCTCAGCTTATTCCTCGCTGTTATATTGTACAAGGTTGCCAGTATTGACTTTTTAAACTAATATGAAATAAACTAAGAAAATGCATAGTTTTTCCAAAAGAAATGAAAACTTAATTCGTAATTAATTATTTCTTACCATTTAAATCATGTATATTAGATTGGTGTTTATATTCGAACACATAAATTATGAAATTTGTTGACGAAAATTATAAATTTGTTTAAAAGTATGCAAACACACTGGCAGCTGGCAACATTTCACCGCTGTCAGCAGGAAAGTCGTTTTCCTTAGGCATTGATTTTATTTCTTCCTTTATTTCTCTGTGGTAAGCGTTATCTGAAATGTGTAGCATTATTCTTATACAGCCCATTGCTGTATTTATTATCATCGTTTTTGGATGTTTCGAATTATGGTAAAGTTTATGATCCGTCCCGATGAGGTTGGTTTCAGCATTTAGATAAAAGATTTGTATAAGGGATTTTTAAAGTATTTATAAAATTACTGAAACGAGGTCTTATAAAAGCAATTTTGTAAGATTTTATATAAGCATTGAAAAAGTAAATTTGAATTTTGAAAAAAAAAACAATAAATAACAACACCAAACAAAATTGTATTTTTAATTAAATAGTTAATAGCCGGTCAACGTCATTATCAACAGTATCGTCAGAGACGCTGTTACGGTATGCTCCTCAGCGGTATCGCCATCGTTTTCTGTCGTTTCTTATCGCCTGTTATCGTCAGTCCAGAGTATATAGGAGTATGGAAACTATCAGCTGTTTAACGAAATCTGCTAACAGCTGAGAGCAGCCTATGGATTTGACATTTGACAAGGGTACCTCGGGGTTGAATATAGATTTTGACATCCAGTATGATAAAATTTCGTGCGGTGCAAGGTCGCAAGATGACGTTGATGATGAATTTTAAATCACTTTCAGTAACAAGCAAAAATTTTTATTGATACTTATTTCACTAAAAAATAGTTAGTGTATTTTAATGTAGGTTCTTGAATACTTTAGTATTTCTCATGTAACTCTTCAATAAAATGTTAAAACAGATTGTACTATCTTTTATTGTTTCGTATTACTGTATTCACTTCACTTTCTATACCACTGTGAAGCATGCAGCACGGCACGTTACAAATTTTCTTTTTAGGTTTTCCTCTAGAGACCGGTTTTTATCCAAATGACTTATGAATTTGTTTTTTATAAATCCAAACCTTAAAAAGCAAAAATCAAAATAAATAATAGAAACACACAAAAAAAAAAATTCGTAACAAATATTACAAAATGTTAATATATGAATATTTCAATTTATTATAAAATTCAGTCTTCAATTCAATTCCACAAATTTTGAAAATAAAAAAGCTCCAACAGGAAAGGGCCGCATATTATTCTTTTTATAGTGTTTATTTATTCTTTAACAGTTTTTCTTATTAAATTCTATTAAATAGCTGCCTATAAATCTATATACTTAATATTCGTTATAAACACCAAATATAAAAGGTATTAAAAACAATGTTCTCAATTTAAACGGAATATGTAGAACCAGTAAACTAGACAGAGCAAAATGAGCTTTATGTTTTTAATTTATATTAAAAAAAATACAAAATATGACAAACGAATTCAGAGTGAAAAATATATCATTTGAAATTTTTACTACTACAAATACTACGTATACGTATGTTAGAACTAAAAGAAAAAATAGTATGATTTGAGATTATTATATTTTTTGTAGCTGTGTAAGCCCTTGTAAGAAAAATCTCATTTCACCATACTCTGCGACACCAGCGACATCTACTCTGAGCGGTACACCTCGGAGAACAAAAACAAAAAGTTTCTATACTCGTCCATACTCTGATTTTACTGCTGATCCTTCTAATGACAAGCCCTCAATTTGAGATTCTTGTGGCAGAATTGAAAAATACACCCCACTAAACTACAAGTATTCTCAAATGTGGCTATCAACGTTATCACTTTGTTTTGTAAATGTGTTACATGGGTGTTTAACTGTTGATTAAACGAATAAATTGTGTAATATTAAAAGTCATAGCACTCTGGGTAAGCTAAACCTAAAAATTGTCATTTTTAAGAAATTAATAAAATATTTCCGCATTTAAAATTTGAAAGTAAAAGTGTAAATTGCATTTAGTGAAAAGTTATCAATCTTATCAGTTCATATTTATCTAATTGCCTAAAAAAAGTGAAATTTGTTACGATGATAGAGTTAGAATTCAAGTTCTAAGTGAAGAAGGTAAGTCTCAGGTTGAGATTGCCAATTTGGTGGGCTGTTCGGTGTGCGCGGTATAATGTGCTATCAGGCGTTTTGTGGAGACGAAATCCCACAATAATAAATCAAAAAGCGGAAGAAGGCGTCTAACCAGTAAACGATGAGACCGAATACTTATACGCGAGTCGCTCAAGGATCACAAAAAATCTTCTTCTGCCCTTGCAGCTGCACTTTCAGATGAATTTAGTAAACCAGTTAGTGCTCGAACAGCTAGAAGACTTCTGGAAGCAGGTTTAAAAGGATGTAAAGCCCGAAAGAAGCCGTAGCTTTCAGAAAAAAATAGAAAAAATCGTTTGGAATGATTGGTCGATGTTCTGTGGTCTGATGAATCAAACTTCGAGGTAAGCTTAGTTAAAATCGTCTTAAAGTATTAACAGCCATAGCTTCTTACCCTAGAGCAATTTTGAAGACATAATACAAATCTTATGAAAATATTATTTTTTCTTTTCTACAGATATTTGGAACACCTGATGTGATATTCGTGAGGCGACGGGTTTGGAAAGAATATAATCCAGATTGCGTGGTACCCACTGTTAAGCATGGAGGAGGCAGCATTATGATCTGGGACTGCATGGCTGCTGATGGTGTCAGCGAAATGTTCTTCGCATGGACAGTCAAAAGTACATAAATGTATTATGAGCTGTTTTTCTGCCTTCGTTAATGCGCATTTTCGTCGATACTAATTTATACAGGGTTCAATTTCACCAAGACAATGCTCCTTATCACAAATCAGCGACTACGATGCGATGGTTTAGAGATAACAACATTGTTTTGTTAGATTGGCCTGCACAGTCTCCAGATCTTAATCCCATTGAGCACATGTGGGCTATTTTAAAATGCAAGATTAAGGAACACAGTATAACATCAAAAACTGTCTTAATTAACGAGTGGTACGCTATAAGTGCGGACGAATGTGCAAAGCTTGTACGCAGCATGCCTAAGACAATTGCTGCCGTTATTAAATCGAAGGGCGGACCTATTAAATATTTAATTGGCGCTTTGTAACCGCTGAATCGATTTATCGGCTGAGCTCCTCCACCAATTTGTGCTTTTTGCGTATTGATGTTTTTCCAACAAATGGAGGGACCTACAGTTTATACTAAGCCGCCTCCGAATGGTTTTTTTACGAGGAGCCTTTTATTTCATGTCCGAAATACACTCGGAGGGGTGGACATTCCCTGCCGAGGGGCGACCGCAATTAGAAAATTTAACTTAATTTTTTATTGAAATTAATTTTCCATAACTTTTGGATGTTGCTGGCCATGGGATATGAACCCGAGTCTTCCGAATGTCAGTACGCAATGCTAACCACTCGGCTATCGCGGCCGCCGGACCTACTAAATATTAATGTTATTTTCACTGTTTTACTAATAAAACTTCATTACTTCACTTGTTAAAACAAAAAAATTAGTAATTAGTGGGGTGCCTAATACTTTTGGCCAAGGCTGTAAGCCGGCGGAAGGAGTTACATGCAGATAGTATTGACTCTTCTTGAAGAATCTGTTGCAAATTTGATGAGGCTCGAATAGCTGTTAAATCCAGCTGGAGCTATGTTTGATGTTAATGATAATAACCATGAACCGTAACACGACTTTAACAGCAACAATAAGCCAACAGATTTAGTAGTTGTTCCATCAGTAGATGATGTGCCATACTTCGGCACTTCGCGTATCGCAAATTCTACAACGATCTCCACAGTCTACATTAATTTTTTTTTCTCTTGAAAAGAATAACTGTATTATTCTATTTTTTATTTAAAATCGGTTTTATTGATTTAAGCAAACTTCATAGCTTGAATATATGATTCGAATATCAAAAATATACAAATAAACTGAATAACTATAATTTCGCAAATAAATTTCCACAAACAGAAAATTTCCCGAGCACAGGGTTTTCGCCTGCATTCCTTGTAGAGAATACCTATGCAAAGACAAAGCGATGAATCGTCACCGAAGACGTAGACGTCTCTTTAAGTTCTTATTTTAAATTTCAATTAATAATCAGCCCAATTCTAAATGTTCTTGCGGAAATTCTTCCTTGCGGATTAAGAAATCCCCTAAGAAAAAATCCGCCAATTCTAATTGCACGGAGAGAAGGATTTTTTTTTTTCTTTCGAAAACAGCTGCTTAGGATTATTGTGTATTATTGACATTTGATAATTTGGTGAAATAAACAATTGTTATTGATAACAAAAATTAAATTAGAATTATGGATTCTGTGGTACTATATTTATTGGCTAGTGAAGCAAATGAGGAAGAATGGCAACGAACTATTCTTTAACGTAGATAAATTCTAGACCAGGACAAATATCCATCCACGTCGTTTGGCAAGATCTCCTTCTACTGCAATCCAAACTTGATCGCAGGCAACCTTTCCATCGACTCTTTCATCCAAATGAGGTTGAATTTCGCTTCTTTAGGAGGGGAAAACTTACGCTCTGCACCACCAGGGCTATCTCCTGTCGTGTTTTCTGGCCTTCAAATTTTGAGCAGCACGTATTTCTTTTGATAAGCCCACACCTAAAGGTAAAATGCATATATCTTCTATGTGAAAAATCTCTCGCGGAATAATGAAATAATCCGATTTTTTTTGCATTGGCCTTGCCAATTTTTTCCACTTCCATTTCTTCCCCATTTTCGAAGTTTGTTTAGAATACGAGGAAAGGGAAAAGAGAAAAAATCCGCAAAATTTTTTTTATTTATGATGGGCGAAGGGGGAAAGTGAGAAATCTCCCTGCGAATTTACATTTAGAATTGTGCTTGGCTATTTTTGGGACGACAGTCGGGAAATTCAGCCTCCACGACAAAACATCCCCTAATGGGCTGAGGCTGATCGACTTCGCCGCGTCCCGAAATATGGTTGTCTGTGGCATAAGATTCCAGCACAAGAAATTTTATCAAGCTACTTGGCTGTCTCCAGATTCCAGATCGAAAAACTTTCAACCAGATCGATCATGTTGTGATAGACGGAAGACATGTCTCCAGTGTTTATGACAAGCGTAAGCTCCGAGGACCCAACATCGACTCGGACCACTAAGAACGCCAATCAACAAACACAAGGAAAGTTCGACGTCGAAAAGCTGCAATCACAACAGACTGCCGAGCGGTTTTCTACTCCACTTGCACTCCTGCTCTCTGAGAGCACTCATCAGCAACTCGTTATAAGGGAAATGTGGCACGAAATTTGAAACTCCCGACATACAGCTGCAAATGAAACTATTGGATTTCGGAAAGGTCGCAAAAACAGCTGGTACGATGAGTACTGCCTACCTCGCAAATGTTGCGATCGACCACAACACGTGCGGAATGGGATAGATATAAAGAGCAGAAAAGGGAAGCAAGACACATTTGCCGACAAAATAAGAAATATGCCGAGATGCGTGAGTATGAGGAGCTTGAGAAGGTGGCCGACAAGGGTAATGCTCGAAAATTAAAAAAAAAAATTACGGCGACTTACAGAAGGTTTCAAGACCGTAGCATACTCTTGTAGGACACAATGAGGTGATCTAGTAATGGTTGCCCAGAGAATATTGAATTCATGGAGGAAACACTTCTCTAGCCTCCCGAATGGCAGTAACAACGAAACACTAGGAGATAGTGAACCCGAAATCCCAATCGAAGACAATGAAAAAGACGTTTCGTTACCCGGCTATGAAGAAGTTCGAATAGCAATCGCCCACCTAAAAAACAACAAAGAGGCGGGGACCCATGCATTACTAGCCTAGCTATTCAAATACGGCGGTGAAGAACTGATAAGGTGCATGCATCAGCTTCTTTGCAAAATTTAGTCGAATGAAAGCATGCCTGACCATTTGAACCTAATTGTGCTCTGCCCATTCCACAAAGAAGGCGATCCCACAGTCTGCGCCAATTACCATGGAATAAGCCTTCTTAATATCGCATATAAGGTTCTATGAAGTGTATTGTGTGAAAGACTAAAGCCCACCGTCAAAAAACTGATTTGACCTTATCAGTGTGGCTTTAGACCTGGTAAGTTAACTACTGACCAAATAAACACCATGCGCCGCATCCTGAAAAAGACCCGTGAAAAGAGGATCGACACATACCACCTTTTCGTCGATTTTAAAGCCTCCTCCGACAGCACGAAAAGGAGTTGCCTCTACGCCGCTATGTCTTAATTTGGTATCCCCGCAAAACTTATACGGCTATACAAACTGACCTAAAGCAACACTAAAAGCTCCGTCAGGATTGGAATGGACCTTTCCGAGCCATTCGATACCAAACGAGGTTTCAGACATGGTGATTCCTTATCGTATGACTTTTTTAACTCATTACTGCATAAAATAATACAAACTGAAGAGGTGAATAGGGAAGGTACAATCTTCTATAAGAGTGTACTGCTGCTGGCCTACGCCGATGATATTGACATTATCGGCCTCAACAACCGCGCCGTGATTCTGCTTTCTTCAAACTTGATGAAGAAGCGAAACGAATCGGTCTGGTAGTGAACGAGGGCAATACGAAACATCTCCTGTCATCAAACAAACAGTCATCGCATTCGCGACTCGGCTCCCACATCACTGTAGACAGTCATAACTTCGAGGTCGTAGATAATTTCGTTTATCTAGGAACCAGCATCAACACCAATAATAATGTCAGCCTGGAAATCCAACGTAGAATCATTTTTGCCAACAGGTGCTACTTTGGACTGAGTAAGCAACTGAAAAGTAAAGTCTTCTCTCGGCGAACGAAAACCAAACTCTACAAGCCCCTCATCATACCCGTCCTACTATATGGCGCAGAATGGTGGACGATTTCAACTTCTAATTATATGTAATTGATTCGGCTATAATCGCGTGAGCGTCGGCTGCGCCAATAAAGAAGAAGTCCATTCAATTTTTATTGGTTTCATATATCTAGCAGACTTCCTCACCAAGGTCCTCTACTTGTCTTTGACCACCCTAATGATACCTGATGTATGGCAAATGGGTAGGGTGGTCACGCTACTTAAGCCGGGAAACCAGAAAACAAAGAGCAGTCTTATCGGCCGATAACTCTCCTTTCCCCAGTAGCGAAGACATTTTGCTGCTCCCGACTTTCACTCATAATCTGCAGCAGCACATCAGCATGGCTTCCGTTAAGTGCGCAACAACGCAACAGCAATAAACGCCATAAATACTCAGATAATCAATGGTTTTAACCAAAACCGACCCTGCGCACGAATTGTCTTGGTAGCACTCGATTTGCCAAAGCTTTTGACACCGTCAATCATTCAGTGCTACTATCGAATATTTAGGCATCCTCATTACCGCCGGGGTTGCAGAGGTGGATCATGGGCTACCTGAGTGGTCGGAAGTCATCGGTAATATCTCGAGGTGAAACATCTAAACCTGGAAAAATTAACTTTTCTTTGTTTAACTTTTACATCTCTCAGCTCACTCCTCCACCATAAGGAGTTTCCCTAACCTCGTATGCCGACCTGTCAAAATTCTTCACTGCAAGACAACTTAAGATTCAACCGGCAAAAGCCGGCACCGAGGACGAACCAGACGCAGTTGAAGAAGTTACAGGCTTGCCAGAACACCGCGCCTAGAACTGCGACAGGAAACCTCCTGATGTCGCTGGAGCATCACTTACACAGTGAAGCATCTATGCTACGAGTTAAGGAGCATAATGCTTTGCCGTGCAAGCAGTTCCCTACGGTAACATCCCAACAGGCTGAACTTCCATATAGGCACTTCAGGAAGGGAGTACTACACTTGTAGAACACAATCCAGCAATATTACAGACAAGCACTGAACGCCATTCACCAGGAGTCAGTTAACATCTTCAAAGACTCCATTCCCGTGAATGGTGTGCTCCGAGAAAAATCACCACCCATCGCAGACGACGAGCTCGAGCTGCCTCGAGAGACCCGCGTGACACTGGCACAGCTTAGGTCTGCATACTGTAGCGGGTTAAACTCTTACTTATCCAGACTCGACCCCAACGTATGGCTTGCATGTGGAGAGTCTTCGCACGACACTAACCACATCTTCACATGCCCACTTAAGCCGACACATCTAACCCCTCTCTCCGCGATCCTGTGGAAACAGCACGTTTCATGTACCTCCCGTTAGATAACCTCGGTGAATTAGATTGCTTTTAAACCTGTCCCTAAGTGGGGTTAACGTAGCCGCTACTACTACAACAATAAAAAGTCCATTCCCCATTCGGGTTCTGGATATATTTTGGGATTGCGGAGCTCTTGGATAGAACTTTCCTTAGTCTGCTACTTTCTGCACTTCCGCCAATGTCACTGTAGAAGGCCTTTCAAGATTCTCGTTTAGCCCTCTTTACAGAGAGTTTGAAAGATTTCAGGCATGCTTTATAAGATTACTACGAGCCCGTCGCTGTGGCTTCATTAAAGAGATTTCGGCTTTTTTTTCTGAGCTTAGAGATTTCGTTATTCCACCAATTGGTTCTTTTTTCCAGATGGGATAGATAGAGGGCCTGCGGCCTCAAAGGCGGCGTTACAGACTTTGGTGACAAAGTCTACTGCTTCATCAATTTTCGACTATGAGTCAAGCTTACCGAGAGAAACAGAGTTTGTGCGAGATGCCTCGAGCGAAAAGTTTTGCGAACGATTTATGGCCCTTTGCGCATTGGCAGAGGCGAATACCATAGGCGATAGAACGATGAGCTGTACGAGCTATACGATGACATTGACATAGTTCAGCGAACGAAGAGACAGCGGCTACGCTGGCTAGGTCATGTCGTCCGAATGGATGACAACACTGTAGCTTTTTTAAGCAAAACACCATTGTAACCTTCGTGCGCGCTTTAGATATATAACCCTGGGCCAGACCAACACCGGCTTCGACCACTGTTACTATCTAAAGCGCGGTCGTAGGCTGCCAACTTATAAAAGAGTTTCACTTAAGAATACTGTGCAAGGAGAAGCCGATGTTAGTCCGCCCAGGGTTACAATCTAAAGCGCTGCCAAAGGCCGCTAATTTAAAATGGAGTTTCGCTTAACAACACTGGGCAAGGCGTATCCGGTGTTGGCCCTTAACTTGTAAAGGAGTATCACTTCAGAACACTGTGCAACGCGAAGCAGGTGCTGGTCCGGGCCAGGGTTACAATCTAAAGCGCGGTCAAAGACCACCAAAACATGTAAAGGAGTTTCACTTAAGAATACTGAGCAAGGCGAATCCGGTGTTGATCGGGGTTACTTTTTCATTTGGGAGGTAACATTCGTTTTCTTTACTTATTTTATTTTGCTGCATATTTATTGTTAATTGTAGATGTCGGAGTGGCAACGCCTTCCTAGCACAGTGTTACTAGTGTATTTATAAGTAAAATACAAGCAGAAGCCTCCCTGTATATAAAAAATGTAACTTTAAGGCCCGTTTTCACAATGTCCGGTTAAGCACTTAATCAGAGCTTAATCGGAAGGTAGCAAAAAATTCGTTTTCACAATGTCCGGTTAAGGCGCATCTGTCAATTAAGTTGCGGTTAACTTAACGCCAACATCGAGTGGCGATTAGCTCTTAACCAGAAGATAATTTGACAGCTGCAAATTGTAAAATAATAAAGGAAATAGTATTCCGACAGTGGTTTTAAAATAAATTTTATTATGGAAAATTTGGAACGCACTGCCTATCTGGCTGCGTTGATGCAGAGGCGTATTTATAGGGAAAGAACGTGCCGTACACAAATAAATTTTTTTGAGAAATATGATGAAGAAGTTTTTATTCGTAGATTTCGTCTTTCCAAAAATAGTGCAAAATACGTTTTGGAAAAAATAGAAAATAAAATTAGAAGCCGCACTGAAAGGTTTGTGAATATAGTAAGCTTGGAGTAAATAAACATTGTTGATAATTTATTTGATTTTGCAGGAATCAAGCACTTAGGCCAGCGGAAATGTTGCTTTTGACATTGCGCTTCTATGCATCAGGAAGTTTTTTGATTTGTGTTGCTGATTTCTGCGAAGTAAGCGTGGCGACTGCAAGCCGGGTGGTGAATAAAGTTTCTATTGCTATAGCGGCACTTTCACAATCATTCATCAGAATGCCACAAACAAGCAGAGAAATTGAGAACGCAATGCGCACATTTCGCCGAATAGCGAAGTTTCCAAAGGTGGTGGGGTGTATAGATTGCACTCATGTCAGAATTCAATCACCTGGAGGAGAAAATGCCGAAATTTTTCGAAACAGAAAAGGGTACTTTTCCTTCAACGTAGCTGTCTGTAATGCAAAATTGGAAATAATAGACCTTGTATGCAGGTGGCCCGGTTCTGCTCATGGTAGCAATATTTTTAATAATAGTCGTCTGAAGCACCGGTTTGAACAAAACGAATTTAGGGACTGTTTTTTACTGGGTGACAGTGGTTATGGAGTCAGTAGCTACATGATGACTCCACTTTTACATCCCAATCTTCGCGCTGAACGGCTTTACAATGAATCTCAAATACGTACTCGAAATTGCGTAGAGAGGTGCTTTGGAATATGGAAACGTCGTTTTCCAGTACTATCCCTTGGATTGAGAGTTTCACTCAGCACAGCTATGAACATCATTGCCTGTGGAGTGTTGCACAATATTGCCATCCAGAACAATGACTCTAATTTGGATGAAGTAGAATTTCAAGTGCATGAACCAGCAGAAACATCCTTTGATGCCGACGAAAGCATACACATAGCTGAGGTGCACAGAAACGCTATTGTAAGGTCTAGTCTAATTAGAGATTATTTTGCAAGGTTGGTTTTTTATAATAATTTATAAGATCATTTATAATTATTGTTTTCTTTCAGGTTATAACCATAGATATATATTACATATGCATATTCTATACCTGTACGTCTTTTTTCCAAATAAAAATATATTAAACGAATTTCATTTAACAAAAATTTTATTTATATTTATTAAGCAAAAAAGAAAGGAATTCAGGTACATTATTTTCTTCAGTAATAAAATAGATGCTTAAATTAATTCTAAGTTAATGAGATCCCCAAAACTTCAAAAGGGACCAAAAAAAAAAAGTAAATTATATTATTTCTGCTATTTACATTCTGGAAAAGAATTAAAAATGAAAATAGAATTTTTACAAACAGAAATAGTTCAAAGCCATTCACTGGGAACTTTCTGCGCCTTAGAATCAATTTCTATTTTTAAAAGTTCTAATTTCATTTTTAATTCTTTTATTTCAAGATCATGCTTCTCCTTCGCCATTGCATGTTTTTCTGCCGCTCTTTTGTTTTCTTCCTCCCAAAACAAATTGTACGAATCAGAATTAGATTTCTTCGATTTTTTTTTTACCTCTATCTATAAGTTTCTCATCTTTCCTCATCCGCAATCTATTTGGATTCCATGAGCTCCAGTCAGGCATAGGAATCTGGAGGTGTTTTATATAGATTAAATAAAGTGAATGTAAATATAATTATATTAAATTACAACCTCTGGACTCCCAACAATTTCTACACACTCCTCCGCTGTTTCACTCGGCAAAGAAACACCCAAACACTGGTACGCTGGGTGCGCTGATTTTTCATATGTGGGGGAGAGTACGCTGATGGCTGAAATAATATATGTATTGCTAAAAATCCCACTGCATAGAATTTCATGCCTTACCATGTCTTACCATCGCTGTCAAAACCATTTTCCAACCCGGTTGCAGAATGTCCCATTAAAGCAGCAAGCCTTTCAGTATTGGCATCTTGCCGCTGCTTAAAGAGTCCGCCACCTGTTTTATACAATTCCATTTTTTCTTTCGCCAAAGATTTCCTAGCCTTTCTCTTCAAATTTTCATACTTTTCTCTTAAGTTTTTGGGCCCTCTCCGAATTCCCACTTGAACCTCAAATTCAACATCAATGTTTTCCCAGGCTTTTCGTTGTTCCTCCCAGGCCACTGCGTCAGCCTTTTTATTTTCAATTACATTGGAGTAGCGCTCCGCCAATGTTATTAAAACACTTTCTTCAGTGCTTGAAAAATTTGGAAGACGATTTCTGTTTTTATTTTCCATTATATTAGAATAATTTAAAAAATACAACGGATAAATTTAAAAATTGCACTCAAAAATGTAAAAAAATATGAGCTGTCACGCAGTTTTTGTCTATTCACAAGAAACATTTTTGTGAATTTACCTTAAAATATTCACAATGATCAAACTAACCAGAAGTTAAGTAACCAGAACTTGGTGAAAACGAAAGTGTCACATCAGCCTATCTGACGGTTAGCTATCCTCCGGTTAAAATTAAATTAATCGGACATTGTGAAAACGGGCCTAAATGTGAATAACTTTTAACCTGTAAATTTTTGCGCACGATAAAACTTATATTTTTCGTAATTGTAGACCTCCTACTACCAACCCTGCACATTTCATAAGAAAAAACCACAGGCTCTATACTAAAGCTCAGCCGAGATCTATTTATTAGTTTTTTTAGATGAAGATTATGGAGTACTGGCTTGGTGTTTCTTTAAAAAAGTTAAGATTGTTGTTGTTCCGTATTTTTGTCAAAATTATTATGGACAGTTCTATGTCAATAACTTGTGTGCTCTATGAAACATTTTATGCCAAATGTTGTGGTTTGTTATCTCGTTATCAGTAATTAACCTATTTATTTCTACTATAAAGCAAAATTTGTTTATCATTTCTTTACTAAGAAGTTAGGATGAAGATGGTTTTAGATTAATTTTGTAGGAGGCTTTTCCTTTGGTTGGTAATCGAATACCGCGTATCGGGCGTACTAGTCTCGACTGATGCATCATTAAACATTAGTATGAAATTACTTCTTTTGTAGTCCTCAAAGAGGTTGTTGCAGAGTATCCCAGCAAGAACAGTGTGGCATATATAAACCCTTATATAAGTCATATGACTAAGAGATGGTGTCTCTTATCAATCGAAAAGTTTTCCTTTGGTGTAAGTTTATTTTATAGCCTATATGGCCATTTTACATACCGTATTTGCATACTTAAGTTATAGACGCATCGGCGAAATGTTGCCAGCTGCCAGTGTGCTTGCATACTCTTAAAGAAACTTAGAATTTTCGTCTGCAAATTTCAAAATGCCTTCATCACGGGTCTCAATAAGGAGATTTGGCGTCAAGTCAACACTCATAAGCGAAATAAGTGGGAGGTGCACTTAAGCTCCTGAGACTTCCCCTCTGTGGCAACAGTTGAATCGTTGTCAATCCCGATGAGACGCGGTAACCGTGTTTAAATTTCATTCGGTGACTCCGATTCGTCGGACCGGAAGAGGTGCGCAAGCTATTTTGGCCAACTTTTTACACTGCACGTTTCGGTTGACAAAATGAAGCCACAAGTAACCCGCCGTCTGCAGAAGCTGCCAAACACCAGCGCGATGCCTGGTTTCTCCAGGGAAGAGACTCAGGGGGTTATCGGGCCTCCAAATCCATTGACCCCGATGGCATAAGCATATAAAAATATATAATAGACGCTTTGTAAGCAGAGCTTCTCCAATTTGTGATGTGCGTTTTGATGTTTTTCCAAAAAATGGGCGAAACTACAGTTGATGGTTTTTTATGAGGAGCCTAAATTTCATCTCATAAATGCTCTTTGAAGGGGTTGACATTCCCTGCTAAGGGGGGACCGCAATAAAAAAATTTATCTTAATTTTCTGTTTAAATAAATTTCTTTATAATTTTTGAATGTTGTCGGACCTGGTTTTCCGAATGGCAGTGCGCAATGCTGACCTTACGGCCATCGAATCGTCTTGAGGTCTTGCTGCTGCCGATCTTCACACACCTTCTGAGACCAGCAGTACTTCAGCATGACACCACAACTGCACTTAACGCCATAAACACATAGCCTCAACCAAAGCCAACCCTGCGCGCAAACTGTGGACATTGGGCTACTTCAGTGGTCGTCAATCATCAGTGGAATATCAAGGTCAAAAACTCAAATATATTAAACAGGAGGTTCCGCAAGTGTCCTCTCCCCACTGCTGCTGCTGTTACCTTTTATATCTCGAAACTTCCTCCGCCTATGGAAGGGACTTCACTGATTTCATATGCCGACGATTGCTCGATATTGGCGTCTGACCAGGATAAATAACAATATACCTTGACTTCGAAAACTTTACTGTCCAAGTACGCCGCTTAATTTTAACATTTAGAGCCTCGACCCAGGATGCTCCAATAGAATTTTTTTTGTTAGAAATTTGATGTTGATAGCACCGTTTAGGGCAAGCATGCTGACGCATTTGGTGCAAACGAGCCTCTTTGGCATATAGTTGTGTCAACATAAAACCATTAAGTAACACCATCAAATGGACTATCAACGGTGTAGAATTTAGGAAAATAATTCTTACATGTGAAGTAGTCGGCCATATAAAGGAGCGCAAATTTGGTGTCGGATTCGTGAGAAGAGAGAGACTCCGTCGCCGAGTACTGGCATTCACTCCGGTGGATGAACATGTCGCCACAATCCGCATCAAAACGAAATTTTTCAACACCACTCTAATTTGCGCCCACGCTCCGACGGAAGAGAAGGATGACTTGACCAAAGATGCCTTTTACGAGCGCCTCGAACACACTTATGAGCGCTGCCCCCGCCACGACGTCAAAATTGTGCTTGGCGACTTCAACGCTAGGGTGGGTCTCTGAGAGCACTCATCAACAACCCGGTATAAGGGAACTGTGGGACGGCATTGCAAACTCCCTGCGTACAGCTGCAAACAAAACCATTGGATTTCGGAAAGGTCTCAAAAACAGCTGGTACGATGAGGACTGCCGTGTCGCAGTGGAGGAAAACAGACTGCCTACCTCGCAACCTTGCAATCGACCAGAACACGTGCGGGGTGGGACAGATACCGAGAACTGAAGAGGGAAGCAAGACGCATCTGCAGACAAAAAAAGAAAGAGACCGAGATTCGTGAGTACAAGGAGCTTGAGAAGCTGGCCGACAAGGGTAACTCACGAAAACTCTGCGAAAAAATACGGCGACATACAGAAGGTTTCAAGACCGGAGGAAACTTCGACTATGAAGAAGTCCGAATAGCAATCGTCCGCCTAAAAAACAACAAAGCGGCAAGACCGATTTATTACCGGCCGAGATATTCAAATACGGCGGTGAAGGACTGATCCGGTGCATGCATCAGCTTCTTTGCAAAATATGGTCGGATGAAAGCATGCCCGACGATTGGAACCTAAGTGTCCTCTTCCCAATCTTCAAAAAAGGCGATCCGACAGTCTGGGCCAATTACCGTGGGATAAACCTTCTTAATAACGCTTATAAGGTCCCATCAAGTGTATTGTGTGAAAGACTAAAGTCAACCGTCAACAAACTGATTGGAGCTTATCAGTGTGGCTTTAGACTTGGTAAGTCAACCATTGACCAGATATTCACCATGCGCCAAATCTTGGAAAAGACCCGTGAAAAGAGAATCGACACCCACCACCTTTTCGTCGATTTTAAAGCCTCCTTCGACAGCACAAATAGGAGCTGCCTTTATGTCGCTATGTCTGAATTTGGAATCCCCACAAAACTTATACGGCTAAGTAAACTGGTGTTAAGCAAAACTAAAAGCTCCGTTAGGATCGGGAAGGACCTCTCCGAGCCGTTCGATACCAAACGAGGTTTTAGACAGGGTGACTCTTTATCGTGTGACTTTTTTACCTTATTGCTGCAGAAAATAATACGAACTGAAGAGGTGAATAGATAAGGTACAATCTTTTACAAGAGTGTTCAGCGGCTACGCTGTATGATATTGATATTATTGGCCTCAACAACCACGCCGTGTGTTTTGCTTTCTCCAGACTTGATAAAGAAGCAAAGCGAATCGGTCTGGTAGTGAATGAGGACAAGACGAAATATCTCCTGTCATCAAACAAACAGTCATCGCATTCGCGACTCGGTTCCCGCGTCACTGTTGACAGTCATAACTTTGAAGTCGTAGATAACTTCATCTATCTTGGAACCAGGATGAACACCAACAACAATGTCAGCCTTGAAATCCAGCGCAGAATCACTCTATCCTGACGAACGAAAACCAAACTCTACAAGTCCCTCATCGTTCCCGTCCTGTTATATCGTGCGCAAGCATAGACGATGACAACATCTGATGAATCGGCGTTAGGAGTTTTCGAGAGAAAGGTTTTGCGTAAGATTTATGATGCTTTGCGCATTGGCAACGGCGAATATCGCAGACGATGGAAAGATAAGCTGTATGAGTTATACGGCGACATTGACATAGTTCAGCGAATCAAGAAGCAGCGGCTTCGCTGGTTAGGTAATGTGGTCCGTATGGATAAGAATACTCCAGCTTTGAAAATTTTCGACGCGTACCCGCCGGTGGAAACAGTAAAGTAAGTAAGCGCAAAAATTTTCGAAGTAATGTTGACAACCCTTTTTTGATGTAATTTCATCATATGTTGTTAAGTATGATTCAGTTATTGTATGTGGTGATTTTAATTTTATTCTCTTATACTAACAATTTGCTTGACAATTTATCTAGATGCTGTCTCTCTGTGGTCAACCGATCTCTTCCTACGCAGTTTGCGGTGAATTGCACTCCTAGTCTTCTTGACTACTTTATAACTTCTGACCTAATGACCACTAATTTACTTATTTCTGAATTTTATGGTGTAGACTAGAAGTGTTGGGTATATCCATCTACAGATCAAAACCAGGACTTCTTAACAGAAGTTTTAAAGTCTGCCTTATTGAGTCATGTCTCCTTTAATACAGTCCTGTCCATGGTTTACTTCAAAATATCTGAAGTTAATTAACAAACTACATTCCATATGGAAAAAGGAACCAACCAACGTTGGCTCGAAACAGCGACACTCGTTATCACAAAAGATCAAGAAGGGTTTTACGGCGTAACATTAAACGGCTTGATGTTCATTGTACGGAGAATGTTGAACGTTCTTTAGAAGCAGATGTAATTAATAATGGCTTCATTCTAAACTGTGCACATCACAGTGACACTATTAGTTTTATATCGAAGGATGATCTTTTATTTAGTGATGCTTTTTTCATTTTTAGCTGTTAATAAATGTGACGTTGCAATGTGTATATTAAAAATTTCGTCCAATGCAATAGGGCATGATGGTTTACTAATTAAATTTATTAAAATTATAATACCTTGCATTCTTGGATCACTAACACACATTATTAATCATTGTATTATCACGTCTTGTTTCGCTGGGCAATGGAAAATTGGCACTTTACTACCTGTCGCTTAAAAGAACCATCCATGTAGTCTGATTTTCGACCAATGAGCATTCTTTCTCTATTGTGACGACATTCTTTCCAGCATGAATCAAAATCAACTGGATGGTAAACAGGCTTTCAATATCTGCAACCCATTTAGTCTCTTCGACTTTGTTATTTTTTTTTTAACTTTATAATCCTGTACTTTTGATACCAAAGATACCTAAAGTTTTGTTTGTCCATATATAATGTATTTAGGATATTTCCGATCAAAAATCCTTTTTGAGTAGTGCCGTTTGCTATTTTATCTCGAATCTGTATAAAAGGCTGAAGGGATATCCTTAACAACACCATATGACTCGAATACTGTATTCGGTATAAACGTATGGCGTTTTTGGTTATGATTCCGTCAGTAATAAAATTATTAACAGTTTTTGCTCATTGTCACTGCTTGTACGAATTCTTTCTTTGTTGTGTTTGCCTCGGATAGTTTTAGCAGGCTTTTTCATTCGTCAATTTTCTGCATTTAGAAGAATCCACTGAAACAAAGTGCGTGCCGCCAAAAATTTAAATTTTCACTGTAATATCTGCGTTTGTCAGTATATGTATGTCTAAAATTCCATTGCATCAGTATTTTGTGTCTCTACCTGCTACAAAATTTACAAAACTTCAGTGCTGAAATTAAATGAATGGATTGCAAAACAAAAAAAAATATAAAATTAATTTTTCGGAAATGAGATGAACTTTACCTTATGTGGTTTTTTCCTAAGAATTTTTTCGATTGTAAGATGATGTATTTATTTATTTTTTCACCGTTGAAGAGATATACTCGTACATTAAAAACACTCATACACGTTTAGCCACGAACCAGAGTAGGAGGAGATTAATTTTTGAAGTTCCTTAAAAAATATGTTGTATATATTCAAATTATTTTCAAGTGAACTTACTGAAACGCATTTATTCATTTGTGTTTGATTTCTATGGTTTTTTATGATAATTTTTACAATATTCCATCTTAGCTTAGAAACTTTCGTGAAACTGAAGGCAAAGTTATTAAGAGACAAATCTGGCTCAAAATAAATAGCGCTCCAATAATGAACATATTTGAATGTGTTTGTCGCATTCTATACTTTTTATTAATAAGAATGTTCTGCCCAGTGCCTTTGAGATGGTCGGCTGAGACGTTGCCAAAAGCGGACTATCCTTTTGACATGTAAATTTCATGGTATTAGAATTATTTAATAAAATTGTTTGAGTAGAGTGAATTTCGGAATATATACAACTTATTAAATTGTTTTTTTTTTTATTATGCTCCGTATATTTGATACAGGACGGGTTTACACCATTGGCAGTTGCCATGCAACAAGGTCATGATAAAGTGGTTGCTGTTCTTCTAGAGTGCGATGTTCGCGGGAAGGTTCGTTTGCCGGCGTTACACATTGCCGCAAAAAAAAATGACGTTAACTCTGCTACTTTATTGCTCCAAACTGAAGCAAATCCTGATATAGTATCTAAATCTGGGTTCACCCCGTTACATATTGCGGCTCATTATGGTAATGTTGAAATCGCTAATATATTAATAGAGCGTGGAGCGGATGTAAATTTTACCGCAAAGCATAATATAACGCCGCTACATGTTGCTTGTAAATGGGGTAAAACTAATATTCTACAACTATTGCTTTCAAAAAACGCAAATATTAATGCCACAACACGTGATGAATTAACGCCGCTCCATTGCGCAGCGCGTTCAGGCCACATAGATGTTATCGAGATTTTATTAGCAAATAAGTCACCCATACTTTCGAAAACGAAAAATGGCTTAGCTCCACTTCATATGGCTGCACAAGGCGAACATGACGAAGCAGCCGAAATACTTTTATCACATAAAGCACCAGTTGATGAGGTCACCGTTGACTATCTAACGGCATTGCATGTTGCAGCACATTGCGGTCATGTGCGCGTAGCTAAGCTATTGCTTAATTATAATGCGGATCCTAATGCACGCGCTTTAAATGGATTTACGCCGTTGCATATTGCCTGTAAAAAGAATCGGATTAATGTTGTGGAATTGTTATTAAAACATGGAGCAAGTATTAGTGCCACAACCGAGTCAGGTTTGACTCCGTTGCATGTTGCAAGTTTTATGGGCTGCATGAATATCGTCATATATTTATTGCAACACGACGCGGTTTTTGATGCACCAACCGTTCGAGGAGAGACACCGCTCCATTTGGCCGCAAGAGCAAACCAAACTGATATAATACGAATCTTGCTGCGTAATGGTGCCCAAGTAGAAGTTCGTGCGAGGGAAGGTCAAACACCCCTTCATGTAGCATCGCGTCTAGGTAACATAGACATAATTATGCTAATGTTGCAACATGGTGCTGACGTTAACGCTGTTACCAAAGACATATATACACCATTACACATTGCTGCTAAAGAGGGCCAAGAGGAGGTCGTACAGTTACTGATAGAAAATAATGCTGATTTGAATGTTGCTACCAAGAAAGGATTTACACCATTACATTTGGCAGCCAAATATGGCAAAGATAAAGTTGTTGCCTTACTATTGAAACGTGGGGCTAAAATCGACTGTCATGGGAAAAATGATGTTACACCTTTACATGTCGCAGCCCACTTCGATCATCAAAAAGTAGTATTTTTGTTACTTGAACGTGGAGCTTCACCATTAATTTGTGCAAAAAATGGTCATACTGCTCTTCATATTGCAGCTAAAAGGAATGAAATGGAAATTGCGCAGCAGCTCTTGCAATTCGGCGCTGATCCTGCTGTACGAAGCAAATCTGGTTTCTCACCATTACATTTGGCAGCACAAGAAGGTCATATTGATATGGTTAATTTGTTGTTGGAACATGGAGTCGACGCCAATGTGCAGGCAAAGAATGGCTTAACTCCACTGCATCTGTGTGCACAAGAAGACGAAACAGCAATTGCTCAAGTACTCCTCGATCATCAGGCCAACATATCTGAGCCTACTAAAGCGGGCTATACACCTCTACATATAGCCGCACACTACGGTCAAATAAGTATGATTAAATTCTTGTTAGAAAACGATGCTAATATTGAAGTGAGTACCAACGTTGGTTATACACCGTTGCATCAAGCAGCACAACAGGGTCACACAATGGTTATTAATTTGTTGTTGCGGCATAAAGCTAATCCAAATGCCATAACTGATGTAAGTATGAAAATAACTTCCTTTTTAAATTCTTGTGCACCATACCTATAATAATTTTATACCTGCACATTGATAAGTTTTAGGTAAGTTTGATGACAGCATTAGTCCGAGAGTTTTTTAAGCTCGAAACCAATTAGCGCTAGATGCTATATTTTATAATTTTGTTACGGTGTTTCAAAGTTACGTCCAAACCAATTTGGTGTTCTCAAGGCCTTTTCTATGCCTATACTCCGCTTGGAAGCGGCTAGTTGAATTTGCTAGATACAGATAGGGATTTTAAGATCCTTGGAGTTTACACAATTTTTTCCAATTCAATTTCAATTTCAAATTCATTTATTTGTCCGTACAGTAAGACACAGAGTCTTTTCATTGTACACATATTAATATACAATGAACTACAATTTGATTTTTTAAATCTTAGGAATAACTAAGAATTATATTATGTCTAAAAGGAGGGATTTCAAGAGTATGTTGACAAAGGTATGGAGAATAGGGATGGGTATTATGCAAATAGGTTTGTAACTGCCGTTTTGAAGCATCCAATCGTTTTGATACATTTTATTGAAATTTGTAATGAGTTCCAAATTCTGACAGCACCAACAAAAAACAATCTTGAGGTCGTCAAAGTTTTGTATTTGGGGACAACAATATTGTGAGTACGAAAAGATTGCACAAACTTTATTTTCCGGAAAAGATATCCTGGTTGACGGTTTTTGATGATTTTAAATAAATATATTAAATTACGAACCTTGAGATAATTCTCAAGGGTGAAGCCGAGAATGTTTTTGGTGTACAAAGAGATGTGTTCAAACTTTTTTTTGCAGTAAATGAACCTAGCTACGTTATTTAAAGCTAAATTTAATTTGTTTCTGGAATCGCAGCGTAGAGTACCATATACGACTTCAAAATAAGAAATTTGAGGGATAATAAGGGACTGAACTAGTTTAAGTTTTATTCTAATCGGCAAACAATTACATGTATGCCATAACTTTCGTAATGTCGAATATATTTAGACGGACATTAATTTTGAAGCCAAGATTTTTTACAACATGTTCAAATTTTAGTTCAACCCCGTTCAAAACAATTGGTGACAGATTGCTGAGATCAAGATAATTACTTTTAATAGGAAGTACCTTCGATTTCTTAGCATTTAGACAGAGACCATTTATGTTAGACTATTCCTCAATTCTTATTAGATCCTCATTCAATCTAGCTATTAAATCTTCACCAATGGGACGTGAGAGGTAAATCTGAGTATCATAGGCATATAGATGTATAGAAGAATGTTCGCAACCGTGAACAATGTCATAAATAAATAAACTGAAAAGTGTTGGCCCTAAAATAGAGCCCTGAGGAACTCCAGAGATGCTTTCTCTGCGATTTGAAATTACGTCCCCACACTGAACTTGCTGATATCTGTCCGATAAGTAGCTTCTCATAAGCTTAATTGCTGATGTGTTGAAACCAAAATAAGTTTTCAGTTTCAGCAGTGGAATATCATGGTTTACAGTGCCGAAAGCTTTAGAGAAATCTAAGAGCACTAAGATTGTAAGTAAGTTATCGTCGAAAGCAGGGCTGATGTCGTCCATGATTTTCATCACAGCTCTGGAACAACTATGATTGGATCTATACCCAGACTGAGATTCGCTCAATAAATCATGTAGACGCAGGTGTGACACTTTTTGAGCGGTAATAAATTTTTCAAATACTTTTGACAATGTTGGTAAGATACTAATAGGCCTGAAGTCTTGGGGAGCATTACATGAGTTACCTTTAACCACCGGAGTGACGTTGGCAATTTTCCACTGATTTGGAATTAAAAATGTGTGTAAGCATGGGAAGCACATACGTGTACGGCAGTATAAGTTTTAGGAAACGTAAACTCAGACCATCAAGAAAGTATGAGTTCATCACACCAGCATCAATCCTACAAGTTTTTGCCTCTTTGGCACAAATACCAAGTGATTTTAGATTTGTCCACAACACTTTGGAAGGCAAATCAGTTTTAAGTTTTGCACAAAGATAAGCTTTTTTACTTTTTCGCAATTCAGTTGTTACTTTATTCCTCAAGTTCTTGTATGTGGTCCAACATTCATCAGTAGGATTACGCTTCCAATATCTATAAGCCCTACATCGGTCTTTTATAAGGGCTAGAATAGCCTTAGTGATCCTAGGTTTAGTATGGTTTATAGCTTTAATTCTAAGAAGGGGAACATATTTTTCAAACAGATAATTATTAAGCGTGGTAAAGTACTGTATCTTGTCATTAACATCTACAAGTAGCCAGTAGTAATTCCAGTTAGGGGTCACGGCTTCAGCAGATAGCGAAGCACTGTCTATATTCTTGAAATCTCTGAAAGTATTGATGGCTTAAATCTATTTAATTCAAAATTGAAAAATATTATAATTAGTTGATGGTCAGAAACTCCGGGCAACGAAAATTGGTCAACATGGCTTACACTACTCCCCACGCTTACACCAAAAAGGTCTAACATACTTGGCTTGCAGTGTGGTGCAAATCTAGTTGCATACACATTTACTATTGTTATGCCAACATTGTTAAAACAGCTTAGCAAGTGTCTAGACTTAGCATTATTCGGCAACATATCAACATTAAAGTCACCACAAATGAGGACATGTACATAACTCAAGGACAGTTCAGATATTTTACTGAGCAGTGAAGTGAGATCATTTGACTTATGAGGGTTGTATACACATACAACAACACACTTTTGTACATTATCACTACATTCAATAAACATACTTTCAACAGTTTCAGACGAATGAGATTTATATATTATTTTATATTTAATATGAGGCGGCCGCGGTAGCCGAGTGGTTAGCATTGCGTACTGCCATTCGGAAGGCTCGGGTTCATATCCCGGTGCCACCAACATCCAAAAAAAATTTTCTAATTGCGGTCGCCCCTCGGCAGGGAGTGTCCACCCCTCCTCGTAATAAAACCATCAGCCGTTCGGAGGCGGCTTAGTATAAACTGTAGGTCCCTCCATTTGTTGGAAAAACATCAAGAGGCAAAACCACAAATTGGAGGAGGAGCTCGGCCGAAAATCGCTTCAGCGGTTACAAAGCGCTAATTATATATATAGGTATATATTTAATATTAGCCTTTAAATAAATTGCTATGCCACTCCCTCTCTGACCAGTGGTTCTATCATTTCGTACAAGCAAATGGTCACATACAGAATATGCACAATCTGCAATAAAAGGTTTGAACCAGGTCTCAGTCACACAAATTATGCTACAGCTTAGGTCACGAAACGTCAAGTTCATATAATCAAGTTTTTCACGGGTTGAACTCCTAGCATTAAAGTGGCATACGTTGAACCCTTTATGATATTGTCATATATATTTAAGAGCTAGCCTCAGATTGTCATTGTTATTGTGCTCACAAAGTTTGCTGCTCATAACAATTTGATATATATAAGAGATGCTTGAAAATGGTCAGTTACTATGAGGGAAACGGGAAACATAAGGTAAGGATGAAATGAGGGATTAATAAGGCATATCTTACAAATAACATAAAAAAGTATAAACTTAAGATAAATAATAGAATTTGCATAGAGTTCATAAAGTTTTCACCTAGCAGCTGCAATTTGATCGACGCTCGCTTAATTAAATATTTCGTCGCTTCGCTGTGTTGATGCTTTCTAACATACACTTGTCCACGAATTGTGAACGCACTCGCCAATTGTTTTTGCCGTTTTAGCTGCGTTGCGTATTTCATTAGCCTACGATTTCTCTTCCGTAGGCGTTCATGCACAAAAATATCTCCATTAGCATCAAGCTAAGTGCTAATGATTTACGGCTTGCCTTAAGAGAGCAAGCAATCCCCTTAAGGGGTTAGGGGTAGTCAGAAGCGCGAAAAAATTAGAATTTTTAGAATTTTTTTTTTGCTATTAAATAATTTTATTTTACAAAAGTAGTGATATGGTATTATTAAACAATGTTTGGACTTGAAGTCACGAAAATTTCAAAAAAAAAAAAAAAATATTTCCGAAGTTACAGCTATCTGTGTTAACCCAGTTCCAAAAAAAGGTCCTTGCGGTGACAATCATAAGTCCTTGGAGATTCTTTTGAAATCAATCGGATAAAAAAATTAGTTTTATAGATAAATAATCCTGGGCCTGATCCAAAGATTTTTTTTTCAAAAATTAACAAAATGGCGGCCTCAGGAAATTTTTGTCTAGATTTTTGGGAAAAAATCAACAGTTAATTGGTATTAAAAAACTGAAAAAAAAAAATTGAATAAGGATAGAGTTTATTATGTATTCTAAAAGCAGTATAAATTTCATTAAAATCAACTGAGCGGTTTTCGAGTTACAGTTGTCACCAGTTCAAAAAACATAGTTTTGAGAAAAACGCGTTTAAAGTTTCACACTAGATACTAGCTACCTGCTCCCGAGCACTTTGAAAGGCCAGAGCTCTCTTTGTTATAACTTAAAAACGAATTATCGGATTAACTTGAAATTTTCAGAGAATATTTTTAAGATATTATACTTAACGAAAATGCAAAAAAAAAAAAATTTGATTTTTTGAAAGTTCTGACTACCCCTAACCCCTTAAACAGAACTGAGCGGTCATATGACGAATTCAATTTGACTATAGTAGGAGCGGGCCTATTAGTTTTGTTCTTGTTTTGGCGCATGCGAAAAATTGAACGTACAGGCAATGAAGATAGATTAAGTTAAGGGCACAGATTAGCAGACTACGACGGTAAATTCTCTTCGCTTGCAGGTGGACCGCCATAAATTATTGCGTCTGATGCCATTAAAGCATTCTCCAACTCATCAATTTGTTGAGACAAAGTTCCCACATCTTTGTTTTGGTCAATACTTTCGCAGCGCAAAGATTCTAGCGCAGTTACTCTCTCATCAATACCTTTCATAGCTTATTTTAAATTGCTGAGTTGAGCAGAAACTTCACTTAATTTCTGCATCATACACTCTTCACTCTCTGACATTTTTGTTATGAGAGAGGGCATTACGTGCACTTTTTCTTTGTGTTGACATATTATACTATGTATATGTACGATTATTCGCAAAATCAATAAAATTACTGAAAATTAGCTTGTTTGAAGATTTGCCACTAACACAATAACGAGGAATATTGATGCAAGTTTTGACAATTTGTTACGACAAAATGTTTTTTTTTTATTTTAAAGCTGGTAATTTCGTTTTAAAGCGTGATTGGTTGAAGAGATTGAAAAACACGTCTACTCACTTCTACACATACTTTAATTATTTAAAATTTTAGGTAAGTTTGATGACAGCATTAGTCCGAGAGTTTTTAAAGCTCGAAACCAATTAGCGCTAGATGCTCTATTTCATAATTTTGTTACGGTGTTTCATAGTTACATCGAAACCAATTTGGTGTTCTCAAGGCCTTTTCTATGCCTATACTCCGCTTGGAAGCGGCTAGTTGAATTTGCTAGATACAGATAGGGATTTTAAGATCCTTGGAGTTTACACAATTTTTTCTATATTGTAAAGCTTGAACCGCTATATATATATATATATATATAATCCGCGTTTTGTAATCGCTGAAACAGTTTTCAGCGAAGCTCCTGCTCCAATTTGTGGTTTTGCGTCTTAATGTTTTTTTTTCAACAAATGGAGGGACCTACAGTTTATAACAAGCCGTCTCCGAACGGCTGGCGGTTTTTTTGTGAGGAGCCTTTATTTCACGTTGGAAGTACACTCGGAGGGGTTGACATTTCCTGCCGAGGGGCGACCGTAATTAGAAATTTTAACTTAATTTTTTATTTAAATTAATTTTCTCTAACTTGAGGATATTGGTGGTCCTAGGACTTGAACCCGAGCCTTCCGAATGGTAGTAGGCAAAGCTAACCACTCGGGTAGGGCGGCCGCCAAACCGAGCCAAACTTGACCCATTACATCTTTCAGTTGACGGCCTCTCGAGTTTTAGCAACCTTCGCTCCGTTTGAGATAATTTTTTACCGATTTTTGCCGCATGATGGGCGGTATCTCAGTCATAACTTGAAGAGTTTTGGTTATCACGCAATCGGTGTCATATCTGTTGCACAGTCTAGGTGGCCAATTGTCATCGCTGACACGAGAGACTATGCAGTCTGAAATTTCTCTTGCAATAAAACCATATTCGCTTCTGTTGTGTGGTATGTGACACCATCTTGTTACTTGGATGAGTGTGTAGGTCCGAGTGCAAAATACAACATGTTATATCGTAAGAAAGTTCCATACACATTCGAATCCGCAGGATTGTCATGTAGGCGGCCGCCCGCTTCATCTCGACAGGCCGAACTGCGGAAATCCGCCCAAAATTTCCCGACGGAAGCGGCGGTTTAACATTAAGGCGCGTGACATGCCTAATCAGGGATTTAAACGCCCCTCTAAGCGGGGTTGACGTAACCGCTGCAACAACAACAACTACTGCATTTTGCGCCACCTATAACAACCGCTGGGATTAAATGCCATTTACCGAGCGCCCGTCATTACCCTCCAGAATTCTCTTCCAGTGAGTGGCATTCTCGTTGTCAAGCCACCACTATAGCAGACGAAGAGCCCGAGTTGCCTCTAGAGTCCCGCATAATACTGGCACAACTTAGGTCTGGATATTGTAGTAGATTAATTCCTATTTATCCATGCTTGACCCCTTCATACTTATCTTATGTTCTTCTTGCAATGGGTCCCCTCATAGCACGAACCACCTCTTTGCATTGATGTGCAGCTTATTGCCATAGGGTTTTTTTGTTCCGTACCGAATTGAATTGCTTCATGATATCTTAACATCTTTACAAGGTTGGCAAATTTCGGTCGTATAACTTTCATTGAAAAGTGTTCTTAGTTGAATGATTTTATTCTACAGATCACTGTTCCACCAAGGAGAAGACTTCTTTTTTTAAGAGCAAATAACGTTGTTTGTATGTAACGGTGTTATTGATATTATTACTTTTGGCTATTGCTACAATTTATTCCATGATGTTCTTGGACTCATCCAGGAGTAATATAACAGCTTAATCAAATTCTTTTCAGCCACCGACGATCAAGATGCGTCTTTCTGTTATCAGCGTGAGATCCAATCCTTCCTTCCATACCGAAATTCTCTTTGAACATAGGAATATTAATGTTGGTGTTACGCTGACCCACAACATTATTTAATTATTGTTTAAAATATATTGTAGCATAGACTCACCTCTGGTGTTTGTAATGGAACTTCCCCAAATGGTATGGAGAGCGTCGGAGGTGTATACCAGAAAAATGCACCCTGATTCTGCTCCACTTTTACCATTGTATGATCTAAAGATCTGTAATTATAACAGTTTGTATCTTGTACGAATCATACGGTAACGTTGACGCAGTTCATCGAATAAAGAGGAAAAGAAAGAGAAAGGTTTCCACTCCATTGGAAAGAAAACGACATGGTCGGGTATGTCAAAGTCAGGTCTGGATACGTGTTGGCACGCTCTCGGTAAATGGTGTTAAAGCCTCCGCCCATCCTACGTATTTGACGGACGAAGCCATGCTAGCTCCTAAAACTTTTGAAAGCCACATAAAACTGACCAAATAGGTATGTTTACCGTTCATTTGTCTTGTTCGTCTAGTGGATGTCCACGGCCTCACATTCTGCCTTTGGGCCCAGTATAACCCCCCGCCAAAACCTATAACGATTTTTCCTCCACCGTTGAAAAAATAAATTATCGAAAAATAAACAATAATCATTTAACTATAATATATGTTAATATCAAAATTTCATTACCGAAAGAAACATTTACTCTAAACCTAATGCCCTAGCTTAAAAATGAAGAATTTAAATAAACTAAAAAAATGAAAACGAAAATGTATTTCGATATAAAAAACTTTTTAATTGCTCATTTTTTAAATTTTTTTTTGCCTGCCCTAATACGATATAATCTCAATATTACGTGTCACATTGTTTAACCGATTTTATCCAAATTTTGCACACCGTGTAGAGTTTGATCCAACTTGAAAGATAGGACAGCTTACATTTTCATTTATAATCGCAATATTATTTTGTTGCAAAGATTTTGTCTATTATTTGAAATTCAGAATTATCTGTTAGCTCCAAACGATTTCTAAAGGCGGAGACTGGATCGAGTAAGTAATTAACAGAAGACGCTGCTATGTTAAACCTAAAAACGTGTCATATAAACGAAATTAACCACTACGTTAAATTGAATGTTTTAACTTTTCCAATTTTTGGTGTTAGCATAGACGGCCAATTGTTTTTAGGCTTAAGTATAAATGAAATTAATATTATAATGTTTTTTAATTATTTGTGCTTGGTTGTTAAAACTGTTTAATTCAAAGCAAAATATATACATGTAAGTATAATCACAATGTTATAAAAGTTAATTAATATATCTTTTTCAATAATTGTACAAATATTTTTTTTCATTATTTTTATTTCACCGCTATTAAATATTGTTTTACACTTATCATTTCGATTTGCTCTACCTCTAAGATACGCAAACTTAATTTTTGCTTCAAAATGGCTTCAGTTTGCGCAACTATTTGCGATCTCGCATCCGATGGGCGTCATTTTGAAACTACATTCAAAATACAAGGCCAGGTGTACTGTAACGAAGTTCCTTGGCTGAGGTACGCTCAGTATACTCACAGTGGCCAAAATAATAAATCGTTATCTTTCTTTCCTGTTACAACAAAATTTTATTATTCAATTAGTTCACATACATCCAACTAGATTGAAACTTCTACTTTACGTTCGCAAATATCGCGGAGGTGAAACGCTCTCCACTGGTTTTCTGTCGTAAAAGTTGCGGAGGTGAAACTGCCTCAATATCGAATATATAATATAACTAGCTGTACCCTGCAACACTCCGCTGTCGCACATACTCATTGAAGGTGTGAAAAATTAATCATGGGATAACTTTTTATCATGACTTTAGTCACTCAATACTTGTGTGGATACAACATTTTTGGTTTAATCATTGACATTGGTCCACTTCCTGGAGAGAGGAGTAGTCCGACTACAGAGAAGTCCGGGGTCCGGGGTCCGGGAATAGAATAGTTCGACTTTTTTAAATAGGTCGGTTCCTGGCCTACTTCCCGCAGAAAAGTGTAATCCTCCTGTTAATCTAACTAAAAATACACCTATGTACCGAATTTCAAGTGAACCAAATCATAAATAAGATTTCTTTGAATAGGTCAGCCCCTGGTTTACTTTCTGGAGAGAATAACAGTCTTCATGTAAATCTAAGAAAAAGCCAACTGTGTACCGAATTTTGAGTAATTCTATCCATTAATAAGTTTTATTTTTTAATAATCCTCTCCCCGGTCCACTTCACGGAGAGAAGTGTAGTCTTCCTGTTATCTTAAGCAAAAAATTTTCCTGTGTACCGAGTTTTAAATGTAACCATAAATAAACTTTTTTAGAATTGGTCAGTCCCTGGTTCACTTTCCGGAGAGAAGTGTAGTCTTCCTGTTAATCTCAGCAAAAAGCCACTTATGTACCGAATTTTAAGTAAATCGAACCATGAATAAGATTTTTTCGAATAGGACAGTCCCTGGTCCACTTTCCAGAGAGAAGTGTGGTCTACACCACTGTACCGAGTTTCGAGTAATGCGATCCATAAATAAGTTTTTCTTTAATAAGTCAGTCCCCGGTCCACTTCTCGGTGAGAAGTATAGTCTGCCTGTTAATCTAAGCAAAAAGCCATCTTTGTATCAAATTTCAAGAAAATTGAACCAATAGTAAACCTTTTTCGAATTGGTCAGTACCTGGTCCACTTTCCGGAGAGAAGTGTAGTCTCCCTGTTAATCTAAGCAAGAAGCCACCTATGTACCAAATTTCAAGTAAATCCAGCCATAAATAGAGTTTGTTTGAATAAATCAGTCCCCGGTCCACTTCCCGGAGAGAATTGTAGTCTTCCGGTTAATCTAAGTAAGAAACACCCTATCTACTTCAAGTAAATCGAACGAAAACAAGATTTTTTCGAATAGGTCAATCCGTGGTCTACTTTTAGAACATTTTTTTCGTAAGCCCCTTCCCAGGTATCATAGAAGCAATCCGACGAAATTTCAAGTCGTTCGGTCGATAATTTTTGGAGAACACCCGTTACAGACGGACATAAGAGTTTTTTTGATAGTCAGTCCCCGGTCCACTCCCCGAAATTTTTTTTTGGAAAAAACCTCAGGAATCATAGAAATAAACTGACGAAATTTCAAGTCATTCAGTCGGTAACTTTTGGAGAACACCCGTTCCGGGGGAACATAAAATGTTTTTTCGAATAGGTCAGCCCACGGTCCACTTCCCGATTTTTTTTTTTGGAAACCTTTCCGAGAATCATAGAAACAATCTGACGAAATTTCAAGTTAATCGGTGGATAATTTTGAAGATTTTTGGAAAATACTGGATTTATCCAAGCGGATATAAAATTTTTATATACAATAAGATAAGTACTCGTAAGGTGGAAACCCTCAGGTGTACTACTCTTGTCTGTGATATTCATGGACAAGTATACCTAGCGACCATCTACTGTACGCAGGCATAATACTATTTATAATAAAAATTATTAAAAAATATACAGTTTTCTTAATGATTTGCGTGTGTATGTATATACGTGTACATATTCATGAAAGTTCATGTTTGGCCTTGAGCAAGACTTTTAAAAGTATACGTATGTATGTCTATAGATAATTTCATGTCGAATGTTTGCTTTTACAATTCAGCTTTCTCCAATGCTTATGTATTGTATATGTATGTATATGTATGTACATGTGGAAAATTCTAATTATGTATATATGAGTTATATTTAGTGAGCGATAAATTAAAAGCACAAAAACTTTGCTCACAATTTAATTCTTACTCTGTGATCTGAAACAGTAATTATCTCATTACTGTTATGCTTTGATGAAAAAATATAACTTAGCGTGAGATTATCATTTGTCGAACCCAAGCAAAAAGCTTACTTTTAACTCTTATTGCTTAAGGAAAAGATAAAGCTCTTCGCGTAACTCTTATTTTGTAAGCGATAAATTAAAATCAAAATATAATACATCATATACATACGAGTATATACGGCCCTTCATAATGATTTTTTTAGTCAAACATTTTGCAATAACTGTTATTTTCTGCCCCTGTTCAGTTCGATTAGATGAGCTGGTTTTTTTTTCTGCCTTTATGGGTTTTATCCGCCAATCAATGGCGACACGTAATTCATCACTCGGTGTGGTCTCTTATACCTGGCTGCTAATTTCGACGCATAGTTAACTACTGTTTTTGACAGATGATGTAACTAGCACTCGGCCTTGTCGGTTGGCATTGTCGTCTGCGCAGATTGTGGTTGAAGGAAATCTATAAATCGCTTGCTGGTGAACTGTGCCCATAAGGCCTGCACCCATAAGGCCTGCACCCGGCATGTCGTAGATTTCCTTCAGCGCCTATACAGTCTGCCTTCTTCCACCTCGTAAACTGGAAACCTCTATGGTGCTTCCGTCACCTTCGCCATCTTTCCTTTGAGCCATTCGCGTTTTTCTGTCGCATCGTTCTACCACGGAACTCAGCTGTACTTCCTGCGGTTACCGCGACAGTGCATCTGGTACGAGATTTAATTTCCCTTTTCTGTACTGGACGCGTAACAAATGTTGTTAAAGTTCCAACACCCATCTCTCGATCCAGCCTGACGGACTCTCATTTCAATTGAACCACCTCAACGCCAGGTGGTCAGTGATCACCGTTAAGTTATGTCCTTCCAGGTATGGTCTCATCTTTCTTACTGCCCATATTATCGCTAAGCATTATTTCTCCGTCGACATTTCATTTATTTCGGCTTTGCTCAGCCGACGGATTGCGTACGCTATTACTCTTTACTTGTCCTCTAACTCCTGCGTATGGGCTACTCCTAGTCCAAAATCAGTGGTATCGGATTTTAAGGTAAACCTCTTTGTAAAATCCGGGCAAGCTAATACTGGCGCTAGTGTAAGGGCGGCCTTTAATGCTTCAAAGTGATGTTAAGGGGTGTGACACTCGCAAGAAATCGTGGACAAATCTCTTGTACCAAGATGCTACTCCCAGGAAATGTCTAAGCTCTCGTACGTTCGTTGGAGGTGTTAGCTCCTTGATGGCCGCTACATTTTCTGGGTCCGTATGGATGCGCTGACGACGTGGCCTAAATACTTCAACTTCTTCTGAGAATACTCGCATTTTTCTTCGGAAATACCTCTGTTTGATCGGTCGATTATCTCTCATCACTTATATTTATTATCATTTTTTTCAAGTTTGCAACAAATGAGTATATCACAAAGCCGTTAGTAAATAACATATGTCACTTAAACTTAGGAAAGATATAGTCACGGCAGATAGTCTTAATTCTTTAATAGAGTAGGCTTTAGTGCGGAGCCTGTGGTTTTTTTTAATGAAATGTTCAGTGTTGGTAGTAGTAGGTCTACAATTACCAAAAATATAACTTTATAGTTTAAAAGTTATAAACATTTAAACTTACATCTTTTGTACTAGTGTTTGTATACTTTTAATTTCAATTTAATTTACCACTAATCGGAGCACAATATTTTTGGTTAAATTGTCTTAGATAACACAAATAGACTCGACGGTTTCCCTACACGTGAACATGCAACATAAAGACATGTATTGTAGTTGCCTATGAGTAAACCATAAATTTTCCAAACCTAAACCACAAATGGACATTGTTTTTCCTTGCGACTTAGGTGTTTTGTTGCAGTTCTATTTTACCGTTCCCAAAATCTAGTTATTGTTCGAAAAATATTTGTGCTGATGGATCATTTCGCAATTCTACGCGCATGTCAATCGAAAGTGTTTCAACACTACTACACAGGAATAATTTTTTCAAATGTGCATTAATGTCATCCCTACAACCGGTAAGGTCTGTCGGAAATCACTAGACAATAGTAAGGTAGCACCACCGAAAAGTTTATTATTGCCGTTTAAATCTTGCATAGTTCATGCAATGCTTCGAGTGAGCTCAGTCGAAAATCGCTTCAGCGGTTACAAAGCTCCAAATTTATATACCTATACTCGTATTTATACAATCAGAGCAGAAAAATATATTTTGTTTATACCGTAAAGTAATGAAATTGAGTGAATAAGAGAATTACATAAAACATACGGCAAACAGAGGAAATGTTATTTAAGCTCCCGACGCTAGCTTAAAAGTAATGTATCTGCCACCAAATAAATAAGTGAGAGGTAATCGATACGCCATACGTTATGTAACTTTTACCCGTCTTGAAGGGTAAAATTAGTAGATCGACTCTAAGAGTATGTTAACAAAGTTAAAGAGAGTAGGGTTGGGTATAATATAAACTGTGTGGGGATAACGCCAAATACGAATGACAGATGAAAAGGAGGGGCCGATAATTGGAACGCAAGTATCGAATGCAAGACCGCAAGAAATTACCAGAGCTGAGCATGACCAATTATTATAAAGTGAAAATAGTAGAGTGTGAAAATTGCAAAATATGTGGTCGTGTATGGTATAGATTTGTAATCAATTGAAAAAATAAATAAACGTCGTTTCAGTTTTTAATCGTTAAGAAAATGTTCAACAAATTTAATGACCTATATTTAACAATAAGTTAAATTTTCTAATTGCGGTCGCCCCTCGGCAGGGAATGTCCACCCCTCCGAGGGTATTTCGGACATGAAATAAAAAAGGATCCTCGTAAAAAAACCATCAGCTGTTCGGAAGCGGCTTATTATAAACTGTAGGTCCCTCCATTTGTTGGAAAAACATCAAGACGCAAAACCACAAATTGGAGGAGCAGCTCGGCCGAAAATCGCTTCAGCGCTTCAGCAAAGTGCCAATTATATATATATATTTAACAATTCAGGATTTAGGCGTGTTTAGTAAAATCATTACTATTAGTTGTTGTTAAAATAAATCCCAAACTATAAAAATATCAGAATGGTCAAGATTCAGGATTTGACGAAACTGCCGCTTAAAGAGCAATGGGCAAAGCACGGATAGTCCACCACCGTAAATTGAGCAAAAGAGCTCCAATAACAGCTGCGAGAAACTATGGGAGCCGAAGGTGTTGATATGAGCCAATATGTATTTCGACGCGAGGACGAAGATACATCCACGATGGAAATAGAAAAAGAAGGGGCTGTTTATCAGCGGGTCAAAGGACATACATACCTATACACCCAGAGAGAGACAAATGTGAATCCGAAGTCAACCAGCTAACAAAGCAAACCATGTGGAGGTGGAAAGACCAGATGAAATGCTAGAAACGGTGAGATTCCTCAAGGAGAAAAGTTGCAGCACTGAAACCGGTAAAAACACCACTGCAGAGAAGTGCTATACTTGAGGAAAGTCAGGTCACTTCGCAAGCGAACGCTAGATGGCAAGAGACAGGAAGAGTAGCGAGAACGTAAGGCTAAAGAAGAGAACCCATTATTTACTAAGTCGTTAAACTAAACCAAGCCAGCTGAAAGGTGTGTGTGTATTTTAATGCCTCATAATCTCCGTATCACAAATTAGGAGGAAAGGAGTAACATTACTATTGGTGGATTTGTAAATGGACATGAACGAATACTAACTGTGGATACGGGCGCATGACACTTTATCGTTCGATCTGACTTGATCAATAGAGAAATAGTGTCTCTATCGAGAGAAAGATTGAAAACGACAACCGGTGAGGACACCCAAGTTGTAGGAGAATTAACATGTAAAGTCGCATAGGGGACTGTTGCAGTCATCGTAGCTCTGCGGACCCGTATTTCGTTAGGGTTTTACGAATACCCTGTACTAGGCACATCTCTTGGAATATCGACGATTCCAAACTCTTTCCTTGGTCAGTGTGCAGTTATATAGATGCACGTATCTGGCGGCCCAACTGAAGAGGACTCATACGCGACTGTTTTTTTCGGGTTCGGAATTGGTTAGACTTCCATCTGCTAGAGTAGTCCAGAAACACAAGGACATACTTGTTTCCTAGTCTGCTTGTAGGGAATCATACATGGCAACTCGCTCGAATGCAGCGCCTGAGTTACAATGCTTCATCTGTTCATGACTTTCTAATTTCAGCCTTTTAGCTGCAATACACTTCTTGTTGTTTGCAATTCTGTGGCCTGTTAATGGCAACCAATCCAATAGAATCGCTATTTGGTCTGTACCAAGGTTTTCATAATCTCTAGGTGCCCTCCATTGGAACTATTGTGGAGCTCCTAGGACCTTCTGGAGCTATCTACTTCAGAACAACTATTGGGCTGCGAGAAAACTGAGTATCTTCATTTTCTATTAGGTGTACAACTTTGCTTCTGCCGTTTTTTTTCCAAAATTAAAAGCCCAGGGCCTTGAGACGTTTTGAAATGGCTTGCTGACTCACTCCCAACGATTCGGCAAACTGTACTTGGGTTTGGCACGAATCTTCATCAAGCAATGCTTCTAGTTGTTCATCTTTGAAGGTTTTTTCTCTTCCACCACCATGTTTGTCTTCGACATCGAAATCACCATTTTTAAAACGTTGAAACCACTCCCGACACGTTCTTTCACACAGAGCAGCATCACCGTAAGTTTCTAAGAGCATTCGATGCGCTTCAGCTGCATTTTTTTTTCGAATTGTAACAGAAAAGTAAAACTTCCCGCAAATGGCGAGAATTGGGCACATAAACGAACATTTTCGAGCGTGAATAATACGAAAACAAGAACAACTGTCACTGAAACGGCGATGACAATTCGTTAGGCACTGTCCACACTCACTTTAAAGGCATTATCATCTACACGTATGTATTTCAACCAGCCTCAGCCGGTACAGCCACCTATCGGAAAACGGCGGAAGCAAAGTTGTACACATAATATAGTCTATGCAATCAGCAAGATATAAACTTTAAACCTTCTGCTAACATTAGTTTCTTAAGTGGACGTCTGTCTATCTTCAGTTTGTGAATTAGAAGTTCCAAGTACAAAGAGCAGAAATAACCGCTCTTAAGTTCGAGTGTTGAGAGCTATTCCATGCCAGTCAACGAATTCGGAAAATCATCGATTTTTGGCAATGAATAACAGCATTTCTTTAATTTTCGGTAGTCCACGTAGGTAATTCTTTGCAGTTGATGATAGCATTCACTTCTAGACATTGTTATAGCACAGTTCCTTTTCGAAGTTTTATTTGTGATTTGAATTCATTTAATACTCGAACTGGACTCGAACGGACGTATTTTCGTCTTAGCCAGGGTTTTACCAATAAGTTGTCACGTGTACAATTTTGTGCTGCTTCAAAAACCCACAATTGGTTTGTCCCAAAATCTTTGCGCAAACAACTGCTTCTAACTTTGGCGGAATCTGTTAGCTGTGTTCTAGAACCATTCGTTTAATACTATATGTTCCATTATAACCAATTCTAAGTTGCACTTTCATGTTTTTGTACTCCCTAGTTCTATCTACATATACCATATTTTGTATTTTTTGATTTACATTGGCACTTCAAGTGCGTTACTAAAAAAGGAAAATAATATATAACGAGGTAGGTATATAAAAAAGTTAATTCACCATATATCTCATTTAAATACTTTACGGTTTTCACGTAACTATAAATATTATTATATATACATTGTGCTGGGCTGAAAAACAAAACAAAAAAAACCGAAATTTAATTATTGATAAATACATGCAAATGGGCTAGAGCTCTTACCGTGCGAATTACTTTTCCCAATTTAACACCAGTTCGTGCAACTCTGTCTTAAACTCCTCTGCCAGTTGTGGAGTTTCGAGTGCCCATTCACGTCCAGTTGGTGGCACAAAGCCCAAGCATCAGTTTTAGTGGATGCTGTCAGGGTCTCCAACGCCCGTTCAACAATTTATACATACCCATCGTCGTCTTTTTGAAGTAGACGCCTTCCTGCACTTACTCGAGATGTGGATTGCAGAGTTTGTACATCTTCAGAATCCACATCGCTTTTTGTGAAACACGGCAAGAGAGGAGATGTCAGCGTCGACGGTGTGATCTACAAAAACAAATATACACTTGGAAATCAACTACTAATAATTCGAATGAGTGTATTAAAAATTTTTAATATATGTTGTATACACAAATATGCTTAAATTTGAAGTTGTGTTCGCTGGAATATTTAACGTAGGCTCCAAGAACTTTAATGAATTGTAGAGCGGATTCATCACAGGAGCTCTTCCAGCAATTTGTCCACTTTTAGTGTATGCATTTTTGTTGAAAGCAGCCCCAAAGAAATATTTATTTAGTAATTTTTCTTTTACTCTATATCACAAACACTTGCGCGGAAAGAGCAGCGAAAGCTGTTCCATTTGGCGGACGCTTCCGATCGGAGAATATTCAAAATATCTGCATAATCCTGCGATTGGGCTTGCCCAACATTTCGATTGCGATATTTTGGGGAAAGGTAAATCCACGTCTCTTCCCCCAATTCTATTTCCTGGTCAACCTCTCGGTTTCCTCTGCAGACCACTTCTCCTGCATTTTTCACTCACGCGTTTTTGTGCCGTTGGTGTTTTCAGTATTTTCTTCCATATTTTTAACTGATAAACATATTAGAAAAGTTAGTGAATTGCATATTATAAAAAGTAAAAATATAAAAACGTTACCTTTAAAACTGTTCATAGTCCCATGTCTTTTAATATATACGTGCATATTCACTTTTATCAGCTGTTCACGAGGCAAACGAAAACAATTTACATTTTGTATAACATTTTCCTTATTTTGAAAGCATTTGCCAAATATGAAAACTAGGTGGTAAATTTTAAATTAAAGCACATAAAACCTCGATCAACACTAACGCTTCAGTATACATCTCTGGAATATGATCTATATTTTGGAATTTTTATATTTTTCCCCACAAAGCTTGTGCGTGCGATGGATGAAAGCAGCAACAGGAAGTGCTATCGTCTTCTAGCAATTGCAGCTCACACCATGTATCTAGGTATGTATTAATTACTCGACCATTAACTGTTCGCAGAAATTCAAAAGACGTTGGTCCGGGAACATTCAACAGTAACAGACGTAAATAAAAGCACACATGTTGCTTTGGATGTACCGTGTAAAGTCGTCCCAACGGTTTGAATATGCCTGTAATGGAAGGATGTGATTTTTCTTGTTTTCTTGGCTCCTATTTTCTACTGTATTTGTTCAATGTGAAATAACGTGGATCATCAGCATATATCAATGTCTTTGCGAATTGGCCAAAAATATCAGGTTTTTGACACAATGTAAAAAAATCAGTTGATGTCGTTTTTGGAGCCTTAAGGGCTCGTTGAAGAACCTTTATCTTTAGTGAAGTATATAAATTAACTCTTTTTAAGATGTATAGCTAAATGCTGGACAGAGGAATCTCTTTCATGACGTTTGGTATCGTGCTATTTCGTCATTGTTATTTATATTTTGTCCTTCAAATGTGGCCAAATCACTGCCTTTGTTTACATATTACAAATGTACTTAATTGGTTTTACAGAACTGCAAAGCTCAACTTTGATATGAGCTTCATAAGTTTTTAAAAGTAATGGTGAGTATGGTACCACCCACTGATTATCAAATTCTACGTGATTTTGACAATTCGCATTGTGAATGTGTGGCCACCATTCTCGGTATTTCTGCGGCGGTACATTAGATAACCGACAAAATCCGTGGTAGTGTCATTTGTATGCGGCGTTGGTCGATGCGCAAAAGTTATTGTTTTGTTGTTTATAAATTTGCCTAGCAATTTGTTGTCCGTTAAACATGGTATGCCAGGAATGTTTTGTTTTCGTTTAAAGTTTTCACATTATTGCTTGCGCTTTCTTTTTTGTTAATTGTTGTTATAAGTCTGACTATTAACTTGTCATTTTATATAATATGTTTCTAATTTTTTTTTTGTTTTCGTTTCTGAACTTCTGGTCGCGGTTTTTCTTCTGATTCCATGGATGATTGGATTGAAAGTTTGTCATCCTAGATGATTACACAACTTTTGAGTTAAATTTAATCTTCTCGTTTTCAATATCTAGGAAAATTTCAACATCTAGGAAAGCCAACTTCTTGATGTTTTGTTTTTCCGTAGTGAATTTAGTTTTTGTATGCTGTGCGTGAAATGTTTCGAGTATGACCTCCACGTCCGTTTTCTTAATTATAGCAAATATATAATCTACATATTTGTTTATGTACTCATATGTATGCCTTTATGTCCAAGCTCAGCAATGCGATCGTCAAGTAATTTATCTAAGACAATATCAGCTACAGTTGAGGTTGAGGGTTCCCCATTGGCTGCTGATAGAGTATTCCAGCATTAATGAAATAATTTTTATCCCTCAAACAAAACTTAAGAATGGAAAGAAATTTTTGTTTGAATACACGTGCAATCATGACGCTGAATTTTTCTTATCTTGGTAATAATAAAGTTTATATCATAATGTAATAAACAAATCCGGTAGGCCGTAATGACGCACGTACATAAGTCATCGCATCTTGTACGTGCACGGTGTATCCCAAAAATAACCAAACTTTTTGGATATAAAATAGTAAAATACACATTATATTATCTTTGGAAGTTATTATTTATTCAAAATAGGTTCCGTTTGACTAACACAACGTTTAGAACGATCAACCAGCGCATGCATAGATTTTTTTATGTCATTTCTAGAAATGTTCTTCAGTACCTCGGTTACGGCTGCTTCATTTTTTTCAATTTTTTTTAATTTTTTAAACTTCAATTTCAATTTTTTTCTTTCAAGTTTGACACAAAATTTTATATTTGCTTTTTGTTCCATTTTTTTTTTGGAACCATTAGCACACTTTTGGTTTTATTGAAATGGTTGTCACTTTTACATCTGTCATCGGACTTACATGAAGTTAGATGCGTTTGAAATAGGATGAATGTATCTTTTTAATGTTGCAAATTTTCAATTTTCAATACTTGGCTGTATGTTGTATGATTTAAATATAAAGCTCGGTTATTTTTGGGACACACCGTATATTCCTGAATATTCCGTTGGTTGCCGATGTGGCTTGAATGTAAAGAGAAAGCATTATCGATGTCATTGCGAATTAAATTTACGACAGTGTTTTCAGCAACCATTTTAACAGCCACTTCATCCAACAGTCGGAGCGTTGAATCTGCCAGCATGTTCACCTAATGGTACTTTGTCGGCTTTTATGACGATTTGACAGGTGTCAATCGGTGCAAAATTGTTTTAATCGAATAAATTGATTCTGATCTTTTAAAAAAATTTCCAGCAATATTACAATTGCTCTTTCCTCTGCTTGCTCGATGAAATTATACTAGCTCGTAGTTGTTACACGCTCTTCACAATTGCCAATAAAATAAATTTAAATTTGTATTTTAAATGTAATTTCAAAATTACGTCCATCGAAATTGCGAGATCGCAAATTTTAGTTGCCCAAAATGATGTCATTTGGTAGCAAGAATTAAATTTGCGTATCTTATGCAAAAATAAATTTGAATCATCTGAATTGCCAGCAAGAGGAGGAGTGGGTAGAGGTGACAGCGCAACCTTTTCTGATGGGCAGCACATGCCGGGTGTTTCATTTCGAAATTTTAATGCCTGACAATATTGTCTTATTTTATCTATTGCACCGATAGCAATTTTTGAATGCGCAGAGTAGTTGGTATCTGGTGCATATTCGAAAGCAAGACGAACATGGATCATCAGCATATATCAATGTCTTTGCGAATTGGCCAAAAATATCAGGTTTTTGACACAATGTAAAAAAATCAGTTGATGTCGTTTTTGGAGCCTTAAGGGCTCGTTGAAGAACCTTTATCTTTAGTGAAGTATATAAATTAACTCTTTTTAAGATGTATAGCTAAATGCTGGACAGAGGAATCTCTTTCATGACGTTTGGTATCGTGCTATTTCGTCATTGTTATTTATATTTTGTCCTTCAAATGTGGCCAAATCACTGCCTTTGTTTACATATTACAAATGTACTTAATTGGTTTTACAGAACTGCAAAGCTCAACTTTGATATGAGCTTCATAAGTTTTTAAAAGTAATGGTGAGTATGGTACCACCCACTGATTATCAAATTCTACGTGATTTTGACAATTCGCATTGTGAATGTGTGGCCACCATTCTCGGTATTTCTGCGGCGGTACATTAGATAACCGACAAAATCCGTGGTAGTGTCATTTGTATGCGGCGTTGGTCGATGCGCAAAAGTTATTGTTTTGTTGTTTATAAATTTGCCTAGCAATTTGTTGTCCGTTAAACATGGTATGCCAGGAATGTTTTGTTTTCGTTTAAAGTTTTCACATTATTGCTTGCGCTTTCTTTTTTGTTAATTGTTGTTATAAGTCTGACTATTAACTTGTCATTTTATATAATATGTTTCTAATTTTTTTTTTGTTTTCGTTTCTGAACTTCTGGTCGCGGTTTTTCTTCTGATTCCATGGATGATTGGATTGAAAGTTTGTCATCCTAGATGATTACACAACTTTTGAGTTAAATTTAATCTTCTCGTTTTCAATATCTAGGAAAATTTCAACATCTAGGAAAGCCAACTTCTTGATGTTTTGTTTTTCCGTAGTGAATTTAGTTTTTGTATGCTGTGCGTGAAATGTTTCGAGTATGACCTCCACGTCCGTTTTCTTAATTATAGCAAATATATAATCTACATATTTGTTTATGTACTCATATGTATGCCTTTATGTCCAAGCTCAGCAATGCGATCGTCAAGTAATTTATCTAAGACAATATCAGCTACAGTTGAGGTTGAGGGTTCCCCATTGGCTGCTGATAGAGTATTCCAGCATTAATGAAATAATTTTTATCCCTCAAACAAAACTTAAGAATGGAAAGAAATTTTTGTTTGAATACACGTGCAATCATGACGCTGAATTTTTCTTATCTTGGTAATAATAAAGTTTATATCATAATGTAATAAACAAATCCGGTAGGCCGTAATGACGCACGTACATAAGTCATCGCATCTTGTACGTGCACGGTGTATCCCAAAAATAACCAAACTTTTTGGATATAAAATAGTAAAATACACATTATATTATCTTTGGAAGTTATTATTTATTCAAAATAGGTTCCGTTTGACTAACACAACGTTTAGAACGATCAACCAGCGCATGCATAGATTTTTTTATGTCATTTCTAGAAATGTTCTTCAGTACCTCGTTTACGGCTGCTTCATTTTTTTCAATTTTTTTTTAATTTTTTAAACTTCAATTTCAATTTTTTTCTTTCAAGTTTGACACAAAATTTTATATTTGCTTTTTGTTCCATTTTTTTTTTGGAACCATTAGCACACTTTTGGTTTTATTGAAATGGTTGTCACTTTTACATCTGTCATCGGACTTACATGAAGTTAGATGCGTTTGAAATAGGATGAATGTATCTTTTTAATGTTGCAAATTTTCAATTTTCAATACTTGGCTGTATGTTGTATGATTTAAATATAAAGCTCGGTTATTTTTGGGACACACCGTATATTCCTGAATATTCCGTTGGTTGCCGATGTGGCTTGAATGTAAAGAGAAAGCATTATCGATGTCATTGCGAATTAAATTTACGACAGTGTTTTCAGCAACCATTTTAACAGCCACTTCATCCAACAGTCGGAGCGTTGAATCTGCCAGCATGTTCACCTAATGGTACTTTGTCGGCTTTTATGACGATTTGACAGGTGTCAATCGGTGCAAAATTGTTTTAATCGAATAAATTGATTCTGATCTTTTAAAAAAATTTCCAGCAATATTACAATTGCTCTTTCCTCTGCTTGCTCGATGAAATTATACTAGCGCGTAGTTGTTACACGCTCTTCACAATTGCCAATAAAATAAATTTAAATTTGTATTTTAAATGTAATTTCAAAATTACGTCCATCGAAATTGCGAGATCGCAAATTTTAGTTGCCCAAAATGATGTCATTTGGTAGCAAGAATTAAATTTGCGTATCTTATGCAAAAATAAATTTGAATCATCTGAATTGCCAGCAAGAGGAGGAGTGGGTAGAGGTGACAGCGCAACTTTTTCTGATGGGCAGCACATGCCGGGTGTTTCATTTCGAAATTTTAATGCCTGACAATATTGTCTTATTTTATCTATTGCACCGATAGCAATTTTTGAATGCGCAGAGTAGTTGGTATCTGGTGCATATTCGAAAGCAAGACGAACAAGTGCATGTTAATGAGCGGCTGGTCCGCTGCCTGTGTCGTTCTTGTAGTTGTGCTGTAGTTATGTTTGGTTCTCGTTCCGCCTTTGATCTCCTAATAGCCTGTCGCAGACAGTCCTCTATCAACACGTTTGCTTCGTGCCTCTTTGCTCCTCGCTTTGTTTAGGTTGGATTTTTTGGTGGGAATTGACTTAATATAAATAATAACTTAAACGTTTAAACATTAAAAAAAAATCACTGAAAAACATGCTGTTAGAGCACATTGAAGTAATAAGTGCAAAACAATTTTTAATAGAGGTTAAATAAAAATAATGAAAAATAAATATTTGTAGAATTATTGAAAAATATATATTAATTAACTTTTATAACATTCTGATTATACTTACATGTATATATCTTACTTTGAATTAAACAGTTTTGAACAACCAAGCACAAATAATTAAAAAACATTATAATATTGATTTAATTTATACTTAAGCCTAAAAACAATTAGCCGTCTATGTTAACACCAAAAATGGAAAAGTTAAAACAATCAATGTTTTTTAGGTATAACCTAGCAGCGCTGTTTGTAGCTAACAGATAATTGTGAATTTCAAAAAATTGACAAATAATTTGCAAAAAATTAATATTGCGGTTATAAAGTAGGATGTAAGCACGGTGTTCAAATTTGGTTAAAATCAGTTAAGTAGTTTAGGAGTCCATCGCCATATGACACAAAATTTATATATGTACATTAAGTTAGATATATTGTACAAATATATTTATTTATATTAGATGTTTCATGTGTACGTTTGAAACCCAACGTGGACAAATTGTATAAAAAAATGCTCGCAAATATACCTGTAGATAGAACAAACTTTCTCACTTACTTTATTGTCCCGCGTTGATGATACCAACAACACGCTATGACACTGGGTTGTAAAAATAATACACATACATACATACGTATACTTTATGCCTACAAACCACATGAACTTTTCGCGGGTTCAAATGCTTGCATTATTTTCTAATCAAATTACTCTAATCAACTCGTGTTTGGGGGCAGCGCGTGGATAAAATGAATTGCTGGCTCTTGATAACTATTCACGTAAGTATCGAAAATTGAGAACTAAATGAAACCCAAGATAAGCCATATGGAATAAAATTCGAGAGAAAATTTTAAAAGGTAAAATTAATATGATAGCGTAAAAAAATTAATTGATGGGAAATTAAATCGTCTAAAGACGGAAAATTATACTAGAGTCTAATATGAAAGATATTTGTCGGTAAGTATCAGTAGTAATGGGCGTATGCAACAATAAAATTAGTAGCTAAATTAATAAGACAACAATATGCAAAAAGATTTTAACTAGGAGACTTAGGAGTTTTATTTTTAATAACATATTTAAGTTAATTTTTTTTTTTTTACAAAATGGATCTACTAGGTATTTAAACATAATTATTATTTTTCAATTCAATAAGATAATTATTTGCTTTGAAATTACAAAAAAAAAACTTAAATAAAACTTAAACAAAAAATCATCATATAAAGGAACTTAGGCAAACGCTTGCTTTATAAACGTATATACGTTAGAGGTGTGCATGAATGTGCTTGGTTTGGCTGCTGCACTACTCCACCCATTGCGTTGTACTCTACTCACAAAATCCTTCATTTGATTGGTCAGTGCTCGTTGCTTCACTCTATTGATCAAAACCTCTTCTGACAGCACTCATTTTGAAATTTTCAAGGAGAGAACAGCCCTTGTTCTCTTCAAGGATATGTTTTTCTATTATACTTTCAGTAAATACACCAAAGTAACGGGAAGCTGTAACAAGTGCACTAAGCACTTTAAAATGGTACCATACATATGTACATATATTCGGTCGTGTACCTCTATGCAGTGATACACTTTTAATCAGCTGATCTTTGGTATTTTTTCACAAGTTGTTGTTAGTAATCCCTATAAACTAGTACTACGCACCTTGTTATTTTATGGTTACACCCTGTTTAAAATTTCCTGGCGGTGCAGCAACTATGATCGTTCTCACTTTCCTTCATATGTTCGGCCACTGATATACTGTGTGTGGATGTAGATGTGATTTCTCGATGTCGCTAATTCTTGAAGAAATACTGTAAAACGCTTGTCTTATCCGGCTCGAAGAACCATTGACAAATTCATGATTTGTCGCACGCGTTTTTGTGATTATTGTGGAAACACCGCAGATTTGTATAATATAAAAAGGAAGAAAAAATAAAGAAAACCAGATCCTTTATTGAGAGTTAGCTATTATGTACAATTGTGACGTGGTGGCTAGGTTGGCTGTTCGCTTGATGTTCTAAAACGGATTAAAAAAAGTTAAGTAAGTAAAATTACTCGTACCGTCATCAATATTACATACTTTAGATTTTAGAGCATCTACATACAGTCAAAGGCAAAAGTTTAAATACACCTATAAAATTCCACTTTTTATTAAAATTAAGTAAGTGAAGAGTGAACAGTGAATGCAAAGTAAAAAAAGATAGAGAGTCGTGTTAAAAATTTACTGATTAAACATTTTCAAGAAGGAAAATCTTACCGGGATATAGAAAAGATTCTTGATAAACCACAAATCTGTTGAAAATAGGCCAAGATCTAGGCATCCAGGGAAGCTATCCTGGCGAGATGTTAGTTTTATCACCAAGAAAATTACAAAAAATCGTAAAATAAGTGCTCTAAAGATAGCCGACAGCATCGCTAAAACATTGGGCAAAAATGTACATCCAAAAACTATAGCAAGAATTTACGAGAAGATAGCTATCGAAGCAGAGTTCCACGTAAAAAGCATCTCAAATCTGAGAAAAATAAGCAACTTCGTCTTGAATTTGCAAATAAATACTAGGATATGCATGAATTCTCTTGGAGTCCTGTTTACGGGCGAATCTAAATTTAACTTGTTCGGAAGCGTTGACCGCGTAAAAATTTGGAATAAAGCGAGAACAGCTTATCAAACACAAAATTTAATAGAAACTGTAAAGCACGATGAGGATAGCGTCAAGGGTTGGGGAGCGATTGGAGGAACTGGCGTAGAATATTAAACGTTTATCGATGGAATAATGAAGAAAAATATTTACAAAAGTATTTTGGAACAACATAGGCATGAAAAATGGATAATGCGATTTCAACAAGCAAAGCATTAAGCCTTGGAAGAATCTCTGAAAAAGGCAAAGTCTGAAATTGCGCCATCGGAAATAGAAAATTTGGTTTTATCTTCGCCACGTCGTCTAAAGGCAGTTATGGAAGTATGCGGTGGGCCAACAAAATATTAAAATTGGTTTAAACCCATTTATATTTAGTTTACGTTTTTAATGAATTTACCGTTGTCTCCACGATTTTGAATATTTTTTTGAATTGCATTGTTGAATAATTATCTACTTGAAATAAACTGCATTACATACATTTACTCTAAAATACTTAGTTTTAATACAAATTGTAATTTTATAGGTTTATTTAAATTTTTGTCTTTGACTGTTATATAATTATACAACATAGCACTGCTTCCTAACTATTAAAGTATTACGGTGATAAAGTCAAAGTTCGTTTAGCAATCACAACGTGCCCATTGTGATATCACCGAATCTTGCAGAAGGTTCTGAAGTAACGGCTGCGTTAGGCACAACTGATATTACAATGAAAAATACCTCAAACTTAATGCCCTTCTCTTTTTCCCAAATAATGCAATTGTCGAAATCTTTGAATATATTTGCTATTAATGGACATATTCAATGATTTAGAATTTATTTGAGTTAGTGAAATGTATAAAAACCAAAACACACGCTGATATATATTCTAGAATTAAATTCTAAGTACCTAACTTAACTTAATTTACGAACAGTCCGAAAGTAGAATAATTTAATGATGTTATAAATTTAATCGTATGTCTCGATATAATCCAGTTTTCAAGGTTGTCTGGTCAGGATGTCGCGCGAGCCACTTTTTTTCATCGCCATCATGCTACGACCACAATTTGCGTCGACAAATTGCCAGGTCTTTACGCTAGAATTAGATTAGACACTTAGATCTCCTTTGTGCCATCCACTAGCCAGGAGCCCCTTCAAGGAGATGGTTGAAATAGTGAATTCACCACTATGGTTCGAGTAGAACAGACTTCCCCTCTCCCAGTCGACTTAGTCAAACAGTAAAATAATTTATACTAGAATTTTGATTTCATTTGTCAAGAAAGGTCAAAAAAGTATCGAAATCTAAACCATGGTTGAGTCGCGTGTTTGTCAATGAAAATTCTGTGGCCACTGAAGGCGATCACAAACTGGTCGACTACTGTGATATGCGCAAAGTTCGTGATATGGCGTCCGAGACGTTTCTCTTAAATATAATAAATATATGTTTGGATGAAAAATTAGCTATTTCCGAATACTATGTATGCAATGCATTCTCAACGAAGCCACGACGGTTTAATCTAAATTTGACCAATATTGTCTGACATACTACCGAGCCTATGAACAACATAGAAAGGTATTGCAAAAACCCGCAACTCCTGATTTACGACCTCTAAAAATTATTCGGCCTTTTGATGAATATCGTCTACGTCTTCACTGACGATCGTCATTGTGCATCGTCACTTTCATCGCTTCGTCTTTGTTTACGTATTCTGTATAAACAATGCAGACGAGACGTTGGGAATTGAGAAAACGCGAAAACCCTGTGCACGGAAAATTTTCTCTTTTGGGAAATTTATTTGTGAAATTATGGTTTTTAAATTTATTGTTATATTTTTGATATACGAATCATATATTCAAGCTGTGAAATTTGCTTAAATCAATAAAACCGGTATTTAAATAAAAAAATTTAATACGACTTGTTCTTTTCAAGCTCAAGCGATGAAGAAGAGAACAAAAATTTATATTTTCACCACAGACTGTGGCGATCGTTGTCGAATTTGTGCTACGCAAAGTGCCGGCAGTAACCGTGACAAGCATACCACAACATCGTCATCTGACGACACTGTTGACGATGGCGTTAAACGGCATACCTGTGTTACCGATGACGATATTCAGCATAAGGCCAATTATTTTCGAAATTATATTAACAATAATTAAATTTGTTATTTAAATACATGACTGTTTCGAAAGATACGGCAACACCCAGCGATGACTAACAACCCTGAAATGGTAACTGACACATGTCTTTTCTTCTATATTCTTTGACCTTCCGTTTTCTTTCCTTTTCGCTTTGGATGCCTTGCAAGGAGCACGCAAACTTTGCTGACTGAATAAAAATCCAACTTAATCCCTTAAAATACTAAAGTAAGTAATATTTAAAATACCTGTAAATACTTGAAACTAATTGAATGAATAAAAACAACAGATATTTCAAACATTTCCAAATAAAATCGAGTGTTCTGAAATTTTCGTCGTGGGATATCTAACTTCAGTGACAAATTTGAAATATTTTAAGTCGTAAATCGCAAAATGCAGAACGCTGGTGCAACAGGAGGCTACAGCTGTAAGTTTTGTTCAAATGCAGACGATTCGCAAATGGTTTGCTGTGATGTATGCGATCGATCGTACCATTTTCTTTGCGTTGGCGTTACAGCATCCATTGAAAACGTAGACTGGCGCTGTTCTGACTGCTCAACACTGACGGATGAAAGACAAAATAGCGCAACTACAACCGTGCTAAACCAGGCAGTCGAAAACAAGAATAGGCACCGAAATACAGCAAGTCACCAAGAAAGCGCTGCTCAGTCACCACAGCAGACGAGTCATCTACCGCCTACAGCCGCATGCAGGCAAGATGGAGCGTCGATAGAAGTATCACTGATTGAGGAAGAGGGGCGGCTTCTTCGCCAAAGAGAAGCCTTTTTGGATCGGCGAAAGAAGCTTTTACAACAAGTAGAAACTGAAGACGACTGTTCCGACTTAGAAGAAGGTTTGGACACCATCGAAGACCAAAAATGGTTAAATGGTACTGGGCCTACCACATTGCCCACGCCAGTACCACCGACTATCTTCAAAGGCAAGCGCAACCTCGTACATGGCAGTAGCCTCGCCACCCCCGTGCAACCGCAGCAACCACCAGCTGAAAATACGTTGAAACAGCAATTGAATAACTTGCAGAAAGAGTTTTCTAGCCTTACACTGCAGATACAAGCTTGGCTACCAAAACTAGTGCCCGAAAGCGTAGTGCCAACTGAACCCCTGTTGGCAAACCAGCAGTTGACACATCCACCTTATCAGCACTGCCTTACAAAAAATCAAATTGCTGCACGAAATGGTGTTTATAAAGAATTGCCCAAGTTCAACGGAAAACCCGAAGAGTAGCCGTTATTTCTGTTGTTGTTGTAGCCGCAAAAATATTCCTCAAAGTAATTTTTGGGGAATGTTGCGGGAATGGCAGTCCTTGGCCGGATAAAAAATCCGGGTCGTTCCGGTATAAAGACCCGACTGTCGCGGGAACTATAGGATTTTAGTCGCCTCTTACAGGCATGCCTTACCGCGGGTAAATTCTTGAACCCCTAACCCGCAGGGTTATTTCTGGCTACGTGTCAACAGACTACCGAGCTATGTGGATTTTCCGAAGGTGAAAATTTATTACGATTACGGCAGGCACTGGAAGGCCCAGCACGAAATGCTGTAAGAAATATGCTCTTACATGCGTCATGCGTTCCACAAGTACTAGACACACTGCGAATGAAGTTTGGACGCCCTGAACTCATCATCGCTGTGTTTTTAACAAGAGTTCGAGATATACCGCCGGTAAAAGAAACCCGTCTTGATGCACTCGTCGATTTAGCTCTGGAGGTGCAAAATATCTGCGCTACATTGAAAGCTTCTGCCATCTTAACAACCCTGAGTTGGGACCAGAGTTGGTTGGTAAGTTGCCGGGATTGCTAGCAGCCTTTCGGGGCATGCACAAATTGCAGTTAGCTTCTTCAAATCTTGAAAGCTTCGGTGATTGGTTATTCCAGTTGGCTCAAGGGGCGAACAGTGTTCTTGTACCAGGCGTCGGACCCAGAGCTTCAACTAAGCGCGGATATTTACATGCACGCAGATAGAATCGGTGGAGAGAGAAGGGCTGCATGTATTGTTTGTCGGAGCGAGTGCAGCGCAATTGAACATTGTCATAAATTTATGAACGCGGGCAGAACGGAGCGGTGGAAATTGGTGCGCCTACATAAGTTATGTCGTTGTTGCCTAAAGCTTCATGATGTGCATAGCTGCCGATCAACAACTACCTGCGGTATTGGCGGTTACACCGCAGTTCACCACCAATTGCTTCACAAGAATCCGGATGACGGGGTTAACCCACTACCCACCAACTCAATGTTAAACGCTCATAGCAGTGACTTCGATTCCATCCTATTTCGAGTGTTGCCAGTAACCCTCCACGGGCATAACACCAAGTTAAATACTTACGCCTTCTTTGACGAAGGCTCTTCACTGGCGTAAATGGATGCTGAAATACAAGAGAGGCTAAACCTGAAAGGGACCTCACAACCTCTATGCCTGAAATGGATTGCGAACACCCATCGTTATGAAGATAATTCGCAAGTCCTAGAGCTGGAAATTTCAGGAGCCAATGCTAAGAGGCGCTTCATATTGAAGGATGTAAAAAAGCTTGAGCTGCCGTTGCAGACCCTAGATGTCAAGAGACTTCGAGCCAGATTTTCGCATCTCAGGGGCCTCCCTTTGTCCTTGGACACTAAAAGGCATCCTCGTAAAGCAACCTCCATCTGCCGCTTATCACTCCTTTCACACCTGCCACTGTGATACCGCAGCCAAAGTCGTCAGCAATTGCTGAAGACCGTCAGAGAGTATATATGTAATGATAACATCGACATTATACGTAGCTGCAAAACGTCACATCATTTGACTAAAGAAGATGAAGACGCCAGCAAACAACTTAAAGCAACGACAAAACGCATCGTCGACCGTTTCGAAACTGGTCTAATTTGGAGGTGCACTAATACCGAACTACCCAACAGCTTACCGACTGCTGAGCGGCGGCATAGAAGAGATGTATCACCAAGTTCGGATCCGACCCTAGGACCAAAACTACCAACGCTTTGTGTGACTTAAGCCAGGCGATAACGAACCGTAAGTATTTGTAATGACGGTCATGACCTTCGGTGCCACCTGCTCACCCAGCAGCGCTCAATATGTCAAAAACCTAAACCTACAGTCAGTATCCGAGGGCCGTCGAGTGTATCGCAAAAAACCACTACGTTGATGATATGCTCGACAGTGTAGACACGATAGAAGATGCTGTTCAGCTTGCGACTGACGTCAGCTATATTCACAGTAAGGGTGGCTTTCACATCAGAAATTGGCGGTCAAACTCTCAGGAGGTATTAAACGCGTTGAAGGTCGAAGCCATTTATGCCGAAATAAGCCTCGATTCCCCTCATGAAGTGGTGATTAAAAAGGTATTGGGACTTTGGTGGCTTACCAAGGAAGATTGTTTTACGTTCCGGCTCGCTAAGCATCACAAAAACGGGGAACTACTGCGGAGCCACCGCCGCCCCACCAAGAGAGAAATATTAAGTGTGGTTATGAGCATATTTGACCCTTTGGGTCTGCTTAGTTTCTACGTCATATATGCCAAAATCATTGTTCAGGAAGTTTGTCGCTTTGGTTGTGGATGGGATGATAGCGTTCCCGACGAGCACTATAACAGTTGGCTAAAATGAGTTCACCTACTCCCTAAGGTGGAGAACTTGAGAATACCGCGATGCTACTTCAAAACATTGAGTACTGATTCCGAACTGGAAATGCATGTCTTCGCTACATGTTATCTTCGCCACACCCTAGCCAATGTCGTAAATTGCTTGTTGATAGGCGGCAAGGTGAAGGTGACACCAATAAACATGCTTTCTATTCCTCGACTGGAGCTGCAGGCCGCTGTCCTAGGCGCCAGACTAGCAACGAGCGTCTTCCCATACACTTTCCATCAAACGTCAGACTTTCCGGACCGATTCCCGCACAGTTTTGTCATAGATTCGCTCTGATCACCGTCGCTACTCACAATTTGTGGCCTTCAGAGTCAGTGAAATTCTAGAGTTAACCAATGTGGCTGATTGGCGTTGGATTCCTTCAGTCGAAAACGTAGCAGACGACGCTACAAAATGGCAAACTACACTTGCCTTTTCAAATCAAAGCCGCAGGCGGCCCTCAATTTCTAAAACTTACACCTAGCCACTGGCCAAGCGACATAGAGGACACCCGAGCTACTTGCCGAGAACTCAGAGCTAAGTACGTCAATTTTCACCAGGAAATACACCAGGTTTCACCGTTCTTATCAATTCATAAACGGTTCTCCCGATGGAACCGCCTCTTGCGAGCAACGGCCACTATTTTCTTAAGCGTCCGCCTCTGGAAGCTATATCGACGAGAAAGCCGCCAAGATGTCACAACATCACTCGTCTTATTATTTTGGACTATCATATGAAATATTTTCATGGTAATTCCGAAACAGTCGTGAATGAAATACGCCAAAAGTACTGGATACCCCGACTACGCACTGTCGTGAATAAGATACGACGAGAATGTCTAACTTGCCGCCACCGTAGTGCTATTCCACGGCCTCCGAAGAAGAGCGTTTTGCCTGTTTGCAGAAAATCACCCTATACACAGCCATTTTCCTTCGTAGGAGTTGATCATTTCGGCCCTATACTTATAACAGTACGTCGGAGCACCGAAAAAAGGTATGGTGTGCTCTTTACTTGCCTCACAACAAGAGCTGTGCATTTAGAGTTAGCATGCTCGAATTTTGGAGTGACAACGCCACCAACTTCAAGTCTGCACATCGGGAACTGATCAGCGTTTTCAACACCATGGATAAACAAAAACTTGTGAGCACATTCACAAACTCCACTACGAACTGGAAATTTATACCGCCCGCTTCCCCCATATGGGCGGCGCCTGGGAGCGCCTAGTACGTTCAGTACAGAATATCCTCCCAAGAATATTACAGTCGCGTCGTCCCTCTGAAGAATTGTTGCGTGGCGCCTTAATGGAAATTAAGGCAGTGATTAATTCTAGACCGCTCGCTTACATGCCAATTAACCACTGCGAACACGAGGCTCTCACTTCTTTTAGGGAGCTCCAGTGGTATGAAACCTTTAGTACAATTTGACGATGATGTAGCTGAACTGCGAAGAGGTTGACGATGCTCACAACAATTCGCTGATATATTCTGGAGGCGCTGGCTACGTGGGTACCTTCCCGAAATAACACGGCGGACTAAATGGTTCGAAAAGGTGAAGCCTATAGAAGAGGGCGACGTCGTTCACATAGTTGATCCCAACGGACCCAGAAACTGCTGGCCTAAGGGTCGGGTGATCTCCACAAAAATAGGTTCCGGAGAGCAGGTGAGAAGCGCCATCGTAAAGACTAGCACAGGAATTTACGAAAGGCCTGTCGCGAGACTTGCCGTTTTTTCGCTTAATGCTCCGCAGGATCAGGTAGATCCAAAGGATATATCGGGGGGAGTGTTACGAAAGATACGGCAACACCCAGCGATGGCTAACAACCCTGAAATGGTAACTGACACATGTCTTTTCTTCTATATTCTTTGACCTTCCGTTTTCTTTCCTTTTCGCTTTGGATGCCTTGCAAGGAGCTCGCAAACTTTGCTGACTGAATAAAAATCCAATTTAATCCCTTAAAATACTAAAGTAAGTAATTTTTAAAATACCTGCAAATACTTGAAACTAATTGAATGAATAAAAACAACAGATATTTCAAACATTTCCAAATAAAATCGAGTGTTCTGAAATTTTGGACGTGGGATATCTAACTTCAGTAACAATATGACATTCTTTCTGCTAACAGTGGTAGCAAAAATGTGTTTGTTTAAGTATTTACGAATACTCCTAAATTTTTAAAACTGAAATAGACTAACCTAGAGCAATCCGCAGAATAGTAATCTCGAAGAACTAAATCGTTGCATAAATTGTAGTTTTTAATTAATCACGTAAGAATGATCAGACTCTTCTTTATATTAGGACCAAATAGTCAAAATTTCGTAATTGTTAAAATAAATGTGCTATATTGGAGGACTTTATAAGGTGTGATCTATTATTTGAAACACTCTCGAAATTTGAAAACTATTGGAAAAATATTTTTAATCAATCCCAATTAAGTCTTAAGATTTATCTGCTATGTTATCAATATTGAACCACAGGCTGATAATCTCATAGCATACTGTAGGGATGTACCTTCTGATTTTCTACTTGCTTTAAATTGTTTTTAAGTTACTTTCATTTTGTACATTAAATATTTTAATAATTTTCATTTTCAAACATCTCCGATGTAAAATTAATTTTTTAAAGAAATAAAATATAAAAGTGTACATATATAAATATAAATATACACGAGTTGTGGCAATTAAGTAATGAGACAGATTCCATAAAAACTGTATATTTCAAAATTATTCTACAACTCTGCCATCCCCTTCAAAGAAGTCCCCGTGGGCAGTTATACAACGATTCCAGCGCGTTTTCCATGCTTCGTAACATTTCTGGAACGCTTCGACTAGGACGTCCGCGAGTATCCTCGGAGAGCAGAGAAACTCGACTTCTTTAAATAGGTCAGTTCCTGGTCCACTTCCCGGAGAGAAGTGTAATCTTCCTGTTAATCTAACTAAAAATACACCTATGTACCGAATTTCAAGTAATTCAAATCATAAATAATGTCACCTCGACTTTTTCTTACTACACAAGGTATGTGCGTGTGTGCATACGTACGTACATATGTGTACCTACAGTGATTGTTGGTTAAAGCCTACCAACAACCCCACTATCTACTGAGTAAACGAATCAACGCACAAAGAAGAAGGTGACAAAACGATATAACAGAGCGACCGGCCAGCTAAGTGAAGACGACATTGATCGCTAACTACGTACAATAACAAAACTATTAGCACAAGAAGAAAAACAACGCCAAGTGAATTTTACTAACGCTGACATAAACAAATGAAAAAAGCAATGACTGGACAACAATTAAGTAACGATATGAGACAAAGTAAACAAAATATATTTTTGGGGTGCACCCGAGGTGTGGTCCAACCAAACTGGTTACGAACCCACTCGCACTACTCCCGTATCAACGAACAAAACAATAAAATGATACTTAGCAGTTGCTCGGTCGGGTGAGCGTCCCGACATCGGTTTGCTCCTCCGGTGATGCCTCCAAATCCTGCTCCGCCACAATCACACAACACCGCTATGCCGATAATAATTCCTGGGCTTCAACTGTCCTCCTCCTCACTAGCACTTATTTTACCACAAAACTATATTTAACCGCCCCGCCCGCTCCCCCGACTGGCCTTACTCTTACTTTGCCTCGACTGGCAATCAAAATATGCTAAAACAAAATAGATCGAAATTTATAACGCACGATCGCTTAAAAAAGATACGCACTCTTCTGTAGATTACGAGAATCTGATCCGGCACGCACTTACGAGCCAGGCCGCAAGCTACGCGTCGGCCTGCAGTATTCTCTGGCGAGTGTGTATTGGTGCCCAATTATTTGGCCCCCATTGCCCAAAGGGACCGAGTTGTATAGCGCACGCCACCATGGCACACCAACTACACTGCGATAATTTACCCCTTTTTACGGTATACCCGCGTAAAGCATTCCGTTTCCCTAATATTTGTTAGTGGAGGAACCGTTTTGTACGAACACCTCCTTTTGGACACTTGTACCACTGGGTAGGCACACACCGAGTACAATCGTGCCATCAATTCATGGCGACAGATGCCACTGCCAACGCTTGGAGTGAAAGGAATATTAGGCAAAACAAAGGAAATTAACAAACAAACACAAAAGAAGTTTTTGTTGCGCCCAGTACGCGGCAATAAGATTTCTTTGAATAGGGCAGCCCCTGGTCCACTTTCTGGAGAGAATAACATGTTAATCTAAGAGAAGGCCAACTATCTTCCTGTTAATATAAACAAGAAGTCACCTATGTACCGAATTTCAAGTAAATCGAACCATAAATAAGATTTTTTGAATAAGCAAAGCCCTGGTCCACTTCCCGAATTTTTTTTTTTTTCGTAAACCCCTTTCCTGGTATCATAGAAGCAATCTGACGAAATTTCTGGTCAATCGGCACCCGTTCCTGGGGAACAAAAGAGTTTTTTTTTTTTTGAATACGGCAGTCCCCAGTCCACTTCCCGAATTTGGTTTTTGGAAAAAACCATCTTTGGAACCATAGAAATAATCTAACGAATTTTCAAGTCATTCGGTTGGAAACTTTTGGAGAACACCCGTTCCGCAGCGACACAAGAGTTTTTTTTCGAATAGTTAAGTCCCCGGTCCACTTCCCGAATTTTTTTTCTTGTAAACCATTCCAGGTATCATATTAACAATCTGATCAAATTTCAAGTCATTCGGTCGGTAACTTCTGGAGATTTTTGGAATTCACTGGATTTTTCCATGCGGACATAAGATTATTATATAAAAGATTGACGCTTTGTAACTGTTGAAGCGATTTTCGGCCGAGCTCCTCCTTTCAGCTCCAATTATTGATGTTATTTTTTTTAGAAAAATTTGGAATTTTAGCAGATAACAGTAATAAAGAATTACCAGATTTTACAACCAAATTTGAAATTTCTGGATCTACTGTTTTTTTTCTCACTTCGAATTTTCTTTCATTACGTGTGAACCAGGTTACACTAAGCAAGTACAACGCCGTACGGCTCCCAGAATTGAAACAAAAGAGATTCTTCCATTTTCTAAACCTCCTCTTCTTGATCCTATTAAATTAAAGATAGAAAAGACAGAGTTCGAATTTTGAGCTAACATTGGTTGCATCTCCTCTTCATTTAGTTCCCCAAAAAGAACCAAATTATCATCCCCAATTATGTGCTGATTATAGATATTATATTTTATAATTATACCAGATTGATATCCATTGCCTCACATTCACGATTTAAAACATAAAACAATATATTCAAAAATTGACCTAGTTTATGCATATGCATCATCGAATAACAATGGCTGAGGAAGATGTACATAAAACAGCAAGAACCACCTCTTTCGGAATGTTAGAATTTATACGACTGCTTTTTGGACATAGAAACAGTGCTCAAACATTTCAACGATTTATTAATGAAGTATTTTCTGGATTAGATTTCGTGTTTGTTTACATCAATAATATTCTTGTGATTGGTAATAATGAAGATCAATATATATATAATTGTCACTTTGTAACCGCTGAAGCGATTTTCGGCCGAGCTCCTCCTCCAATTTGTGGTTTTGCGTCTTGATGTTTTTCCAACAAATGGAGGGACCTACAGTTTATACTAAGCCGCCTCCGAACGGCTGATGGGTTTTTTACGAGGAGCCTTTTTTTTAGTTCATGTCCGAAATACACTCGGAGGGGTGGACATTCCCTGCCGAGGGGCGACCGCAATTAGAAAATTTAACTTAATGCTTTTATTAAAATTAATTTTCCATAACTTTTCGATGTTGCTGGCACTGGGATATGAACCCGAGCCTTCCGAATGTCAGTACGCAATGCTAACCACTCGGCTATCGCGGCCGCCGAAGATCAACATATTGGACATTTAAAATTTGTATTGAAAAGACTTCAAAGTTACAATTTAAATATTAAACCCGCTAAATGTATTTTGGGAACAAATCAGTTAAATTTTCTTAGCTATGAAATTTCAAGGGAAGGTATCAGGCTTTCTTTAGATCGTATTGAAATTATTTTAGAAATTTCTGTTGTCGCGTACTGGCCGCAACAAAAACTTCTTTTGTGTTTGTTTGTTCATTTCCTTTGTTTTGCCTAACATTCCTTTCACTCCAAGCGTTGGCAGTGGCATCTGTCGGCAAATAATTGTATAATTCAAAGCCATAAATTGTTGGCACGGTTGTACTCGGTGTGTGCCTACCCAGTGGTATAAGTCTCCAAAAGGAGATGTTCATCAAAACAGTTCCTCCACTAACAAATATTAGGGAAACGGAATGCTTTGCGCGGGTATTCCGTAAAAAGGGGTGTCGCTTTTCTTTTTATATGGCGAGGGGAAAATTATCCCAGTGTACTTGGTGTGCCATGGTGGCGTGCGCTATATAACTCTGTCCCTTTGGGTAATGGTGGCGGCGCCAAATGATTGGGCACCAATACACTCTCGCCTGAGAATTCTGACGGCCGACGCGTAGCTTGCGGCCTGGCTCGTAAGTGCGTGCCGGATCAGATTCCAGCAATCTACAAAGGCGCAAACACCTTTTTTTGACGCAGGCGTGCGAGTGTTTTGAAAAAAAAGATAAAAATAAGATTTTATTTAAGATTTTTTTTGTTTAATAGTGCCAGTCGAGGCAAATATTTGTTGGCAGTTAAAGCCAAGTAAGGGCAGTCGAAGCCCATAGTGTTATATAGTTATTCGCGGAATAGTGTTGTTTTTAGTAGTTTCGAGTGGCGGAACCGAAGTTTGGCGGCATCACCGGAGGAGCACCGAAGTTGGGCACTCACACCCGACTGAAACCGATAAGTATCATTTTGCCTGTTTATTGTTTTCGTACGTTGTTTTTGTCCTGCCGACAGTGCCGTTCCCTCCGTTCGTCCATACCCATCCTTTTAGCATCCCGCACCCAGAGCCCAGTCATACAGGCGGGTTAAAGTTACCCCCGGCAGCAGGGGAGTAGTGCGAGTGAGTTCGTAACCAGTTTGGTTGGACCACACCTCGGGTGCACCCCAAAAATATATTTTGTTTATTTTGTTTTATATCGTTGCTTAATTGTTGTCGTGCATTTGTTTATACCAGCGTCGATCTTTTCATAGTTTTGTTAGTGTACATAGCTAGCGACCCACGCCGTCTTCACTAAGCTGGCCGGTCGCTTTGTTAGTTTTGTCATCTCCTTTTTGTGCGGTAGTTTGTTTTGTTAGCGTGTGTGTACATACGAACATACATATTGTAAATTGAAAAAGTGGAGGTGACAAATTGGCGCCCAACGTGGGGCCCAATATATAAAGATCTTTACTTTGAAAAATTTTGTGGATTTTGTTTCAGTGAATTTTGAGTGGTGCTTTGTGCTGTTGGTTTTTGTTTTTATAATTTTTAACAATTTTCTATTTTTTTTTCTTTTTGTTAGTTAGGCATTTCCATAGTGGAAGAAAAGAAGAGATTGGGGGTCGAACCCAGACCCTTCGTCAGATTGGTTTAAATATATTTAGTACAAAGGAATTTGGTGAGTTCGTTCCGTTTTGTAAATTTGCAAATTTTCTGTGTGCGTTGCGGTACATTGTATTGGCGTGTTTTATACCAGTAGGAAAAATTGTATGTCGAGTGGGTAGAGACTGGTCCAGAAGTAACCAGTAGTAGTCCTGCCCAAAGTTAGGTTGAGATTTTTTGTTTTTTTTTGATAATTAAGGATTTTTGTTGTTTACTTTTATTGTTTTTGATTAAAAACTTTTTTAATAATAAAAATAAAAATTGTTTTGATTATTGTTGTGTTGTCAGAGTAGACAATATTTGTTTTTTTATTTTATAAATTTTTTTGTTTTTTTTGTGGTTAGGCTCTTCTGTTGTTTACGTGATAGGGTCTTTTGTTGTGCCAGTATAGGGCAACGCGTTTACCACATTAGGGTAGTAGATTTTTTTTAATTTTCATTATAATTAAAATTTTCTTTTAAATCTATTTTTTTTGCTTTGTTTTTTTTTTTGTTTTTCGAGTTTATTTTTTTTTTTTATTTTAACATGGAAATAAATCGGTTGTCCCAAGATGAGCTCGCGTACGAGATGGAGGCACGCGGCCTTCCAATCGGTACGGTCGAAGCCATGAGGAAATCGATTAGGGCATCACGGTTGTTAGAGAAAAGAGGTTCGGTAAACCTCTTTCAGAACTACCCCTTCAGTTTCGACGAGGAGAGGACGGCGGTCGAATCGAAACTGGAGGAGGTAGAAAATTTAATTTTATCGGTTTCGGGTGGAGGCAAGCCATCGCATGGAGCGAAAGCGATGGCAAAGATCGAATGGTGCCACTCGCGAATCGGACGGGCGCGACCGGGAAGCGACGGCGAGATGACTCAGCAGATGGAGCTGAAGAGCAAGTTGTTGCTCCATCTCGCCGAATTACAAGAGGTAGTCGGCAGCGAGGAAGCCGAAGGAAAGGAAACCGGTTCGGTAGAGCGCTCGGGTGCCACTCGTGCGGACCCGATAGCACCCCCGCCCGTGGAGATACGTCGCGTGGTTGAAGAGACAGTCGAGTCTCAGAAACCAGGGACGTCCACTTCGACGGCGAAAAAGCGGGTATGTCGCTTTTCGCATTCTTGGAACGGGTTGAGGAGTTGAGCGAGGCACGCGGCGTGACCCAAGCTCAACTTTTCAAAGGCGCGGTAGATTTGTTTGCGGGAAAAGCTCTTTTGTGGTTTAGGTCGGTTAGGAAGACTTTAGGTAGCTGGGAGGAGCTAGTAAGAGAGTTAAAGTTGGAGTTTTTGCACCCCAACTACGACGATCTCTTACTAGATGAAATTAGGAGAAGGACTCAGGGAGCCAATGAGCCCATCGGGGTTTGTGTTGCGGCTATGAAGGTCATGTTTGGTAGACTTCAGGAGCCTTTATCGGAAAAGAGGATGTTAGGATTGATTAGGTCGAATCTCCTACCATTCTACCAGACCCAGTTGGGTCTGGTGACAATAGGGTCGGTTTCCGAACTAGTTGCTTTGGGTAGGCAACTAGAGGCGGTTAGGTCATCGGTGGATGCTTTTGTCCCTCCTCCGAGTCATAAGGCCAAGGGGTTGTTGGAACCTGACCTGGCTTATGTCTCGGCTGGTGTAGACGTCGCGGCGGTAGCGCAGCCGGACCATTCAGGTAGCTTTAAGCCGGGGTCAAATACCCGATGCTTTAATTGTAGGCGGTTCGGCCACATTTCAGCAGATTGTAGGAAGGGGATAAAGTGCTTCGGGTGCGGTAGACTTGGAGTCATGAAGCGGGACTGCCCGGCGTGTGCAGCGAAGCCGAGTGGCTCCCCGCGTACCCATCGAAGTCCAACTTCCGGTGGTGGGCGAAACCACAACCCTTTCAGGTCAGGGCGCGTTAGGGATAATAGGCCGGATGACGGCGGTGCAAATTCTCGGTCGAGCGATAGGGTTGTCAGGTCGGACAACAGATCGGGAAACGGGAGATAGACCTCTGGGACATCAGGACGGGCGGTCTAGTAGGGCGAGTTAGTGAACCTGCTAACTCCCAGCTGCAAAAGTAGGAGTCGATTTTGAAGAGATTAGGTTGGCGTTTTCGTTGGTGACGGACGGTCACGACGAACGCCCGTATTTGGATATTAGGATCCATGGTTTCGCTTTTAGGGCTTTGTTGGATTCTGGTGCGACCAGAACAGTAATAGGTCGGCTAGGTTGGCAGAAATTGAGTTCGTATGGATTTAGGGTGAGTTCAGTTTCGAATTTTTTGAGAGTGACTCTCGCGGATGGAGGTCATATCTCGGTGTTAGGTTCGGTTTTGCTGCCAATCGAGGTGGAGGGCAAGTCGGTTCTCCTGGAATGCCTCGTGGTTCCGGAGTTACCTCAGGGCGTAATCCTTGGCATCGATTTTTGGGCCAAGGCGGGTATTATCCCGGATATATCGAGAATGAGGTGGTCGTTTTCTCGGCCGGAACCAGAACCGTTGGTGGCAATAGTGGACCACTCCTAGTTAGGTGATAGGGAATCAATGCCTTAGATTCAATTAATAGCTGGGGCGTTCCAGGCTATGCCGGAAGAGCTATGCCGGACCCATTTGGTCGAGCATAAGATCAGGGTAAAAGCAGGAGTTGAACCTGTGAAACAGCGTTATTACCCTGTGTCTCCCGTCATACAGTCGCGTATGGACGAGGAGATTAAAGATATGTTCGACAAAGTGGTGATAGAGAAATCACATAGTCCTTGGGCGTCTCCAGTTGTAATGATCAGAAAAAAAGACGGTACATATAGGTTTTGTGTAGATTATAGGGTTTTGAATAAATGTACCGAGAAGGATAGTTACCCCCTTCCATACTTGTCGGCGACCTTAGACAAGCTAAGGGATGCCAAGTTTCTGTCCAGTCTGGACATTAAGTCTGCTTATTGGCAAATTCCGGTGGAAGAGCAGTCGAGGCCCTTCACCGCATTCACGGTACCAGGTAGAGGACTATTTCAGTTTAAGAGGATGCCATACGGTTTGCATAATGCACCGGCAACTTGGCAGAGATTTATAGATTCGGTCATAGGACCAGAGTTAGAACCTCATGTTTTTGTGTATTTGGACAATATTATTATCATTACAAATAATTTTGAGAAGCATTTAGAGATTTTGAAGATTGTCTTAGATAGATTAGCTAGTGCAGGGCTCAGATTAAATAGGGATAAATGTAGGTTTTGTAGGTCAGAATTAAAATATTTGGGCTACTTGGTGGACAAGAACGGTCTACACGTAGACCCCGAGAAGGTAGAGGCGATGCTTCGGATTGAGGTACCGATGAACGTAAAGCAAGTGAGGTCATTTGTAGGAACAGTGTCCTGGTACCCCAGATTTATTAAAGATTTTGCAGAGTTAGTTAGGCCTCTCACCGATTTAACAAAGAAGAACCGAAAATTCAATTGGACTGAAGATTGTGAAAGGCGTTTTAGAGAAGCGAAGGAACGCTTGGTGACAGCTCCGGTTTTGAGTTGCCCGGATTTTGATAGACCTTTCACAATCCAGACAGACGCGTCTGATTTCGGTATAGGTGCGGTGTTAACGCAAATGTTTGATGACGGTGAGAGGGTGATAGCTTATTTGAGTAGGTCCTTGAACAAAGGAGAGCGAAATTACTCGACGACCGAAAAGGAGTGTCTAGCGGTTCTGTGGGCGGTTGAGAAACTGCGACCATATGTTGAGGGCGCTAAGTTTACGGTCGTCACAGATCATTATTCACTTATTTGGTTGAATAAGTTGAAGGATCCGTGTGGTAGGTTAGCTAGGTGGGCTTTGAAACTCCAGCAGTACGATTTTGATATAGTGCATCGGAAAGGCAAGGAACATGTGGTTCCAGATATGCTATCCCGAAGTGTGCCAGTTATTGCTGAGGTGACTACTGCCGATCCTTGGTTGGTAAGGATGATTCGGTTAGTAGAGAAAAAGCCGTTGTCGTATCCAGCGTGGAGGGTTGAAGGTGGCAACCTCTACAAGTTTATTAGGTCGAGATTTCCTTCTGTTTACGGTGATTCACCAGAGTGGAAAAGAGTAATAGGGCGTGATGGTAGAGGTGAGATTTTAAAACAATGTCACGACAATCCGTTAGCAGGCCATATGGGTGTGAAAAAGACTTTCGCGCGTATTTCACAAAAGTCCTACTGGCCAAGGATGAAGTCGGACATTGCGAAATATGTTAGGGCGTGTAAAACTTGTCAACAGGTGAAACCTGAGAATTCACAGCCAGCTGGGGGTATGATAGAGAGGACCAAGGCAGTCGAGCCTTGGGAAATGATTTGTGTAGATCTGGTAGGGCCTTTAGTGAAGTCGTCACAAGGCTACCAGTATATTTTAACAGTAGTGGACTATTTTTTCCAAATTTCCCCTCCTATTCCCTTTGCGTACTGCCACGGCAAAAAGCGCATGCAAACAATTGGAGGACAATGTATTTCTTTTGTTTGGAGTTCCTCGGTCGGTTGTGTGTGACAATGGACCCCAATTTAGGAGTCGAGAGCTTCGGGGCCTCTGCGGTGACTATGGCGTCCAGCTCCGGTACACCGCACACTATCACCCACAGGCTAATCCGGCCGAGAGGATAAACCAGATTATTAAAACGACACTTAGGGCTTATATATCAGAGAACCAGAGGACATGGGACCAACAGTTAGCGAAGGTAGCATGCTGTATTAGGACAGCGCAGCACGAAGTGTTAGGAGCTACGCCATATTTTGTGAATTTCGATAGGTAAATGGCGGTAGAAGGCAGTAGGGACTTCATAGACAGTTTAGGAGATCAGGAGAAATTAAATTGTCAGGAGCGGGCAAAGAGGCTCGAAGAGATTAGGGCCAACATTAGAACTAGGTTAGAGCAGGCGAGTGAGAAGCTCGCGAGGCAGTACAATTTTAGGCGTCGAGATGTACAGTATATGCCTGGAGAGTTAGTGTGGAGGAAGAATTTTATGCTGTCGGATGCAGCGAATTTTTATGCAGCGAAGTTAGCGCCAAAGTATGTAGGGCCGTTTATTGTTAGGAAGAGAGTGTCACCGTGGACATACACACTGACAGATGACTTAGGCAAAGACAAAGGGTTTTGGAACGTTAAGGAGTTGAGGCCATATAGGGATTGATAGGATACGGTAGGAGATTTCCGTTCCCTGACCAAAAGGAAGATTCCTTCCTTTTTGTTGAGGAAGGGGTGGAGTTGTCGCGTACTGGCCGCAACAAAACCTTCTTTTGTGTTTGTTTGTTCATTTCCTTTGTTTTGCCTAACATTCCTTTCACTCCAAGCGTTGGCAGTGGCATCTGTCGGCAAATAATTGTATAATTCAAAGCCATGAATTGTTGGCACGGTTGTACTCGGTGTGTGCCTACCCAGTGGTATAAGTCTCCAAAAGAAGATGTTCATCAAAACGGTTCCACCACTAACAAATATTAGGGAAACGGAATGCTTTGCGCGGGGATTCCGTAAAAAGGGGTGTCGCTTTTCTTTTTATAAGGCGAGGGGAAAATTATCCCAGTGTACTTGGTGTGCCATGGTGGCGTGCGCTATATAACTCTGTCCCTTTGGGTAATGGGGGCGGCGCCAAATGATTGGGCACCAATACACACTCGCCTGAGAATTCTGACGGCCGACGCGTAGCTTGCGGCCTGGCTCGTAAGTGCGTGCCGGATCAGATTCCAGCAATCTACAAAGGCGCAAACACCTTTTTTTGACGCAGGCGTGCGAGTGTTTTGAAAAAAAAAAGATAAAAATAAGATTTTATTTAAGATTTTTTTTGTTTAATAGTGCCAGTCGAGGCAAATATTTGTTGGCAGTTAAAGCCAAGTAAGGGCAGTCGAAGCCCATAGTGTTATATAGTTATTCGCGGAATAGTGTTGTTTTTAGTAGTTTCGAGTGGCGGAACCGAAGTTTGGCGGCATCACCGGAGGAGCACCGAAGTTGGGCACTCACACCCGACTGAAACCGATAAGTATCATTTTGCCTGTTTATTGTTTTCGTACGTTGTTTTTGTCCTGCCGACAGTGCCGTTCCCTCCGTTCGTCCATACCCATCCTTTTAGCATCCCGCACCCAGAGCCCAGTCATACAGGCGGGTTAAAGTTACCCCCGGCAGCACGGGAGTAGTGCGAGTGAGTTCGTAACCAGTTTGGTTGGACCACACCTCGGGTGCACCCCAAAAATATATTTTGTTTATTTTGTTTTATATCGTTGCTTAATTGTTGTCGTGCATTTGTTTATACCAGTGTCGATCTTTTCATAGTTTTGTTAGTGTACATAGCTAGCGACCCACGCCGTCTTCACTAAGCTGGCCGGTCGCTTTGTTAGTTTTGTCATCTCCTTTTTGTGCGGTAGTTTGTTTTGTTAGCGTGTGTGGTTGTTGGTAGGCGCTTGACCAACAGCCACTGTAGGTATACATATGTATGTACGTATGTACATACGAACATACATATTGTAAATTGAAAAAGTGGAAGTGATTGATTACAAAAATGTTTAGGTATGGCAAATTATTATCATAGGTCAAAATTTTAGCAGCGGAGTTAAGTTCTCTTCATGAAATGTCAACGTTTACAATTAAAAATAAACTAAAAGAATTGAATTGGACAGATAAAACTTTCGATAGAGGACTTTTGGCAATATATAACTCATTTAAAATCTTTAAACATTTTCTTAAGGGTAGAGTTTCCACTTTTAATACTAATCATAAACCACTTACACATATTCTAAAGCAGATATAGCTCCTCGTCAAATTAGACTTTTAGATCTACACAATTTACTATAAAAATTGCCGATACTCTTTCTCGTATCCCAGAATGTAAAAAGACATACAATTTCAATATATTATGAAGAACAACAAAAATACAGAATTCTTAAAAATTGTATTTTAGATCCAAATGAAAATAGTAATTTAAGATAAATTAATATACCTATTCTAAATCTTAATATTTGGCATGATGTTACACAAACACCTTTTAGACCATATGTTCCTAGTTCAATGCGAAAAGTTATTTTTGAAAAATTCAACTCGACGTCTCATTCAGTCTAAATATTTTTGGCCTAATACTAAATAATATTAAATTAATAGTTGGGCATCACCTTGCATTAACTGTCAAAAATCTACAGCTATTAAGAAGACAAAAACTCCTATTCAAAAGGTTAATGTTGCTTTTGGAAGATTGGAGTACATATTCATATGGATTTAGTAGGACCTTTTCCAGTCTCAAAAGAAAATACAATAGATACATATTAACAGTCATTGACAGACATAATCGATGGCCGGAAGCATATCCACTTAAACACATTTGAGCGGTTTCTGTTGTAGCTAAATTTATTCAAAATTATGTTCCTCGTTTCGGTATTCCTCTCAATATAACGGTAGGTCCAGGAACACAATTTACTCAAAAATTAATGAATTAATGAATTAACAAAGTTATTACTAAAAATAAAAAAGTGGCTTTATTTACGTAGGCTGCTATATATAGGTCTGGCCTAGGCTATACTAAGTGTTGCCAGGTGTAATCTGACATTTCCATTGGAAAGTTTGACATGTTTTAGCATAACATCACTCAGAACGTTTTGTCATTTAATCGTGAATTACTTTATTTACAGGGAATTAAAAAATTCATCTCGGCCAAAAAATGGAATGAACTCGTGAACATTTTCGCGCGATCATTTTTCACAACTTTCGACGTGGATTATCACGACAAGAGTGCATCGATGAACTAAAATCTTTGTATGGCTATGAAGCACCTCTTCTCGCTCAAAGACGAATTCCGTTCCGTTCTGGCCGTTGTGCCAGAAAACATCTATGCCGTACGTGAACTGATAATGCAAGACCGTCATGTAACATACCTTCAGATAGAGACATGCCTATGCATTTCTCCCACCAGCATACATTCGATATTGCATGAACACCTGGCCATAATAAAGGTTTGTTCTCGTTGGATCTCGCACAATTTGACAATCGCTCAAAAAAAGGCTCGTGTGGATTGGTGTAAAGAAATGCTGAAAAAATACGATCGCGGTGCCACAAAAGACGTTTATAAGATCGTCACAGGTGACGAATCATGGATATATGCGTATGAGTCCGAAACAAAACAACATGTTAATTAACATGTGTGATTATATTAAACATACAAACTTCAGTTCCACGGCATACCTGCTATTGCAATTTACATATTGCTTAATCCGATTTTGGTGACGGATGTCTTTCAGGCTTAGCAGCAGCAAAAATGCGTGTCGCTTCCATGATTTTATGTGAAAACCATGTCTTCGAATCGTTTCGCGGAATCTATTGTAGATAGTAGGGAATTGAAGAACATTAATTTAAGAAATATAAATAAGATCGATAATCACGGCTTATTTCCAATATTCTGTGAATATAGCAATAGTTGTAAGCCATAAACTTATTGACCCCACGTATGAGTACATACATCTCTGATATTACATATTGACCCAAAGAGGGTTAAGTCGTCGAAAGGGTGACAGTCCTTGGTCGGATAAAATCCGGGTCAACCATTGAGTAGGACTGGCTGTCATGTCTCTAAATCTATTGGTCCGACGGAATGAGCATTCTGATTCCCTAAAACATCTAGGACCAGCGGGAGCAAATTTTCTCACCAAGGTCCTCAACTTTTCTGTGACAACCCTAAAAATCCCCGATATGTGTCCTCTCCCCATTACTGTTAGATAGAT